>CM042446.1:11786478-12141478 GCA_023631565.1 Gymnocephalus cernua | reverse complement strand
CTACAAACAGAATGAAAGCGAGGAGCCGGCAGGAAAAACAAAACACTGAGGGTAAACAGTCAAAGAGCTGCTTGTTAAGCTTGAACACATGTCACGCACACTGAACCATCAGTACACACACACACACACACACACACACACACAGTGAACGATGCAGCTGCACTAAAATGCACATTACACATATTTACATCATGAAGATAGATTTATTTTCTGCCATTTTGGTCTTTGAAGGTTTTTGACATCATGAGTGTCATCACTTCTCATGAAGTAAGAAAAACAGCCAGACTTATAGATTCTATTGACTTTTTTTTTATGTTTCGTAAACTGAAAAATGTAATCCAACTAGAGTTAAAACAAGAAAATCAAACATTAACACAATTGTAATCACAAGGATTTCTCCTAACAACAGTGATTCAATTTGTTGCTTTGCAGTAGTGGAGAATAACTAAATGCATTTACAAAAATTACAATTAAGTAGTTTTGTGTTACATTATAATTCATACTTCTACTACACGACTGTGAGGGACCACGCAGTAAGGCACATGGAGTCAGAGTTAAGTTAAAAAAATAGGAGGATTTTTTTTACCCAAAAATAGCTGAAATAAACTGTACAAAAACAAAAATTCTGGGCCCATAAAAAAGGTCAACTAAACAGCCCCCAACTAAGACACTTAAAACGTAACTCTCGCCAAAATGCAACCTAGGGTGTTTTTGTGAATGCACCTGAGTCAAACTTTCGTTTAAAAGCATAATTAGGATGGATGCGCCACTTTTAAGATTGACCATATTTTTGTTTCCGGTGAAATGACCTTTTGAATGTGAGTGCTAGGGGCACTACTATGATCACATCAAAATTGCTATTTTTAAAACACTAAGAAGGCTCGATACAACATTAAACTTTGCTGGAAGTATCGCACAAGAACTCGACCATTGAGATTTATTTTTCTTTTTTTCAATTATTGGCAATTTATCAAAGATGTTTTATCAATATTAATAAAGTTATGAATATGTGTATTAATAACTTTACCAAATTGACAAACAATCAAAACTGGGCACCACCCTGGAATCAGGGACCAATAACTGAACTGTTATTATATAGGTGGTGTTCCTTTTAAAATACAGATCTTAAATAATTTGATTAATTTATCTGGTATCTTTGAAAGGAACAAAGGAAGGGTGAAATTCCAGTACTGACCTGTTCAACCAGCAGTTAGATACACAAATAATCACAAACAACTGCTCTTTAAAGTATAATAGAATTTAACTTCAAAATTATCAATTGCCAATCAATAGTTAATCAATCAATAAACCTATATACTTGTTACAAACTACAACATAAGCAAAACAAACAGAATGCAGAAATGTCTCTGTGGGTGTGTGAGAAAACTTACCAAACTGTCTCAGCAGCCATATCCTCAGCACCGAAATGTCACGCAAGATCTCGCACGTCTATTGCCGGAAGGGACTACAGGCAGTCAGGTGTTGGCTAGACAAGGCCAAGGCAAGAATCATCACATAGGAACTGAAATGGCTGAGTCTAATCAGACCAGCAACTTTTTTGATTTTGATGGGCTGAACTGTAGTCCCTTCCGGCAATAGACGTGCGAGATGTTGCGTGACATTTCGGTGCTGAGGATATGGCTGTGGAGACAGTCTTCTGTGATAAACTCCGGGTTCGCTAATTGTTGGTGCTTCGTTGTATGTGTAGGGACCCTGAGCAAGTTACTGACGAGGTTTGGTGCTGTTTTGAACAATATTACTGGTTAAAAAATGCTATTTGGAAAGCGTTTGGCTTACAGCCCCTATAGGCCGTTATAAACTAGCGCTTCCAAAAGTGCGCGTGGAAATCGTGACGTCACAGGACTGCCGTGAGTATTTATACTCGCGCGTGGTGGACGCGACACTAGTTGCAGTCTTCTCCTGAACAGCGGTGGCGCTAAGGAGCAAAGGCTACCGATGTTTTTCTTTCTAAGGACTAGAAGAAGAAGAAAAAGATAAACAACGGCAGAACAGGCAGTGGCGTCAATACTTCGATTTGATTTAATGACCTACTCCGTCAGATCAAGCCTTTCATTCACAAAAAAAGAACTCATCTTAACCCAGTAAGTTTACAGGAGAGACTTGCAGTCAGTCGGCGAGTCCTGGCATCCGGTTTCCCAGGAGCTCGTTCAGGCTTTCTGTTTCCGGTTTGTCGAGCGCCGCTGAAAAAAATAGACTGGTGCGCGCCCTCCACTCGCGCGCTGAAAATCGAACGCGCCGGCCGGAAATTACGTCATTTTGATGTCACGAATGCGCTCGCCACCTCCAACGCGTCAAGCATAAAACGGCTTTATCTCGTCCACTGTTTGCGATTTGGGGCTGTAGCATATGCTGGGCCAAGCTCTGTAGTGGTTGATCGATGAAAAATACTGTCTCCACGGCTTATTTGAAGTGTTTTAATGCAGAAAAACACCTTTTGGTCAATTTTCGCTGGAATTACACTTTAAGCAGAGAAGAGCATATCCTTGCGATGTGAAGTATTGTCCTTCCTCTTTTGGTCTTAAAGTAAAATGTATATTAAAATCATGTTTTGCGAAGGAATCAATATATATCCTTATTTTGACATGTACTTTTTTGGTTAAAATTGTAAATCAATAAAAATAAATGTTTTAACCTTTATTTATCCAGGTAAGTCGATTGAGAACAATTTCTTATTTGCAACAACGACCTGTCACATTCACACAGTTACACATTCATACCTGGAAGCTGCCCAGTACAACCACAGTCTGATCTGCTGGCCACTGCTCAAGGGCACTGCTCTTTCACTTTCCCACCCATATTTTTATCCTGCCCGTCTGGGGATTGAAGCAGCGACCACCCGGTCCCAAGCTCGCTTCCTGCCCAAGAGATATGTGGAAGAACACAAGATAAATGTATTAGAAAGTTATTAGAGAAGTAGGCCTATTAAAGATATTGCAGATTCTTAGGTATAGATTTGTTAGATTTAAAAGTAATATATGACTTGTTGTAGATTCCCCAAAAAATATATATTATTCATTTAACTATGAAGCCTACAATAAAATAATAATAATAATAAAATACACAATTTTACATCATGATAATTGAAATGAATAAATCTGAAAACTTCACAGAACCCCTGGTAGAATGCCACGGACCCCACTTCTGTGTGAGTAAGCAATAAAAATAGCTCAATTGTATTACTTCAATTCAGATGGCCTCACGGGTAGTTGGGGGGTTGACACTGTTAGTCGTTGTGTACATTAGCGCTCTTGTGTGACTCCATACATTATACTGCGATTCGAGTCATCCTTACCAATAAAATGCTGAGGTCACAAGACAATTCATTGCTGTGAGTTTTGACGGGTCTGGTCAGTCACCACAACTTGATGGCTAACAGAAGAGCTAATGCTAGCTTATATAATTTAAAGGGGTGATAGAATGCAAAACCGATTTTACAGTACCTTGGCATAGTTGAATAACAACAGTCTGGTGGGTAAATAGGACACATAGAACCTCAAAATCCCATTGACACCTCTTTCCTCTGCAAATCCCAACGAAGGCCCTGTCCCTTATATGGCTCAGGTGTCTGTCTTTGTCACGCCCTGAAATTTACATACACCACTGACCTGAGATCAGCTAGTCTTCTTAATATAGGTCGCGTAGATCTCAGAAATGTTATACATTGTTTGTCTGTTATTCCAATACTAAAATCAATTCTGAGACATTTTATGCGAGAAATCAACTATGTAGAGCTCAAATATGGGCCGTTTTACGAAAATTGATTGCTAATTGCAAATTCGGTATGACAATGTCGACTTGTGAGGCTCCACAATCTGCCGTGACACCCGGCGGCTGCCTGCCGGGTATCCTGCCTTCCCGCTTGGCCTGCTTACCTTCACAGACCCGCTATGAGCTGGAGCTCTGTCAGGATCTTACACACGAGCTGTGCTGTGTACTTTAGAAAGAAGAATGTTTGGAAGTTTTTCAAGGATATTGAAAATTAACCACGGTCGTAAATGTAGTGTTCCTGGCTGTACAACGGAATACTGGCCCAGAGAAAAATGTTTAGAACGAGTATATCGGACAGAATGGAGCGGGACTTACTTACTGGATCTAACGCAACGGCGCAGAGGACGTGCCTGCAGGGCTGTCTCTGCTAAATGTCCCCGTGCTGGCACAGGGTGAGTTGTGATTCCTTGGTGGAGGGTTTTTATGTCCCATGGGTAACAACAACACTAGCTGTAATGAAAGTGTTGAAACTTTGCATTTTGTCCCAGCCGCTGCAGCTTCTGCTCACGCCTGGGCATGTCTGTACTATCAGTAACTGTGTGTGTGTGTGTGTGTGTGTGTGTGTGTGTGTGTGTGTGTGTGTGTGTGTGTGTGTGTGTGTGTGTGTGTGTGTGTGCGTGTGCGTGCAACGCTGTGTCTGTGTGTGTGTGTGTGTGTGTGTGTGCGTGTGTGTGTGTGTGTGTGTGTGTGCATGCGTGTAACCAGTCAGCGCACAGCTCATCTAAATATTCATAAGCATACCATATTTCACAGAAAAGCTCTTGTTCAAAATAGGGCCATATTCACAGGGTAGTTTAGGACCCATAAAAATAGCAACCGGGCCTTTTTCAGCCCAACCAATGTTACATGCCCTATTAGGAAACCTTAAGGAACAGTGTGAAATACCCTATATAATCATTCTATCACCCCTTTAAGACCATCATTGCGCTGAATGTGTCGGAGATGCAAATCATTTAGCAGGTGTTAAAATAACATGTCTAGTGGGAATTGGACATGCCGTTAACAAGCAAGGCTAACTAGCCTCTACTTTCCGAATGAAATACAAATTGGTCCTCTCAAATGTTAACAAATGTCGAATGTTGTAAAGTGACAGTTTAAATCGCTAATAATCAGACCTGTTAAAAAAGGTGAAACGGACATCCGGCCGAAAAGAGTTTCATCCGGTGGAATTTCTGGCGGCAACGGAGAAGTCCCAGAAGTGGACCGTCGTGGATATAGACTAATTAGTTAGTAACAAATTTAATTAGCCTGTCTGCACCTCAGTTTATTACAGGACAACAGTTACCCCGGTTAAAATACATGAAACCGCAGTTGACCCCCATTTTTCTTTTATAGATTTCATTTTAGAAATGTGGTCACCTTATCCTATTGACAAATCCAATTCAACCCCAAAATCACATTGGGGCTGAGAAGGCAGAGCTTCTGTTTTAAGTCAGCATTTTGTTGTTGTCTCTCAGTAGTCAGAAAATCCGTCGAGCTGGATAAAACCGCTTTTGTGCATCCGTTAAATGACATTTCTGGTGCTGCTGAATTTAATTGGTAGAAAACTTCAGTTCCTGGAAAATTATGGCAGATATTAACTCAATGTTCAAATGTCTTTGTGTTTTGGAAGGCACTGTGCAGATTGAGTTCTTCCTCAGGTTTACTATCACGAGGGAACTTACCTAACAAGATAGTGGTCAGCCGCGTTCGTGTTCTCACGCCTGTGTTTGTAAAGAGAGGAAATATGCAGCCGAAACTTTGAACTCAGCACTGAAAACCAGTTGTTCCTCCGTCAGCTTCCCAGGTGTGTGTGTGTGTGTGTGTGTGTGTGTGTGTGTGTGTGTGTGTGTGTGTGTGTTGTCACCAGGTGCTTCTTCTTAATATTTCTTCAGTGCTGCTTACAAACACTAATTACCGTGGTAAATCCTTCCCAGGCCAGAGCGAGGTACACATTATCATGACAACAAGCGCCTCTGGCACTGTACCAAACACCAAACAACACCAGGGAGCGAAATGTGTCCAACAGAGTTGTGAAAAACTACAATATGTTTGATTGGGCCTTTTACAAGCTCATAATACAGATTACCTTGTGATGTTTCCAGATATTCCATGAGCAAATCAGGGGGGAAGTTGGATAATGGCATAAAGCAAAGACACTAATCTATAAATTACCTGGCAATGAATTGATCCCAATTTGTTGCTATTTAAAATGAGCTTAAAATTGACTACACTTAAAGCCTGCGTCCTCTGACTTTTCTAGAAGCCCAGGGACCATTTCTCAGCAACCATACATTTATAGTAACCATGGGCAAAAGTTAGTTCCTCTACCAGTTCCAGCTGTTCTTAAAGGAATAGTTCTGGCGTAGAGTTATATATATATATATATATATATATATATATATATATATATATATATATATATATATATATATATATATATATATTTCCCAGCAACATTGGTGCGCTATTTCCTACAGAAGGTTGGCATGGATCCAAAACATCTGAAGAAAGCCACCAGGGAGATAGCCTTGGCAGCCGAGACTAGCTCAAGATGGTTGTGGCTGAAGAGAGCCCACAGTTGGAACCCCTCTGCAGGTGAAGGCTAATGGCCATTTTACAGTAGCCGCAGCCAAGCTGGCGCATTCCAAATGTGACGTCATGGGATTGCCGTGAGTATTTATACTCGCACGTGGTGGTCGCGACACTAGTTGCAGTCTTCTCCTGAACAGCGGTGGCGCTAAGCAGCAAAGGCTACCAATGTTTCTCTTTCTAAGGACTAGAAGAAGAAGAAAAATATAAACAAGGGCAGAACAGGCAGCAGCAGTGCCGTCAATACTTCGATTTGATTCAGTGACCTACTTCGTCAGATCAAGCCTTTCATTCACCATAAAAGAACTCATCTTAACCCAGTAAGTTTACAAGAGAGACTTGCAGTCACTCAGCGAGTCCTGGCATCCGGTTTTTCAGGAGCTCATTTATGCTTCCTCCTCCGGTTTGTCGCGCGCCGCTGAAAAAAATAGACTGGCGCGCGCCCTCTGCTCGCGCGCTGAAAATCAGACGCGCCGGCAGGAAATTATGTCATTTTGACGTCACGACGGCCACGTGTCAAGCATATAACGGCTTTAACTGCTCTTTGCTGCCCCACTTAGGCAAAGCGTACAGGTTAAGGGGCGAAACGCTAGTGAACCTGAGACACCTGCTGTTGTTGTTTATCTCACCTATATATAATATGAAACTATGAACTATTTTTAAAGAACCAGAGCTTTTGGTGTAGCCTACGTAAGTGGCCTGAAGTTTATACTTGTGTGTTGGTGTGTGCGTCGATCTCTTAAAGAGAATAGCAGGCCCGGCATGTGTGTGTGCGCGGGGAGTGTGTGGTAGAACGAGTGAGAGAGTGACGATGATTAGCTTCGGAGCAAGTACCAACTCTACAGCGAAAGAGGGAAACAAAGTGTCACCCCTTGATGTTATGTTGAAAAGTGTTATATGCAGTTCCACTTCAAAGTTGAAGGTTCTTCAGATGTGGTTGAAACATATACCATACCACCGACCAGTAGATCACTTCCAGTACTGTCAATCCTCTGCTAGCTCGTAGAGTTCATACAATAATCAAATATTTATTGACATGAACAGATTTTATGATTCCACAATTAAAATCATTATATATTGCTGGTTAGCTGGTGGACTCTTCCCCTGCTCTCTCCCTCCTGACTGTTAGATGGAATTTACTGAAACCCAAATAATGACTTGATTCAATTAAGGCCTGAACTATTCCACAAACGCAGACAGGGCAGACATAATCTCGCTCTGCTCTGACGCCTACCACATAACCTTTACTGAATTGCCACGGTGAACAATGCAAGCCTTTCATTTCATGTCTATATGTCTGTGGGTGTGTGTGTACAGAGTGTGACAGAGTGAGTGTATGTTTGTAAAAAGGATATATCATACCCACCCCCAGACACACACATTAATTTTGTCCTTACAACCCACTATGCCAAATGGATCTCATAAACTTGCATGCAATTACACTTCAGTTTGGCGTCTGTGGTAACAAATCAGGGCATGGAATTTATATATATAATTCACTAACAGAGCTAAATGCACACATGAAAAAAAGAAACAAAAACTTCCATCTCTGCATCCCCCAGCATCTCACTGTGTGGTACGTCTTTTCCGGAAAACTCATAAACTTGCGGTTTTGTCGAAAAAACTTGTTACATTTTTGAGCCTCGTCAGCACCTCTGCTAATGGCAAACATAAACTTGCCAATGGATGAGTCAAGGATGAAGAAAGGAGTGATGCTTCAGTGCTGCTTCAGTGCTGCTTCAGTGCTGGTTAGTTATCGCAGAAGGACAGAAACTTAAGACTTTATAATTAAAAGCCATTGGTGTGTCAATATTATGTTTGGATCTGAATTTATATCAGTCTGCTGAGAACACAATTAAGTTCTGGTGTTTTCTCCGACTGTAATCCATGGGTCGTTCAGCGATGTCGTAAGGCTTGTTTTTAACAGGCCTTGATGTGTCTCTGTCTAAACAACCCAGCATTCACTATACTGCGATGCATCTGTTTCAGACTTTTACTGCATTCTTTGAGCAGTGTCATGTCTGGAAAACACTGGCTTTTATTATACAGTGAAGACAAAAAAGAAGAAAACATCCATTCAGCTATTGGGCTAGTGGCGTTTGAAACTGTAACCAAACCTGCGTCCCCCCTCCTCCACTCCTCATCTTTGATGAGTGTAATTGGGAGTTGGTTGCATGGAAATGAAAAGGCAAAGCAGCCTAAATGATGTATAATCATTGCGTGCAATAAAAACTGCGAAGGAAGAGGGTGTGTGTGTGGGGGGGAGGGGGGGGGGGTGTGGTTAAAGTAGAGACGAGCAGTTTGCAATATGTAAAAAGGGGCAAAAAAGAGACAAAACTGTCCTGAAAAACAGGTTAACATGTTTGAATTAGCAAAGAGAGATGTCGACATCTTTTTCATTCTAATTTGCATGAACGTGTTCCTGCAACTGTCCTGTGTAGGACAGAGACAGGCAGAGAGAGACAGGAGAGAGAGAGAATGGGAGGGAGTCTGTAACATCTACAAAACTGTAGCTGGTAGGCTGCTCCAGGCTGTAACAGGATATCATAATGAGATGGCCCCCCCGCTGGGAATTTCTTCCTGTCTCTGCTCTGCCTAAGACCGTCTACCTGAAGCAAGCACACTGCTGACCTTCCTGTCATTTTGCTGTACATGTGCTTGTTTTCTTTGTTTTCCCATATAGTTTAATCTTTTTTTGTTTTGTTTTGTTTTGTTTTACAATCTTTGCCTTTTTTCCCAGTGAAAATCTGCTCTATCTGAGAGTAATGTTTTCTGCAAAACAAGAAAATGCTCTTAAAGTCACAGCAGACAATTGGTGATTTTTCTGTGATAATAAACCTGTTTGACATTGACTTATCTATGCAAAATAGGTGGGTCCAGAAGCTTGGTGACGTAGCGACTACTTGCAGAGCTAGTCGGTGAACTGCAGTATCTGGCAATCTAACCGTTATTCACCGGGGTAGTGCTAGTTAGTCACAGTAGCTCCAGAAGCTCCACTTCCTTTGATTCTTCTGTTAACCTCCCCCTGGCCTTTCTGCTGTATGTTTGTGTTCTTTATCTCTGTCACTGGTTTTCTGTTCAATTGTAACGTCACGCTGACCTGATCCAAGTTGTTTGACAACATGTTTATCTGATTTTTTTGGAGAGATTTTACAGTCAAGAACCGGTGTCAGCTCCATGTTGTGGTTGCCTCAACTCTCGTTTCAGTTCACATTCACGCGTAGGCTGTCAATCACCTGCAACTGTCGATCTGCGCCTCAAGTCCTATTTATTCATTGCATAGTCTAAGCAAGCTAATAATGAGAGTGATTTTAACATTTTATTTGACACACTTTATTTTATAAAACAAAATCTAATTTTAAGCTCTGATAAGGTTGCTGTAAAGCTCCTTTAGTACAAAAACATGCAACCAATTAAGACACATAAAAAGAGTCCTTTTGCATACATAATGCAGGGGTGTAAAAGATGAATTAACAGTGGTTTGGAGCGCACTCGCGTTTCACAAACAGAGTCAGCAGCTGCCACGCGCCCCCAGTGACAAGAAGCGGAACACAACAGAGCAAATGTCTTTTTAAACGGTCTGTTGTCGTGCTGTTAATTTACAAACCTCTTGTTTTTTTATGCCACTGATGCAACTGCACACACTAAAAAGAGCGCTGGGGGATATGTTACGGGATGTTGAGGTGCACCGCGCTTTGCTTGTGGTGTGTGGAATAAGGAAGTCGGCTGCACTGTAGATTACATCTGATGTGCTTCTGTTTCTCTGATCTGTGTGCATCCATTTCCCAGAAGTGCTTGTTACTAACTTAGCTTTGGGGATCTTATTCCCCGGAGTCCTTATGTTTTCCTTGGATTAGGGTGGCACCTAAATCATGGTTGCAGCTATCGGTGTGGTCCTGCTCCGTGCCCTGCTATGCCCTGCTATGCCCCGCTACGTCATGCTATGCCCTGCAGTGCCCTGCTACACCCTGTAATGCCCTGCAGTGCCCTGTTACACCCTGTAATGCCCTGCAGTGCCCTGCTACGCCATGAACTACTACAACTACTATTTCTAGTCATAATTCCATTATCTTTATTGTGACTATAATTGCCACTGTTCATCACACCCCTAACCGTCACCATCAGATGCCCACCTGCCAAGAGCCTGGGTCTGTCCAAGGTTTCTCCCAAAATGAAGTTTTCCTCACCACTCAAGGTTTCTGCCTAAAAGGGAGTTTTTCCGCACTAAATGCTTGCTCTTGGGGGAATTACTGGAATTGTTGGGTCTTTGTAAATTATAGTGTGGTCTAGACCTACACTATCTGTAAAGAGTCTCGAGATAACTCTTGTTATGATTTGATACTATAAATAAAATTGAATTACAATTGAAATTGAATTCTGTGTCCCAGTACTCCAGTGACCAGTGTTACGACAATATATTTAGGCATATATGCCACCAGCCAAAGTGGCTAGTAAGAATTCTACCCGCTTTTGGGCAGTGAGGCGGGTGTTAATGTCAAGTCCTGGACACATCACAGACAGTATAACATCTTAATGTTAAGAAAACTAAGTGAGGTTAATTATTATGACTAGCTGCTGCTGTAGCTATGATTAGACTAGGAACGTGGCAAGTTTTTAGTTTGTTTACTTTATTATTGGTAATAAGCTATTTTTAGTAATTAGTTATTAGTAATCACACAGTGATTACATTATGACACTGGCATAACAAGCTTGGTTTTACTATTATTATGACATAATTACTTTGATAATAATGATGGTGTGACAGCTTGTTAGGTAGAGATTGTGGAATAATAAAAAACTGCTTCCTTGTAATATTTAATTAATCATTGAAAAAGAGCAAACATTTCAGTAGAAGGAAAATTCCTCCATCAAACATCAAACATAGTAAGAAAATGCCACTTAACAAAAAAAACCTTGACATAAGTTAATTTGAATCCAGTGTGTGTGTTTGATGTTTTTACTGGTTTTAGGAAACATAAGAATTGTATATACAATACTGGATCAAAGAACTTGTCAGGACCGGTATTTTTTCAGTGACTGTGTAATGTTGTCATTTTCATGACCTTCCACATAGGGCCCACCCACCCAGCAGACTTTACTACTTGTTGACATGGACTACATTGCTGTAGTTGAAGAGAACGAGGAAATAGGAGAATATACGCTGTAGAGAAAAGAAAGTAGGGGGGTATAAGTGCTCCCCTGCTTTATGAGAAGCAGGTAGGAGCTGACTAGAGCTGTGATGTGTGTTTGGGGGGAGGGGGGGGGTAAAGCTACCATGGAGACAGACATGCAGGGGAATGAGTTTCATTAGCAGAGCACTCAGCAGGCCTCTGTCACTCACTTTGCTAGTGGAGCAGAACTACACCTAACTGCTAAATGTGTCAAAGTCTAATCAACAGCATGTAAGACAGCACATCAAAACGCAATATATACTGAACAACAAGCATAAAAGATAACTTAATATAGAAAATCACTCTCCAGTGTTTTCTATGAGGTTATGAGTAGTAATAATAGCCACTTTGTACACGGTACATCTGCATGAATATTTAGTTACTAGAAAATATTAGTTATTAATATTAAGTTATTAAGGTGATAGCCAAACAGTTGATGAGTGAATCTGCACTCCATTTTATTACAATTTTGGTCTCATTTCTTTTAGGTTTTTCCATTATTTTATATTGGCTTTGAACTCACCAAATTCACTGCTGCTATCTGGGAAAATGATAACACTGCTTATTGCATAACAAAGTCCCATGAGGCAAGTAACATGAGCAGTCAGATGATCAGACAGGTTATAAACAGGCCAACAGTTTACAACCTAGATGAAAACAGATATAATGAGTGTAATGCTTTAAATGTCATTTAAATATTTCCCATGGCAAGTCAACTTTTTTCAACAAAAAGGCTAAGGATTTACTTTCCAGCACTTACTGAGCTTAACTTCCAATCCTGTTATACTAAGGAGTGAGTACACACTGTAGCTCACTGATGCCAATCACATCCTCTACTAAGGGGTAGGCCGAATAACATCCTAAATTAGATTATACACCAGCAGATCGTGTCACAGAGGAGTTCTTCGCAGGTTGTGAGAACCATCGTATCCTGGTTGTGTCAGTGTCTGCCTCTCAAATCTAATTAATTAGAGACTAGCTGTGAGGGAGCATTCGCTGTCGGTCTAGCCTGGGACCCAGCGTCTTGGACTACACTCTCCTCAATTGTGCAACTGCTGCACCGTTCAGTAGGAGGGTTCAGGAAGCTCACCACAGCGAGGCCATGGGAACTGAGTGAAAATGTGGTCATGAATTTCATTTTAGGTAATTTAACGATGCTCTTCACAGGAGGAAAAGCTCTTGGACCAGAGGTGATGCTGGAGATGCTTACAAATGAGTGACAAATTGTTTCTACAACCCATAATCAAGCTGGGATCCAATAGTTGGGATGCTACTTCATTTGTTCACAGGCAATCTTTCTCGCTCTATCACATCCTGACCTCCACAGAATGCAATAACAAGATCATTCTTTTAATAAAGTTGACCTGGTGCAATTTAATCTCAATCAACCCATTTTATTGAATATGATCTTCACTGGGGAGATCTGATGTAAAGTTACCATCTTGCCATGACGGTTTTGGGTCTATGGTCGGACGATTCTCTCCTTAGCAGCGCAGAGAGACGGGAAGCCTGCCTGTCAGCACTAATCACACCTCATCTGGTTCCTGTTTGCAGTTTTACAGAGCTGCTGCCATGTCCCACTCAGCTCGCTCACCACCCCCACCGCCCCCTCCACTCGTCATTTGCCTGCACTAACACGCACACTGGTTAACTCAGGTTTTGCTTAAGGACACTACAACAGGACACAGCACTGTCATGGAGTTTCCGCCATCCTGTCGGCAAACTAACACACATACTTTACCTCTTGCAACAATGTGGCCTTCATTGACTTTAAATGAGATTAGATGAAACTTTATTGATTCTTGTGGTGAAGCTGCAGGTCAGAGGATGTGAGCACTGACAATTTCAGCTCCTTGCTCACGGAGCTGTTCATTCCTTCCGCTCCTCGTCTCACGTAATTGGACACAGCTAGGATAAAATGAGATATAAACAAAGCAGAGCGCAGCTAGTATTAACACTGGCAACTTTAACATAATCCTTTAAAAGGAATATGGAGATTAATTAATTTAATTAGATTTTTATTGGACAGTTATATGCAAAAAGCACCAGAGGGGAAACCAGAGAAATAGCCGCCATAGTGTTTGAAATTCATGGAGATGACATCACACACCCTTGGTCACGAAAACAGGAAAAATGGACGATGAAGAATTCCTGGACACTGCTGTGAGTACGGAAAAGTCCTGCCAACAGCAGATATGTCTCTCTCAAACACACACACACACACACACACACACACACACACACACACACACACACCACTCACTATTCTGACGTTATATACTGTATAAATATATCAAAGGGACTGGAAGTTGGAAGTGAAGTTCTGCTGACCTGAGGTGATGTTTGTAAGTATTTTGTATATGTGTATGTGCTTTTCCACATGCTTTTGCATGTTTTTAACCTTTAATGTCCCTCGTGTTTATTTAACGATACATACAATACGGTACTTTGATGAAATAACTAAGGCTCACCTGTTAAAACTTAAGGAAACATCACATTATGGTAAAACCTCTTTTTATACACACATGGGAGACATATATGAACTATGACTGCTCTAGCTGACTAAATGACAAACCTGGCTTTACATGACTCCTGTGTCTCTAAGCTTCCAGACTAGACTGTAGATTCTTTCAACTCAACACAGCTTGACTTAGTAAATGCAGCATTTTATTTGGTAACCCTTCCTTTTACAGTCCCCTAATTACCAAATATTTACCTGGTATTTACATAGTAAAAATATTACATTATTAATAAATAGGTAATTATAGAGAAACTACAGCTGAAGTATGAGGTAAAGCCTCAAGTATTACTCATCAATTCAACAAAGTACCATGTAGTTCTGACCTGTTTAGAATGGTAATAACTCAGATAAAATGGTGTACTTCTACTTCTGCTACCGAGAACTGCTACAGAGTAATCTATTACAAGTTTACTAGTAATATCCTGGTAATAAACTGGAAAGAAAAAAGACTTAATTTTACAGTCCAGTTTCAACTTATTTAATTAGTAAATATTCATGTTTTTCATAGTTATGTTGTGGAACCAATATGGTACAAGTTGGTGTTTACTGCACAAACAAAAGGAGTAATTGGGTACCTGGGTAGCTCACCTGGTAGAGGTTCACTCCTTGACGCAGCTGCTGTCGGTTCGACTCCGACCTGTGGTGCTTTGCTGCATGTTGTTCCCCCTATCCCTCCCTTTTTATGTCTTCAGCTGTCCTATAAAATAAAGGCCTAAAATGACCCTTTGCACTTTGTTGAATTGATGAGTAATACTTAAGGTTTTACCTCATACTTCAGCTGTAGATTCTCTATAATTACCTCCTCATTACCAGTGGTATTTACCTAATAATATAATAGTATTACTATGTAAATACCAGGTAAATACTTGGTAATTAGGAGACTGTAAAAGGATATTTTATTTTAATAGGAGATTAATCCTTGCAATACCATAATAAAAGCAGAGACAGTTACATAGGGTTCATGTTTTGTTTCCATTGTGCCAGAAAGAGGCTCTAACACAGCACCAGTCTGTTAGTTAGCCAGCTTGCAGTGTTTATAGACTTATTAACAAGAACATAGGTCATGGTGTAAATCACTCAGTGTTTCACTGAGTGGACAAGATATGGGTTTGATTCTTCTCCTTCTTGATTCTTTTTTTTTACGAGCTGGGGCACATGCTTGAGGACTGCTACGCAGTTACAGCAAGTAGCTTCCCCTTAATCCACAACTTGTCGTTTTTACATTTCTGTTAATGTATGGATTAAACAAAAAAGATGAATTACCAAGCTCAAAGTGTTGGTATGCATATTTTCTAACTCTGTTTAATGATGTTATTTTTTTAGCTAAGCTATAGCTTCATATTTAGCCCACAAAAAAAGAAGGTGGTATCGATCTTCAAACTCCCTCCAAGAAAGCAAGTAAACATTATTTCTCAAAATGTTGAACTATTCCTTTAAGCCCCAGTAATCAGTGCTCATCCTAGGGATGATGCTCATCAGTCACTTGACCATAGTTATTTTTGTAAATGCTGGAATACTTCTATACTTCTACTTCTACTTGTATATATAATTATATACACATAAAAAAATATTAAGTACACATTTGTTTTTTGAACAGTGCAGTTGAATCTTGTTTGGTCTGAGCTAAGGCTAGCCTTGGCCCCATCAAAGCCAACCCGTAGCAGGCCAGGTTGGGCCTCCTGTCATCTAAATGGGACAGGAGTTAAGCCAGTGCTTCCTGTCAGACTGCAGGGCTCTCAGGTTCCACCTCTGGTCTAAATTATGCCTGTCTGTCCCAGACTGCCACACCAACCCTCCCCACACCACCATCCCAGTGCCCACATCCCTCTCCCCCCTGTCACTACTCCCCCAATGCACGTCTGGAAAGAGTACCAGATACTCTACTCAAGTAGAGACATACTGAAACCCTACTGACAATTCATCTCAGTGGAGGTAAAATTACAGGGATAAAACATAGAAGTAAAGTAGTGTTTCTCAAACTTTTTCAGACCAAGGACCACTTACCCAATAAAAAAACCTCACAGATCATTTAACTTCCCAAATATCCCCCAAAACAATAGGCCTCCTACTTTAACAGTATATTACAAATTACAGCCAAATTAAATTAAATGACAGAGAATAGAAATGGAATAGCCTACTCACTCATTGTCTCTGTTGCCATCTTAATGGGAAGAATGGTGCTGCTTATGCTGAGACATCAGTGATGTCTGACTCCAAACTGGAGAGTTTTAGTCTCATATCAGGGCCAACATTGATCCGGATGCGCTGCTTTGTTTTCAGACCAGTGTGGAAAATCCAACTTTACAGTTGTAGGTGGTTGGAAACGGCATCAATAGTTTCAGAGTGTGTGGACCCAAAAGTCTGCCAAACATTTTTCACTGAAAGTCTTCTTCAGGTCCCATCTGATGCAATGTCCACACGACTTAAAACTGACATGTGTGTTTTGTCCCCAAATAGAGTTCTGGGCCACTCAAAGTCTGTGCATAATTCTGGAAATGTAGGCAATGTGGATTACAGGCAAGACACTGAACCCCAAATTGCTCCTGATGCTGTGAATGTGCGTAAATGTTTATCTGATGTGCAGGTGGCACCCTGTAAGGCAGCCTCGACCACCAGTGTACTGTATAAATGTGTGTGTTAATGGTGCCTGTACTGTGTAAAGCGCTTTGAGTAGACGTTAAGACTAGAAAAGCACTATTTAAATGCAGTCCATTTACATGAATTAAAAACATGATATTTTACTAAATATAATCGCAGACCACCAGTGTTCGGCAGACCACTCTTTGAGAAAGTGTGGCTTAAAGTATTGGGATAAAGCCTGTCATTGACTACCTATTTCAGCCGGCATTCTCCTCCACTTTCGCTATTAATTTTGCAAGGGCACCGTCACTGAATCCAGGGCTTGTGTGGGTTGTGACTGGTTTAAAGAAATATAAACAAGCCAGAGCTTTTTTCAGAATGTTAACTTGTACAGTCAGACATTTCTCCAGCGCTGACACAGCACTGTGGAGATAGGCCTGGCAATACTGGACTATCCTAATATAACACAAAGAGGACATTTTTTACTAAAATGACTGTAACATTGGAAAATACCCACTTAATTTGTCAAACTCAGACTGATTTAGCATCATATATACGTTTCTGCTAAACTTTAGAAAGGAATTCTTTCAATGCACATAAGGCATGTGAGTATTGTATTAAAAGAAACTAAGACATTTTGGGAAATACGGGACATTGGCCAAAAAAATCTAAGTGCACGTCAAATATATTTTTCACAAAGATGGGTTCTGTCATTTTAGGTAGTTTTTATCATGCTAATGTTTGTTCATGTGTCTATGTTTCTGATAAGTTTGGTTTTTATTAGTTATTTAATGCTCTTAAAATGGAGAGACACCATGATTGACAGCTGTGATTAGTTGAGCATGGTTTTGCATGTTTGATGCAGTTGACCAGTGTTTCGTGCAAAACACAGTCTACAAAACGAATATTTTGTAACAATATATTTAAAAATTAACACAATTAGGCCCAATGCTTTTGAAGTAAAATGTCTAACTTTCTTATTTGAAAAACACAATTAGTAGACTGCAAAAAATCTCCTCTGTTAAAAGAGGTTTGTACATTTAGTTAATTACTTCCACCGTGGCCTCGTGGCCTCATAACCCCCCCCCCCGACTCCGGCTGCAGACTGCAGAAGTCTGCCCAGTGTCCACTGGGGAGACAGCCTTAATCTACTTCTCACTCTTAATGCTCCACAGATGAGGGACACCACCATCGTCTCCACCACACAGGATGTTCCTGGCTCCTGCACGGAGTTGGTCTAGGCACAGTGTGGTGTTGCCGAGCTTGAAAGGGGAGCAGAGTGACGGGGAACGAAGAGGCAAGCAGAGAAGTAAGGCTGCAGTAAAAGCATTTTCCTGTACACCCCACAGGGGAGTGGAGTCAAAGGACCAAAGAAGAGGATTAACACAAAGATCTTTTGAGAGGGGGGAAAACTTTAATGTTAAAAAGGTTAGAGTGGTCACATGACCTCCCACACTGAAAAAAGAACAAATGAAAGTCAGAGAGCCTGCTTCCAGCTCGCAGGTTATGGAATAATAAAGTGGCCATAGAGATATAATGTTATGTTTAATTCAGTATGTCTCAAGGCAAATCAAAGGGCAAATAAAATGACATTTACATAAATGTGGGGCAATAAAAAAGAGTTGAGAAGGGAAATAGCCACAAGAGATAAGCGTGGCAGATGTCTTACCCTGAAACTCTAAATGGGTTTTAAATGTCCTTTTGTGGCTTGATCTTATGAATCTGTTTAAAATGTGCTTCTTTTGGCCCCAGGGCCGAGGGGCCCTCTTAGATATGATCTTCAGTGTGGCTGTTTCATGCACGGGGTGCGCTTTAACAACAATGGCTCATCTGAGAGAGACCGTAAACATGTGCCTGGGACCTTGACCCCGGCAGTAAACAATCTTTCCACCTGATGATGAATAGCAGAGCTGGGCAGGGCCAGAGTAGAGGCCTGTTGCGTTCCCTCTTTCTCCCTGATTCTTTTTCCATACTCCAACATCTTTTACCTTGTATTGAAGGATTAATGTTGGAATGCTATATTTAGTCTCAAATTGGGTTTAGTTACTTTAAGGTTCTTTTAGTTACAGGGAACCTCCCAATTCCTAGCTCAGTAAGGAGTGGACAGAGGAAGCCCCCGTTTGTTTTGCTTGACCTGTTCAGAGGCAATCCCCAGAGACAAGGCCCACGTCTCGATATATTCATGTTTGGAAACCCACTTCCCCCTTTTTCTCCTATGAGGGAAGAAGAGGCGCTCTTGGTTTTATGTTAAGAGCTGTTTTTCATATTTACTGACTCACCATAAGGGGCATTTCATTTTATTGCAAAGTCCGCCAGCCAGTGTGATGCCCATACAGCATGATAGGTCTAAGTATCTTGCTCAATGATGCTCAAATAGGCGTTTTTGTTGGAGATTTCAACAACTGTGGTTTTCCATATGGCAGTTGGAAGGGTGCATAGTGAGCATTTGCCATAGTTACCATAACTTTACAGATCCTCATATTTTAGATTGTGTATGAAAACTGAAATCTTCAGCTACAGCACTCAGAGCAGCTCCCTACTGACAGCCTCAAACACTGTGGTTAGGATCCTTCAACACTAAAATCGCCGGCCACCCAAAATGTGCCTAGAAAAAAAAACCTCAAAAGTAAAGACACGTGTCCTGCCACACCACTTTGCCCTCTGGATGCCAGTTTGACCCTGGAGGGCTTTAGGTAGCTGTCTCATATATTGAGACAAAAAGGCCAGATAAGCAAAGGCATTTCTGTTTATCGCTGCCAATCCAGCCGGCGTGGAGAGGCTGGATGTAAGTAATCTTTCTCAGCCATTTTCCAGCTTTAAGCTGCGTTAAGGTAGCGTGTCCATTCACTGGAGCAAGCATAGGCGATGGCTCCGGGAAAACTGGACGGATCCATCGGCTGCATACGAACCAGGCACTAGCGGCGCCAGGATTTTGATTGTAGGTGGGCCTCCAGAAAACTGGATGGGCCAGTTAAAATATGCCAAAACTGCATTTGTGCTAGGCTGCTGAACACTGTCTCCTCCTATAACACATGCGCTATCATAAGTTACATCTGCCTACAGCTGCCAATATTATTTTTCCCTCCAGAAAATGTGCATACAGACAGCCAGACATAGGCGGCGATACCATGGGCGCTCCGGAGCTCTACCGTGGGCGCTCGGAGCTCTAGCACCCACGGAAAATACTGAGCATCCACGTGTGCCAGACTGCCAGCAGCCCACATTCATTTAAAATTAAACATTGCAGTTGGTGCTAAGTCATAGTGTGATCGGTTATGTCGCTGTCAGTCCCCTGCTGATCGCGGTTACGTGTCAGTTAAACTTTTCATCTCCAATCCTATCTGTATCTGTGAGTGGCGTTGTCCTGAGTTGAAAGATAGCTACGGCTTTATTATCGAGTTAATAGGCGTGTGTGTTTGTGTCGGCCGCTGTCCATTTCCTAAGGTTCTGAAATGCAAACATTTGTTGACTACTTTTTTTTTTTAAAAGGGCGTGCGCCCGTGAGCACCCACAGAGGAAAACACAAATCGGCGCCTATGCAGCCAGACACTAACGGTAATGTTAGCCTACTTGCCTTGCTGGTGTAAGGGGGGGGCTACGGGAGGACTTGATGGGGAGAGGGCGGCCGCCGGCCGAGCAGGATGGTAACTGGTCACTTGTAACCTCGTTACATAAAATGGCAGAGTTTCCTCCTCCTACTCCTCGGAGCGCTTTTTGCTGAATGAAAACAGAAAAGCTTGCGCGCCAACGTCATTCATTTCATTGGATCACTTGCTGGTGACGATGCAGCATGTTGGCGGGCTTAAGAGTCCACACGTGGGGTAGAAGCCGTTGATTTGCTGAGAAGCTTTCACTCAAAGCTTTCCTCGAACTGCTAGAATGAAAATCACTCACTATAGGCATGGGTCAAAATGGGCGGGCCTGGACCTAAAATGGGTGGGCCCAAGCCCACGCGGGCCCATTGGTAGCGCCTCGGGTGCTCTCAGGTGAGCTTTAAGTTGGGCAATCATACCAGCACGTTTCCCACGTCTTCTAGAACGCTTTCTCAAGGGTGGTGGGCACGATAGCCATCGTCGGTGTTCAGATCCGTAGGATCCATTTGATCCGTTTGAGCGAGACTTTTGGTCGCGGTCCCTCCGAGGATAGAGTGTAGGCATACGGCGCAGGTGATCGGGGATATCCGCCAGCACTGGTGTTAGTTGGTTGAACAGTGGGTGCTCAGATGGCAGTAGGGTCTCCGACCAAGCCCTGAGGTCGACGAGGGTTTGGTTATGCCAGCAGAGCGGATACATATCGGAAGGCAAAAAATAGTAAAAGCAAAACAGACTCAACAGCAAAGGAACGAGCCGGACGGCTTGCCAATTCGGGCGCCATCTTGCATCCTTACATCCTAACATCCTAATGTTTTTGAGGCCAATGCATTATCAGCTTGCTCCAATAAGTCCCTAAAAGCCCATGTTGCAGGTTAACCACCACTGTCTATTAATGGGTACATAAAGTACTCAAGATATGTATATCATTTTAAAAATGTCTCCAAATGGTGTTAAAGGCCAGTTTTTGTCGTTTTTGGTATTAGTGTTTTTTTTTAACTCAATTCTGTGATGACGTAAAAAAGACATGGACTCAGGAGTTCTTCACCTGGTGCTTTGATTTATTTCTTCCGGGGACTCTGTGCCCTTCAGCAACCTGTCAATGATCTTCTGAAATGTCGCAGGGGCCCCATGTAGGCCAAAGGGAAGCACTGTAAACTGGAAGTGTCCAAAAGGGGTTCTGAATGCTGTAACCTCCTTACTTCCTTCAGTGAGTGGGATCTGCCAGTACCCCTTACATAGGTCCAGTGTACTGATGAAGTTGGCACTGCCTAGTCTCTCAATGAGATCATCAACCCTGGGCATGGGCTATAGGTCCAATCTTTTAACCCCATTGACTTTTCTAAAGTCCAAACAGAATCTTAGTGTTGTATCTTTCTTTGGCACCAAAATTATGCCAAAATTATTATTAGCTGTCAGCATTTTAACCGTGTTTAATTAGCTGCTAGCTAAAGGTAGGCTAACGTTACCTGCTGTCGGGTGTAGTGTAACGTCAGGCACCGAAATACAGCACCGAAGTTTTCGTTCTTATTCGGTCTCGTTACTACCGTTTACGTCGGAACCGGGGACCTATTGGCACCGAGTTTCGGTACCCAACCCTAGTGATAACTACTCCACACAACTTCCCCCTACACTCTTGAATTAAGTCCAAGATAATGGGAAAAGCTGTTCCTAATAACACAGGATATGGCAACTCTGGAACTACTCCTACTTTAATGAGGTAAGGTTGGTTGTGTACCTCTAAATAAACCTCCGCTGTGGGCACCTCAGAACTGTGGCCATGAACACAAACAACCGGTTCTGTCTCCTCTATATTCCAACGCTTTCTTTGCACAAACTTGGCCTGGACAAGAGATTGGGTACAACCTGTGTCTAACAATGCAGTTAGGGGTCTACCATTTACCAAGACTGTAACAGCGAATCAGATGCTTCTGAGAAAAATGCAAACTTAGGTCTTGGAACATAACAGAGGTTTGTAGCTGTGGGCTTTTTTACTGGACAAAAGGGGTGTGTATGGCCTGCCTCATCACAGCTGTAACATACTACATCTGCTTTGCGACCTGACCAAACCCTGTGGTTAGTCTGATCTACCTGTGAAGGTTTCCTATGGCCTGACTCGGTATATGGCTATTTGAACCACCCCCTTCCAAAAACCCCTCACACTTACCCCCTTGGAATCTACGATGTCCCACGTAATGGTAAGACCCCTGTCCCTTGTGAGCAGACACATAGGCCTCCACCAGTTCAGCAGCCTTTGCTGCAGTAGGCAGATCACGCTCCTTGACCCAGGCTTTTACTTCTGGATAAAGCACCTTCAAGTACTGCTCCATCTCCATCATTTCCTCTTTACTGCAGGTGTCGTACTGGGCCCACTTGCAAAAAGAGTCTTTGAGTCGAGTATACAGTTCTTGGGGGGACTCCTCAGCTGGTGTGTCATACGAGCGGAATCATTGACGATAAGTTTCTCTATTGATTTCATACATTTTCAGCACTGCAGCTTTCAACAAGCCATAATTCGTCGTATCTGCTGGATTCATTGCCACAAAGGCCCCTCTGGCCTTACCCATCAAAAGTGGAATCAGACGCATGGCCCACTCTTGCTGTGGCCATTTATAGACCTCAGCCAACCTCTCAAAAGTAGTAATGAAATGGTCGATGTCATCAAAGTCCTCAAGTCGTTGCAGCTTAGGCTCTCCTTTTAGTGCCCCAGCTGTTTGTGTTGACTGATGGCCACTCCTAGCAGCAGGGGTGGACTGGGACAAAAATTCAGCCATGGAACTAGCCACACCAGCCCACATTACCACGCCCATGCAGCCCCACCCACGGACACGTGCATTCACTAATTAGATTTGTGTACAGATGGTGAAATAATATAAGCAGTACCTTATGTAACAGATTTTTAAATATTTTATGAAAGTAACTGGCAAACAATAAATAATAAGCACACATTTATAACAAATGTACACATACTGCCTATTTAACCCGTTTGAATGCTGTTACTGTCATTCTCTACAGTATGTTGTTCTTTGTTGTCACTGTCTGTCTGTTTGTTTGTCCGTGTTTCTCTCTGTTGACACTGTACATATTGTCTGTCTGTTTCTCCAACTTTTCATCTGTTTTAACTCTAACTCTGCAATTGAAATATATATATATATATATATATATATAGGTTTCCTATAGCTGTCTGTGATTATACTTCAGGGTTGTTCCTTGCTCAGAATTGTCCTTTGGTGGAACACATACAGCAGGGGAACGATGCATAGGCTTTCGGCCATCCTGATGTCAGTAGGGAGCTCATTCCACCATTTAGGAGCCAGGAGAGCGAACAGTTGGGATTTCGTGATTAGTTGTCCCTCGCTGTGAGGGGGCAGCAAGCAGGTTGGCTGATGCAGAGCAGAGTGGGCGCGGCGGGTTGGGGTATAGGGTTTGACCATGTCCTGGATGTATGCTGGGGCTGATCCGTTCGTGGTCCTGTATGCAAATATTAGTGTCTTGAAGTGGAAGCGGGCAGCAATTGGTAACCAGTGAAGAGAGCAGAGGAACGGTGTAGTATGCAAGAACTTGGGGGAGGTTGAAGACAAGTCGAGCTGCTGCGTTCTGAATGAGCTGCAGGGGCCAAATGGCACAGGCAGGCAGGCCAATCAGGAGGGAGTTGCAGTAGTCTAGACGTGAGATGACTAGAGCCTGAACCAGAACCTGAACCGCCTTCTGCGCTAGAAGGGGACGTATCCTTCTGATGTTATGCATGTATCTACACGATCGGGTAGTTGCAGCAATGTTGGCAGTGAAGGAGAGTTGGTCGTCAAGTGTCACACCCAGATTTCTAGCAGTCTGGGTGGGGACTACCACAGAGTTGTCAATTGTTATAGTCAGGTCTTGGGTAGGAGAGCCATTCCCTGGAAGGAAAAGGAGCTCAGTCTTGTCAAGGTTGAGTTTCAGATGGTGTGTGGACATCCAAGAAGAAATGTCAGTCAGACAGGCCGAGATAGATACGTGCTGCTACTTGAGTTTCAGACTCCGGAAAGGAGAGAATTAGTTGTGTGTCATCTGTGTAGCTGTGATAAGAAAAGCTGTGCGAGTGAATGACCGACCCGAGAGAGTTGGTGTACAGAGAGAAGGGGATATCAAGAAGATATCGAGCCCACTTAACTTCCTACTTAGCCTCCCACAAAGACTCCTACGTAGACTCATTTGTGTAGACTCTGAGTCTTCGTCTGATGAGGCTGAAGCTGCCACTTCACACAAATGCCAATACAAGGATGTGATTGGTGTTGGCTACAGGTGAGGACGCCCCACCCTAGCTAATCACTCAACAAAGCACCTGCACAGTCGTTAAGCACCACTCCCCAACTCCACACTTCATACTAAGCTAGTCTGATTACTCTAAGCAGTTTCAGTCACTTTAAGTAAGGCAGCAGATCCAATGACAGTGGGCAGAGAAACCTAATAAAGTACTTATCTTAATCTATCTATGTAATTTATTTTATCTAGCTGTCTAGCAGTATGTCTCCTCAGAAGTCAAATGCACCCTTATAATTTATAATTTAGGGAAACAGGATTTCTTCAGATTACTTTGACAAAAATATTAAAACTACCGAGAAGGGAATGAGTCTGATTAGGATAGTTATGTATGCATATAAAGGTAATACTAAGAGAAAACTGATTCCAGGATTTATTCATCTTTACAATGGTAAAGGGGTCTTTCCACCATGTTCGTTAAGTTAAGGTAGCAGAAAGAAGCTAACTTAAAGTTAATCAAAGATGACTCATTAAACACATGTAAGACACAGTCTACCACCTCAAGCTAAGATAGATCTGTGGAGGCAATACATCTAAAAAAAATGTTTTTTTATAACCCCCAAAATAAATAAAAGTCGCAAAGAAACAAATCTGAACATGCTCAATGTTGGAGACTGTGTGGTAATGTCGTGTGTGTGTTCTTACTGGCTAGAAGTGGTAACAGAGATCAGATCAATAATCAGCGTAGAGCTTGATTTTTAATTAGACCTGGGATAAAAGCAGTACATAAGAACATAAGAAGCTGAGTCAAAACTAGCTTAATGATAGACAGGAAGATTATTGCAAGAGGATGGAGGAACTGAGGACACTTATTGACAATGCTTTGTAAGTGGAATTCTTTCCCATTTTTGCTTAATGTATGACTTCAGTTGCTCAACAGTCTGGGGTCTCTGTTGTCGTATTTTGCGCTTCATAATGTGCCACACATTTTCGATGGGAGACAGGTCTGGATTGCAGGCAGGCCAGTCTAGTACCCGCACTCTTTTGCTACGAAGCCACACTGTTGTGCTAGGACGTGCTGACATTTACGGTAAGCGTATTGCCTCACTTCCAGTGTTCTTGTGTTGTGTTAAGCCTGGTTCACACTAGCGATTTTAAAACTGTCGGCTGATTTTCCAATCCTGAGAGACCCCACACACGGCGATAAAAAATCACAGGTCTAACAGTTTTGGTCGTACAGTGTGTGGTGCGCAGCACACGGCAAAATCAACACATCACACACAAACCGATTTGACTCCCGAGCATTCCCAGGTCAGATGGGAAATCTCGCAAAATCCCTCGAGATCAAACGTGACTTCAGAGTAAACAATCATGGCGGACGAAGAGGATGCAGTGGCGATAGTTTGTTTTTAACCAAAAAAAGATGTTACATGAAACGTTGTACAAACATTCATGGTGTTGCCAAGGTCGACGAGTTGGTCCTCCATCTCCGACGTCCACCTGACTTTCTGGTGCGCCATGCCGCCGGCTGTTTTGATTTTGTTTCCCGGTGCTTCCTCGCCGCCTCGTCACCTCGCTTTCTGATTGGCTACACGCCACAGGCTGCGTGCTTGTTTGTCCCCGGGGGACACTACACACGAGGAGAAATCGGACCAAAAAAATCCAACATGTTGGATATCCCTGATTTGAGTTCGGAGCGGTCCTGACGTCCTTCCGAGCAGACGAGAGCAGTCTTAACACACCACACACGGCAGGAATATCTGATCAGATTATTTTACGATAATCGGAGCATCCTTAAGATTGTCGGAAGGGGTGAATCGGGGCTAAAATCAGCCTAATTATCCTGCCGCGTGAACCAGGCTTTACGGACGCTAGTTTGCTGCTCCAGCAAAAACATACTTTGCGTTATTGTCTAATTTAGCAACTATTTGCCTGGTTTGCATTTAAATTACACCAGTTATACTCAAGCACTATAGTTCTCTTCTCTTACAGCAATTTCCTCGATGATCTCACAATTGTTAAAACACTGTTAGCTATTTTAGCTTAGCCATTAGCAATGGCTAATTCCTCTCCATCTCCTGATTTCTCTTGCTCTGTGTGTCAAATGTTTAGCTACTCCTCTGCCTCCTTTAGTGATAAAGATACATGTAATAAATGTAGTTTATTCTCTGCTCTGGAGGCGAGGTTTAGTGAGTGTGAGGCACGGCTCCGCACCATGGAATCGAAATCGTATGCTTCCGTAGCTAGCCAGCTTAGCGTAGCTGGTGCGGGCCAACATACTGTAGCTTCTGTTAGCAGTCCCCCGGCAGACCCCGAGCAGCCAGGCGAGTGGGTGACTGTTCGAAAGAGACGTAGTGCTAGCTCTATATAGGGGAATGCACATGGCGCCGGTCGCTCTAAACCGGAGCATCTGCGCCTTTCTAACAGTTTCTCCCGACTCAGTGATAGACCTGCTGGTTATTGGGAGCTCTATATTGCGAAACGTGAGGTTGGCGGCTCCAAGAAAAGCAGCTGCGGTCGTGTGCGTCCTTGGGGCCAGTGCGGGCGATACAGAATCTTATCTAAAGCTGCTGGCTAAAAATAACCGTAAATACAGCCAGATCATACTCCACGTAGGTGGTAATGATACCCAATTACGCAAATCGGAGATCACTAAAATTAATGTTGAGTCACTTTGTGCATATGCAAAGACAATGTCGGACTCAGTAGTCTTCTCTGGACCCCTGCCAAACCTGATCAGTGATGACATGTACAGCCGCATGTCATCCAACCGCTGGTTCTCAGGGTGGTGCCCAGCTAATGATGTGGGCTACATAGATAACTGGGGGGAGTTCTGGGGAAGGCCTAGTCTGATTAGGAGAGACGGAATTCATCCCACTTTGGATGGAGCCGCTCTCATATCAAAAAATCTGACCGAGTCCATTTTTGGTCATAAACCATGACAACCCAAGGTAGATATTAGTAATCAGATGTGCAGTGCAACGCGTTCCTCTGTGCCTCAATTAGAGCAGTCGCCCTTTCATAGTCTAATAACCACGGTGTCTGTCCCCCGACTCAGATTGGTTAAATCAAAGATTAATAAAAGAGGAGCTTAACAACCTAATAGGAATAAAAACAACCACTGCAATGATACAACCCCAAATCAGAAAAAGTTGGGACAGTATGAAAAACACAAATAAAAAAGAAAATAGTGATTTCTAAATGTACTTTGACTTGTATTTCATTGCAGACAATACAACAGCACATAATTTAATGTGTTCCTCATGATTTCTATTGGGGTTTTTTTTCCAAAAAAACAAAATTCCTATTTTGGTTCTTGCAACACATTTCAAAAAAAGTTGGAACAGTAAAGCATTTACCACTTTGTAATGTTGCTATTCCTTTGCACAACACTTAAAAGACGTTTAGGGACTGGAAAAGATGTCTTCTTGAAGGCAGCATATTGTGCTCCAAAATCTTTATGTACTTTTTAGCATTAATGGTGCCATCACAGAAGTGCAAGTTGCCTTTGCCAAGGGCACTGACACAACCACATACTATGACAGACCCTGGCTTTTGGACTTGTTACTGGTAACAGTTTGGATGATCCTTTTCTTCTTTGGTCCGGAGCACACGGCGTCCATTTCTCCCAAAAAATACCTGAAATACTGATTCATCTGACCACAGTACACGTTTCCACTGTGTGATGGTCCATCGCAGATGCCTCCGAGCCCAGAGAAGTCGACGGCGCTTCTGGACACTGTTAACATAGGGCTTCCTTTTGGTACAGTACAGTTTAACTGGCATTTGTGGCTGTAACTACATATTGTGGTACTTGACAAAGGTTTGCCAAAGTAGTCGTGAGCCCATGTGGTGATATCGCTTATAGATGAATGACGATTCTTGATGCAGTGCCGCCTGAGGGATCGGAGATCACGGTTGTTCAGCTTAGGCTTGTGCCCTTGTCCATTATGCACTGAAATTCCTCCACATTCCTTGAATTGTTTAATTATGTTATGCACTGTTGAAGGTGAAATAAGCAAATGTCTTCCTATCTTTCTTTGAGGAACATTGTTTTTAAACATTTCAATCATTTTCTCACGTATTTGTTGGCAAACTGGTGATCCTCGGCCCATCTTTGCTCCTAAAGGACTAGACCTTTCTTGGATGCTGCTTTTGTACCAAATCATAATTACAATCACCTGTTGACATCACCTGTTTCAAATCACATCATTATTTAACCAGTTTACCTGATTACTAGCCCTTAATTGCTCCTGTCCCAACATTTTTTGGAATGTGTTGCAGGTCTGAATGACAGGAAAGGATGTATATTTACAAATTAAATTAAGTTGACCAGACAAAACATGAAATATTTTGTGTTCACATTGTCTGCAATGAAATACAAGTCAAAGTACATTTAGAAATCACTACTTTCTTTTTTTATTTGTGTTTTTCATACTGTCCCAACTTTTTCTGATTTGGGGTTGTAGAACAGAATAGGAAAATTAAATGTGGACTATTAAATATTAGATCTGTCTTCTAAAGCAGTACTAGTAAACGATTTGATATCACATAATCAAATTGATCTATTCTGTCTTACTGAAACCTGGCTGTGCAATGAAGAATATGTTAGCCTAAATGAAGCCGCTCCTCCCAGTCATAATAATACTCAAATTCCATGAGGCTCAGGCCGAGGAGGGGGAGTTGCAGCCATATTTGATTCAAGCCTGTTAATGAAACCTAAACTAAATTATAACTCGTTTGAAAGCCTTGTTCTTAATCTTCAACATCCAACATGGAAAACAGTACAGCCAATTATATTTGTTGTTGTTTAGGTATCAGGTATAGTCCTAAAATCAGACAAAATACTTATTGTAGGTGATTTTAATATCCATGTGGACATTGACAACGACAGTCTTAGTATTGCTTTCAACTCACTATACTCACAAATCACTATTTAATAGTATTCCCGCAGAATCCTTTATTATCAGACCATTTCTTAATAACTTTCGAATTCTTACTACCCGACTATACAAAATTAGATAAAAGCTTCTACACTAGATGCCTATCTGACAGTGCTATAGCTAAATTTAAGGAAAATATTCCAACAGCATTTAACTCAGTGTCATACCTTAATATAACAGAGGACCTTTATGCTAACTTCAGGCCCTCCCAAATTGATAATTTTGTAGACAGTGCTACGTCCTGCCTACGGACAACTTTAGACTCTGTTGACTTTAGACTCTGGAAGAATCTCGTCTAGATTGGCAAGAAAGATTTATAGAGATTTATTTATTTTAGAATTTATAGGAAGGCCCTCAGAAATGCCAGATGAGACTATTACTCATCACTAATAGAAGAAAATAAGAACAACCCAAGGTTTCTTTTCAGCACTGTAGCCAGGCTGACGGAGAGTCACAGCTCTACTGAGCCATCATAACTAAACTCCAAGCATGCATCAAAGATATAAAAGCATGGATGACCTACACTTTTCTGATGTTAAACTCAGACAAAACTGAGGTGATTGTGCTGGGCCCTAAACACCTCCGAACCTCATTATCCAAAGATATAGCTACCTTGGATGGTATTGCCCTGGCCTCCAGCATTACTGTCAGAAATCTAGGAGTTATTTTTGATCAGGATATATCCTTTAACGCCCACTTAAAACAAACCTCAAGAATAGCCTTTTTTCACCTTCGTAACATTGCCAAAATTAGGCACATCCTATCTCAAAACGATGCTGAAAAACTAGTCCATGCATTTGTTACTTCCAGGCTGGACTACAGTAATTCTTTATTATCAGGATGCTCAAATAAAACCCTTAAGACTCTCCAGCTGATCCAGAATGCTGCAGCACATGTTCTGACAAGAACTAAGAAAAGAGAACATATTTCACCTGTATTTCAATCTGCATTGGCTTCCCATAAATTCAGGATTGAATTTAAAATCCTTCTCCTGACCTACAAAGCTCTAAACGGTCAAGCACCATTATATCTTAAAGAGCTCATAGTACCTTATTGTCCCACTAGAGCATTGCGCTCTAAAAGTAGAATGGGAGCCAGAGCCTTTAGCTATCAGGCTTCTCTCCTGTGGAACCAGCTCCCAGTCTGGGTCCGGGAGGCAGATACCGTCACCACATTTAAGAGAAAACTTAAAACTCTCCTCTTCGATAAAGCTTATAGTTAGGGAGTGAGGAGTTGCAGCGTCCGCCTAACCCGGCCCACCTGCTTCTCTTCATAGTAGTTAGATTCATCTACTATATAATCAATGACATAATCAAAGTAGAGGGAGACAGGCCGATACAACCCGATCCGGGTGGGGAGAGTTCAAAGCCCGACCGGGCACCTCTCTTTAACCTGTCTCTCTTAATTATGCTGTTTTAGTTTTAGACTGCCAGGGGACTTCCTTTGACACACTGAGCTTCTCTCTCCTCTATGTTCCCATTTCTGTGCATCCATGTCCAAGAAATGCATGTTACTAACCTAGCCCTGGGAGCTTGCTCCCTGGAGTCTTTGTTTCTTTTCACCCAGGATGATGTCCCGGGATTAGGATGGCATCAAAATTATGGTTCCAGCTGTGGCCGTGATTCTGCCACAATTCCCTGCTATGCCATTCTGCCCCCTGCTACGCTCCTACAACCACAATTTCACAATTATGTTTCATTATCTGTTCTGCGTCAGCCACCGCCTAACAAGATCCTGGGTCTTGGGGGAATTCCTGGAATGTCGGGAATTGTTGGGTCTTTGTAAATTATAGAGTGTGGTCTAGACCTACTCTATCTGTAAAGTGTCTTGAGATAACTCCTGTTATGATTTGATACTATAAATAAAATTGAATTGAAATTGAATTGAAATTGAAATTGAAATTGAATTGAAATTGAATTGAAATTGAAATGAAATTGAATTGAAATTGAATTGAAATTGAATCAATCCAATTTTCTCCTTATTGGCTACAAGGCTAGGGGCGTTTCATAGCATGGAATTTTAACTGGCTGAAGCAAATGTCGATCGAACCCACCTGACACCCATTTCAGAGCCGTGATTGGTCTTTGAGCCTGTCTATCTCCGGCTCCCGGATACGGATTAACTTATGAGAGGTAAAGCCTAATTTATACTTGTGCGTAGAATCGACGGCGTAGGGTCCGGCGTAGACGCAGAAGGGTCTGCATCTACGCCGGACCCTACGCCGTAGCCTGACGCGCACCTCTCGAAAAATGTAACTACGCGTCGCAGCGGCGCGCAGCGCTCAGCCGTGGCTTGGTAGAGTTGCATTTCACCTGACTCATTTCCTGGTTCTCCTTCACCATAAACAATGTAAAATCAAGGAGAGGGTTAACTTTTCCTGCTTCAGGTTTCCCACCGTGGTCAGAAAGAACAGAGGAGACACTTTGTTTCTCTCGCTATGACTCCAGAGTCGCTACTCATTCCGGATCTAATCGGCGTCACTCTCTCACTTCCTCCTTGTTCTAAAACACACTCCCCACACACACACATGCCGGCTCCACGCACACACCAGCGCACAAGTATAAAACATCAGGCCACGGCGTAGGCTACGACGAAAGCTCTGCGTGGAGCCTCCGCACAACCATAAAAACCCCTTAAGGCTTCAGAGAATAACATGGTTGCGGTCAGTGGCCGTTAGACGGCCGGAGGGAGGAGAGAAACCCGTTGGAAGAGTGCAGCAGTGGTATTGCGCATCGCTGTTTTTGTAACTCAGGGCTTGTAAACTTTAAGATTTTGAGGCGAACCGCTCGTTGTGGATTAAACTGCTCGGATATTCCATTTTCTTGGACTCTTGTGGATTTATGAAAACAAAGTTTTTGAGATTATATCACCTCTGTGAATGAAGGGAAGGTAAAAAAAAAAAAAGGTATGCATGCACACACACCAGCTGCGCAGTCTAATTCTGAATTAATTTATTTTCTTTAACTTTATAACAGTTGTATAACTGCTATTAATAATTGTATGCTTTGTGTGTGGGCTTAATTGAATCTTGAGAGGCTAAGCTTTCAAATGTTGTATCCATGGCCATATATTTTGAAGATGTAATGCTTTAAAGATAAGATGCTTTATAAAAACGTTTTTAAGTGGAGGTAACAGCGACGCCAAAACCAGCAGGTGTGCCGTAAACGGTACAGTGATCCCTTAAGAGGGTTAAAGGGGCATCATGTGCTGGATCACTGGCTAATAAGTATCCGGTCATTCCCTGAGGGAACATGGCTGGTCTGGATAGAGAGGTGGTGGTGATGTTGGTGTCTGTTGCTTTGTAAATCATCTTTGAAATGCACAATTGAACCACACTTTTCATATTCAAATTCACCAATTCAGGTTCCCTGTTCATAATCAAACTGGTCTGTGTTTATTTCCCATACATTTTGCTATACTGATGTCTCACTCAGTCAGTAGCATAATATTAACTACTCTGCCCTGATTGCTCATTGTTAATATAGACATTTTCCCCAAAATAAATTTGACTTTTAACATTCCAAAGGAAAATGTATTTATAGTGTCAAATCATAACAGAAGTGATCTCAGGTCTTTCTACAGATAGTGTAGGTACCATATACAAGAAAGTAAAAAGCTCATCACATAATAAAGCCAGCGTCACATTATTCTGGAAAAAAAGCTTTTGCAGTGCCTGCTCCAGAGATAGATGGAATGCTTTATTGGGAATCTGTGGTAGTAAGAAACACAAAATACAATAAAATCCATTTAAAAATAAAGTGTGACAATAGTAACTTAACTAAGACTAGGACCAATATTTAACTCAAATATGTATGAAATGTAATTCTTATTTGTAAAACTTTGATCCAAGCTCCAACTTTTGTGAGAGCGTGGCTAAAGGTTACTGCTTGTGCTGCAATTGAAGATAAAGGACAACTTAATAAGTAGGTTTCTGATCTATACAATAATAAATATGGATTTACCCTGCGGAGATCTGAGGAGCAGTTAACTATAGTCCTCCATGCCAACACAAAGCCAACACAAAGAAAGCAGAAGGTGACGGACATCCGCCCCAAAATGAGGGACATCCGGCAGGATTCCCGGCGCCACCAGAACAATCCCGGAATTGAAACGTTGTCGATGTAAACTACCAGCCTTTTCTCCCTGTTGAGTTTGGGTTGAAGGTACCAGGCCAGCACTGAGGAGCTCAGGAGAAGCCTCTACCCTCAGGCCACTAGGATCTTAAATGAGGACACTGACTCAGATATTTCACCAACGATTTCATGTGACAAATAAAATTGATTGATTGATTGATTGATTGATTGATTACTGTCGGGCTAAGCAAAATGCCTCTTCCCTATCTTCATAACAGTCAAAGCATGTGACAGAAGTTACCACTGTGGGTCAAAATGAATTGACAGCCCTAATAACAATACTTTATTTTGAAACTTTTCCAGTGTGAACACACCACATACCTGCTTCAAATTAGTATGTAGTATGGAATTGGGATACAGCTAACTCCTGGAATATAACTCCCTGTATCGGTGGGATTAGATTTGAAACTTTCAGCTGTAACACCAGCTTTAAAGTACAAAGTCTGGAAGAATCTATGTTACCAAACGCATGTTATTTTAGACCACTTCCTAAACTCTGATAGAGGTTTAGCCTCGCTAACTGAGAGATGCTGTTAGAGAGACACAAGCTTCTCTGCTTTCAACCCGGTAATCCCTGGGATTTACACTCACAATGAACACCCATTAGAGCCGGCCAGCTAGCATCAGGTCCCAAGGCTATGCTGCCAGCTCAAAGGGCAAATCTCTGTTAGGTAGAAAATGCTGGCCTGCTGCCAAACTGTATGGCTTTGTGGGACCCATTATGATCAGTCGTCAGCATGCACGCAAGCTTTAGGTCGCCACACCTCTGGGTGCTCTTCCTGTTGCTACAGATTGTTTATTAAGTGTTCATCGTGTTACCATGATAGCTCTTAGTTTACAAACATCACTGCTCAAAGAATCAAACCTAAAGGTTTTTTCATACGGTAAGCATATCTTTACCTGCGTACCCGCTTGGATCCACGGGGTCTCATGAGTAAACACCATGCGTGGTTACCATGAGGCTTCTGGTGACGACTGGATACTTGCCGGTACAACTGAATGACATTAGTTGACTCACAGGTTGACTTATAACAAATGCTATACTAAAAATACTAAACCACAGACTGTTGATGTTGATAGCTAAAGTTAGCTAAAGTTAGCTAAATTAGCATAGTGTTAACTTTACAGCCTAATTTTTAGCCTAATTTAAGTTAAAACTATACGTTGTCTGATACATCCAGTCTTGTACCGATGCTCTATCATGCGAAAGCCTTATTATGTCCAGATAACTTTTAGAAAACAGTTATATATTCCACTCACAAACAGCATTGATTTGCACCTTGCGTTGCATAGAATAAAGTTCAAGACATTGGAGCTCAACAATGACCGCCCACACTTTGAATGGCTCTGGGGCCCGTTTCAGGAAGGAGGTTTAACAAACGGAGTCTAACCCTGAACTCTGAGTTGATTTATCCTGAGATGGGAAACTCTGAGTTTTTAGTTCCAGAACAGCTGAGTTGAGTTGGTTCAATCAACTCAACTCAGAGTTAAGCGCGTGCACCACCACTATAAAAAGGCAGCATGAATGGAGCCATGATACAAACAACAACAACAAACTGGTCGGCGGAAATACAGCGAGTTTGAACATGTATTTTGTTAAAAAAGCAACACAGCAGCTGCTGCAAAAGAGAGAGAATTTGCGTTCCAATATAGTGTATTAATATCATATTTAATTATAAGTATAAAATTACTGGTGAAATAGTATGTAAGGGATAATGTAGAATGAGGCGGTTGTTATAGCGAATACAACCTTGACGGGTGGGTTGTATTCGCTATAACAACCGCCTCGTTCTACATTATCCCGCTTATTACATGGCTACTTACCAAGTAAATCAATAATTTGACACAAAATATTGAATTAAAAAGGAGTTTATTGATTTAAATACAATTGTATTGCTTCCACTAAAGAAAATAGTCCGCTCCGTCTCTACGGTTGGAATCCTGCGTCCATAGCAACGTAAACTTTACGTTTAATGCAACCCTTCATCTATTACTCAACACCACCTTACGGGCTGTGGTAGTAGCCGTATATTTTATGGGGTGCTGCCGTGGTGGACAAATGACCCAGCTGCTGTTTAATTCATTGCAGGAATTGGCACAACATTAGCTGACGCGTTGTAGTGAGCTAGCGGGCTATCGGCTGATCTAATTTACATTAAACTGAACATTTCCGTTGACGGTGAAGTGAGACGAGGTAAATGGCTTCTTTGGGAATATTTATGTTGACGTTTATGTCCTCATTCATCTTGTTTCCTTTTTGCACAGCCGTTGCATGTTGACACACCTGTAACGTAAACATGTTGCAATGTAAGCTAACTAATTAGCGTAGTTATCCCTATGGCTGAAGTTACTGTGTAGCGATCATAGACCGTATATAAAGATGTAGCTATAGACACTCACCAGATCTGCTGTCATTGCTTGCATTGGAGGACAGAAGTTGCTCCACGTTTCCCCACTTTTTGCCACAGCTGATAAATTATCCGGCCTTCTTTCAGTAGATTGATTGATAGCTGTCCTCCAGAGTGAATAGAACTGTGTCCATGGCAACGCTCTGCTTTTGCATGGCAACGGTGTGTTATACTTCGCAACGGTCTGTTATAAAGAAATAACAGACCGCATTCTACATTAGAGTTCAACCAAGTCATGTAATAATGAACCAATAATCTATTTCATTTAGGTGCAATCCTGCGGTGAAAAAGTCCTAGGCCTACTAATCCCATTCTGAGGCTGCAGCATTAATAGAATTATAATTCATAATCTTTTATTTCAAAGGGTTTACATCATTCACCTGCAATACTGTGGAACTGTTTTTTAATGGCTCTTACTGGTTTGTGTCCAGGTAACACTACAAAAACGTTTAAAACATGTTTCAGAGTGATTCACACTCTTCTGATGGAGCTTTACTATACAGTGGCTTTATTAATATGCTCCGCATCACCAATGTTGTAAAGAAAACTGCCGTTTGCAAAGAAAACTGCCGTTTGCAAAAAAAATGTAATGCAACACAAATAATCTGCTGGGATGTAGAGCATGTCCACGATGGGTGACGTTAGTGATATGAGGACGGATAAGGTATCTACATACAGACTGGGAAGAAAAACAATCTATCTAATTTCAGAACATGCACTGCATCGGTGCGAAATGTAAAAAAAAAAGTACACTGCTATTAAATTAACCAAAAAACCCACCGTGGTCTCCACATTCTTGATCGGCAGAAACAATTTTTGCTTGTTTGGGATCCGACTGGCCAGCATATTTGAAAGAGTTAAAGGTATAATGGAGGATTTTCCCAAATTTTAGAAAAGAACCGCCCTCTCCACTTTTTGAAAAAATGCACATGCGCAACACCCTACCTGCTCCTGAGAGGGAACGCCTATTAAACGTGTGCACGAGAGAGCATGCACGAGCCTAGTTCTCCTCGTGCACGCTCTGTTTACAAGTTGCTGTTGGCATGGCTCTACAAGCTTCCTTCCCAAAAGAAGATTTGCACTTTTTCCACTATGTCAGACTCGCCACCGGTAAGTGGAAATCTATTTACGACAAGTATCTCTATAGCTAACTTTAGCATGCTACAGGCCAACAAACAAGCTATCGCCGAGAGCGGGGAGACAGCGGTCGGAGGCTTTTATATACTGTCTATGGAGGCTGTGGCCGTCTGCTCGCTGACCTGTCACGGCACGTACGAGCCTTACGTAAACATATCCCAGAATGATTGACAACTAGGAGGACCAATAGTCTTGATGATCCACCCGGAAAAAGAAAATCCTCCACTATACCTTTAAGCAAACTTTGTTGTCTTTTTGACATTTTTCCCCTGAGTGAAATGAGGCTATAACAGCAATCTCAACCAGCACAAGCGCTTGTGTCATTTGAAGTGCAACTCCATCCCTCTACCCCCTCTGTCTTACCCTGAAAATTCACCTCAAAATGCATCAAAAATGTAAACACAAGATTTTTGTGGAACTTCAATGGGGAATAAAGACTAACAAGACAGTTAACCACATTGAACACTACACAAACAGTAATTTATTTTTTGCATTTAGGCGATTAATTTTTCAGGAGGTGGCGGATCCAATAAAAAAGGTTCCGGATCCAACGTCGGAAGTGCCGTGGGTACAAGACTGTGTACATAAACAATCATAGACTTCAATGGTAGCATGGTAACAGTGAGCTCCACCAATCAGAGACATTGCTGTTACGCTTTTGATTTGGGGTAGTGTAGTACTTCTCCATGACATTGCGAATAAAACATGTTTCTTAAACCAAGGTTGAAATCATACAGACTTCTGGCTTCTACAGGGGCATATACCTTTGTTTCACAATCTTGTATCTCTTGGTAAGTCTACCTTGGATGGTTTAGACATTATGGCTAATAATCAAAATCCTTATGGAGAAAAGGAATGGTATTTTTACTTCTGGAACCACACTGTTGACAACTCTATCGGATTTTGCTCGCTTGTCGCTTCGCCTGTCAGATGCACGCTTGCCTTCCTAGCTGCCCGGTCATTTAATTAAAAATCAAATTCTAGGCACCTCAATTGGTCCCTGTCAGTAGCATTAGCATTAATGGCTCTGTCTCTGATTTTTCCACAACCCCGCCAAACTCGCGCAGAACATACAGACTTTTTGGACCTTGGGGAGCCGACTGATCAGTCTGACTGCCTTTTCTGACAACGGTTGGCTGTTGGGTTGGTGTGTCAGGGGCTTTAATGTGTCTGCAATTTGAATATCTCTAGAACCATTCTTCCGATCTACTACTACAAACTTGGCGGGTGTTTTGCTGGGTACCAAATGGTGGCGCTATAACAATGATATTCATGTTTTGGCCTATAACTTTAGAACCTTAAGTCTCATAAACATTACATTACATAACATGTAATTTAGCTGACGCTTTTATCCAAAGCGACTTCCAATTAAGTTCTTTCAACCTTGAAGGTACAAATTCCGGACAACAAGAAGTAAGTGCAAGTACATTAGCTTCAAATAAGCCAAACTACAAAGAGCCATATGAAAGTGCAGCTGTAATATTTATTATTATTCTCCTTTTTTTATCCACGGTGCAGTCGGAAGAGATGTGTTTTTAGCCTGCAGCGGAAGATGTGTAGGTACATTGCTAGATTCTGTGGGGTCAGACAACTCTATCCCTATAAGCCACGCCAATGTGCGTCTCTATCGATTTTTAGCTATTTTGAATGGACATGCTAGCTAGCTGTCTTCCGGTGGGGATAGAGGCAGATGGACCGCAGATATGTATCCTTGCAGTCCTTGAAAATATCTTCATAAAGGCAACAGTACTGATAGGGCAACTTCCGTCAAAGTACACACACATACAATAAATTCTACCACCCATTTACAGTACATGATCCTATTCATGGCATCTGTTAGTGGATGAGGTTGGAGGTACTGTCTACCTCTTAGGGCAGTGAGGGAGGGGGTGACATTGTTCTGCCATCTTTCTTCAGGGGCCCCACGGCCCCCAGCTGACAGATAGGGGCCAGTGAGTGCCCTTGCTGCACAAGGAGGACGACATGAGACATCACGTCATCCATTAAACTCCTGAAAAAGTGGACCTGAATTTGACAGTTCAGTGACAGCTCATCACCAAGGCCTAATCTGTGTGTGTGTGTGTGTGTGTGTGTGTGTGTGTGTGTGTGTGTGTGTGTGTGTGTGTGCGTGTGTGCGTGTGTGTGTGTGTGTGTGTGTGTGTGTGTGTGTGTGTGTGTGTGTGTGTGTGTGTGTGTGTGTGTGTGAGTGAGATGCCACATTGTACACATGCATATGAGTGTACATGAGCCATTCTGTTTGCACTTTCTTGCTGGACTTTGCTGGAAACCCCTCTCTTAGGAACATAACAAAACTTTTTTGCTATTTACAGACGGTGACATTTAGCTTCAAGAAGCCCAGTTCATCCTGTAAACATTCCCAACATTATTATTTTTCTTTTGGGGCAGATTTATATCTAAATGTTAACAACACACTGGGGTAAATGTTTAGATGGGGGAGGAGGAATATGAGGACATGCACTAGAGCCGTAGTTTTATCCAGTGGATGGAAATGAATTGGCTAAATATTTAGATCACGTCTTGTTCCAGCGGATGTCTGTCACCACAGAGGATGATTTGTCTTTGTAGTCATGCAGATTTGTCAATTAAAAATCCTCTTTTTTTTGTCTTCTGGGGTCCGTTTCAGGAAGGAGGTTTAACAAACTCAGAGTCTAACCCTGAACTCTGAGTTGATTTACCCTGAGATGGGAAACTCTGAGTTTTTGGTACCAGAACAGCTGATATGAGTTGGTTCAATCAACTCGGAGTAGGTTCACGCGCATGCACCACCACAATGAAAAGGCAGCAGGAATGGAGCCATGATACTACGATTCACCATGGCAACAACCACAAACAAACGGGTCGGTGGAAATACTCATGCGCACATACAGCGAGTTTGAACATGTATTTTGTTAAAAAAGCAACACAGCGGCTGCTGCAAAAGAGAGAGAATTTGCGTGGGAGAAAATTGCTGCTAGAGTAAATGCGTATATTCCAATATAATGTATATCATATTTAATCATAAGTATAGCCTAATATTACTGGTGAATTGGTATTGAATGTATTTCATTTAGGTGCAATACTGCGGGCGAAAAAGTCCTAGGCCTACTAATCCCATTCTGAGGCTGCAGCACCATCATTAACAGAATTATAGTTCATAATTTCATTTCAAAGGGTTTACATCATTCACCTGCAATACTGTGGAACTCCTTTTTAATGGCTCTTATTGCTTTGTGTCCAGGGAACACTAAAAATGTTTAAAGCACGTTTCAGAGCGATCTCTTCTGACGGCGCTTTGCTATACAGTAGCTTTACTAAAATGCTCTGCATCACCAATGTTGTAAAAAAACACTGTAATGCGACACAAATAATGTGCTGGGATGTAGAGCACGTCCACGATGGGTGACGTTAGTGATATGGGGACGGATAAGGTTATGTAGGATACATAACTGATATACTGGGAAAAAAAACGATACCGCTCAAATAGGAAGTTATCTGGAAATTAAAATGCGTTGGGGCCTCAATATGATCTCCAGACGTATGTTTAACTAACAAAGTAATACAGCTTCTTCATCAACGGGATCGTCGACAAAAGGAAATGCCATGTTTTGAGAAAAAAACAATGTTTTAAAGTCTAACAGTTAATAAACCAACCCTGTTTTTTATTCATGCCGATATAACAAACTGCGCTAAACTGCACCTGATACAGACTGAATGAATGAATGAGGAAATGAAAGAGCCCTGTGTCAGACTGAGGAGACTGAGAGAAACTCTAGGTTTCTTGAAGAAAACCTGCTCCCGACCAGGTTAGGTTCACAGGCTCAGTTACCATAGTAACTGACTCTGAGGTTAAGTTACCTCTCTTTCTGAAACAGGAAACCCAGAGTTTCCCTCATCTCAGGGTTAACAAACTCAGAGTTTCACTAAACCTGCTTTCTGAAACGGACCCCTGGAATGACAAGTTGTGTTTATTTTCTGGGATGTCTCTATTTGTTTGTCATTAGGGATCTGGTAAGCAGCCTTCAAGTATCAGTAATATGATTTAGACCATGATTGCTTTACACTTGGACCGCTATAGCAGATTCTGTTCATGGCCGCAGTGTAAAGCCTGAGCATCCTACCAGTATATCACACTTAGGGTTCTTGCACTATTATTGTCTATGACTTTTCAGTTGATCGACTAATTAATGAATCATGTCAGTACTGTATTATATAAAAAGCAATGCAAACTTCATGTGTGTGTGTGTGTGTGTGTGTGTGTGTGTGTGTGTGTGTGTGTGTGTGTGTGTGTGTGTGTGTGTGTGTGTGTGTGTGTGTGTGTGTGTGTGTGTGTGTGTGTGTGTGTGTGTTAGGAACAAGAGAGCTGGTGGAACATGGTGAGTGTAAGGACATGGAAAGAAAGGGGAAAAAGAAAACCCAGGAAAGAAACCCAAGTAAAACATACAAGCATTTAGAAAGGCCTGTTACTACCCTGGGAGATGTTGCTCAGGTGTTAACAGGTTTCATGTGTGTTTACACTTCATATATTGTTCCACAAGCTGCTGCCGCCACAGTGGGAACAAGGCCTTCCTGAACTATTATTGCATTATTGTGAGGGTAGCATGGGGGAACACAGAGGCAGCACCTCACAGATTTAAATCATTGTAGTTAACCCTGCTTCAGAAATGTCACCCACCTGAGGAAGGAGAACATTGGGCTCTGCAGCCTGGAGGCAGTGGAGGTGGTGGTGAAGTTGTAAAGGCGGATTTGAAAAAAACAAAAGTACAGTGAGATTTGTGCTTGAAATCAGCATCAATAAAATTCTTTGGCAAACTGTGGTGAGGGTCAGCTTGAAGTTGTTTCAAAACAAATTGGGGCTCTTTTGATGGAGGCCGGTGAGCCACCTCATTAAATTTGCATGTGAATAGAAATAGCTTGACCGCCTAGTGCTACACAAAATGGCCGATGCTAATGACTGTGCCAACGCCACTGGCTCTGGCTATTGTCGAGGCCTGGCTGTGACTGCTGGATGTCGGTGAGGTGGGAGGAGGCCTGGCCACAGCAGCAGACTCTGATGTGGTGTGTGTACGGTGGTCCAGGTGGTGTGTGCATGTAATTAATGCACATAGCAGCCAGACAAAGGAAAAATGTGTTCCCTTGTGTCTTGCTTAGGCCTACATATAACTCATGTCTCCTCATATCAAGATAAAAACAAACATGGACTCGCGTTTTAGCCTCATGTATGGTGATTTCCTAATGTTCTCGTGGCCACCTGACACCCATGTGTGAGCCAGCAAAGTGGAATCAGGTTTAAGAAAACACCAGTCACATTATGCAAGCCAGGCAGAGGACATTGTTATTATTACAAGGGTAATAGTCCTGGGGGAGGCCATGAGTGTGGGCTGAGCCTCACTAATGCAAGCTGCTGTTAAGTGGTTAGCTGCTAATAGTGTTTTCCTGTCCTCCTAATGGAAAGAAACAAGGGTCAGTGCTCAGCAAAGAGACACACACTTTTCACTGAAGCGGACCTCTACTTCCATCTACTTACAGGATGTCTTACTTGCAGTTACCATGGTGACTGGGGAGTCTGTGGGGTGTGAACTTTTCAACCCAAGCTTCCCTATCTTGCTTTGTGTGACGCACATAGTACATAATACACTGACTTTTGCAGTCCTGTCATGATTACTGTGACATTTTGACTGCTAGAAATGTAAATATTCAGCTGGAGTTTATAAACACCTGATGAATGAGCTGAACAGAAACCTAACCCCAGGTTCCAAACAAAATGTCAAAATCTAACTTTTACTGTTCTACTTCTTGCTGTTTGCAAACACATTTAGCAATCATTTAGCTGGAAAGTAACAGTGTCCCATAATGGTTTAATTACTCTGGTCCTGTGACTGGTGTTGCATGACCTGTGGTTATATAGCTTTAAAAAAAAATAATATTCTGCAAAATCATCCCTGTAAGTTCTTCCTTGTATACCTAAAGTGTCAGTTCACTTAAATGACAAAAAAAAATTCTTAAATAAGTAGCCATTTTCTCTGGATAATCCACTTTCTACCTAAGGGTGCTTTTACACCTATAGTTCGTCATACTTGGTGCGAATTCAGATTCATAACACCTTGCGACGCACACACCGGTACGCACTCTTCTCGTTATAAATACGAACATGCGTTACCTTATGCTGTTGTGCACGAGCCTCATGCTCCTCCCAAGGTCGTCCCATATTTGTCCTAATAAGGTCCATGTTAATCAATCAATGAACATTCCAGCCTTATTAAGGAGCTCTTGATGATCAATCATGAAATGGAAAAATGGGGAAAAACACGATTCAGTGATTGTGAGATCGAGGTGCTCCTAACAGAGGTAGAACATCGAAACTAAATCCTGTTTGGAAGCCTTAACCCTTGAGTCGTGTGGTGTTCGTATTGTTGTTACACAGCCAATGTTTAGCAGGTGCAGAAAGACAACATTCCCACACACAGACACCTACAATCAGACACGCCCACATATACAGACGCACAGACACACACAGAGACACGCACACACACATTCATAGCACCTACAATTATTACACTCGGGTCCAGTAGACCCAAACACCTCATATGTAATAGTTATATGTAGGTGGCGCGGGGGGGGGGGTACCGTGTGCAGTCATTGAAAATAACTTATTTGTTATGTTCTTCACAGAAAATGAGCCAAGGCCAATGAGTTTGAGTTAGAAGAAGTAATAAATAGCATATTTTTTCTTTTAGCAAACATTGAACATTCAACGGGTCCCACAGACCCGAACTCCATACAATAACCCTTGTATAAATATCCATTTTTATAATTCATGGATGGACCTAACTGATTGCTACGAAAACTGAATTAAAATTTAGAGCGTGCTCACATGCAGGCTGTGCACTATGCATCCAGAGTACTTTATCCATGTGATATTTCGTGTTACCATCGGAGTTCACTAAAATGCAGTCTACAAAACCTTGGGAGCATTACGTACGATCACACGCATGGTCAAAAGGTTGTGGAAAACTGGGCACATTTTTACACATGGAAATTCTTTATAAATCCCAACATTTGCAAGGAATGTTGCAACGGCAAATTTCACCCTGCTTCATGCAACTTTTTCTTGCCTAACAGATTTTTCTATAAATGAGGCCCCTGGTCTCAGAAATAATGGATTGTGGTTAAGTTCGAAGGCATCAATCATTTGTTGCTTTCCAGGGTCCTTGTTCTCTCAGTTTTTTTTATAGCTAACAGTGCCAGGTTACTGGTTCAAGAGTCCCCACTGCTGTTCCTCAGGTTGTTTTTAAGACGACGCAGACAAGAAAAACTGCGCTCACAGCTTACTGATGTCATGGGGAGTGTCAGTTTGTAAAAGTCTGTACGGCTTTATGAGGGGATTGGAACTCCTGAGTGCTGGTGATAGTATGTCCTTATTCTTCTTTTCTTTGCGGTAGCCGGCGGGCCTTGTAAAGCCGTGCAGACAAGTTTTCCTCACTGATTCCATAAAGGGCCATGGGCAGTATGAGTTGTTTGTCCAGAAAAAGATGTGTGTTAAGGGCTAAGGGCTGGCACATAATCTTTCTCTGTTGAAAAGCACTGTTTCATCTCCATTAACAACATGTCTATAACAGAATAGAAAGAGTGCGTTTTGAGGTCATCCATGTTGTCTAAGCGTGTTCTTTCGGGTCCTCCACATCAAAGTTCCCCCAGATTTCGAGCTGCTTTGGCCTGCCTTCTCTCACTTAGTGGAGCCTGTGTTGCAATTCCTGTTTTCACGCGCAGGCCTTCAGTTTGTTTCGGATTTCTTTCCATTTGTCATCTGTGCACTTTTCTGAGATGTCATTGACTGCAGATCGGGCTAGATCATCTGCCGTTACAAGATCAAAAGTCTGACTGTAGCTGATCCAACATGAAGTTGGTTGTTCTGAATACATTCTCAAAAAGAATGAGATGCTAAACAAACTTCTCGTCAATGATTGCACTAATAGGGCGCCTGGGTAGCTCACCTGATAGAGCGAGTGCCCATATATAGAGGTTTACTTGATGCAGCGGCTGCAGGTTCGACTCCAACCTGTGGCTCTTTGCTGCATGTCATTCCCCCTCTCTCTCCCCTACTAATTGCACTGATAGCTCTTGCTGCTGTCCTCTGGTGTGGGTTTGACTGATGTTTTTTTTTTACTGCCCAGATTGCATCATACTGGCTCAAGTTCCTCATGTTTTTTCATAAAAAAGATCATCCATCACTGAGCCAGTGTCTCAAAAAAACTCTGCTGCAGCACTGACATTATGCACACAGACCAACACTAAGTTAATCATACAGTATGTAAATTGCCTGTGGCACCTCCTTCCTGAACTTTTCCTGATCTCGATTGTTACATCCTGACATTACCGATGCTCCGTCGTAGCACTGGCCAACACAAAAATGTAGATCTATATTACACTGACAGAGTGTACGCTTGATACTTTCGAGAAGCGGAGCTACAAGTTGCAAGTTGAATCCAGACTTGCAGCTTTTTTGGTTCTAAAATGAAGACAGATTCAGCAGCTGCATAGCAGATGTTTTTTAAATAAGTAGAGAAAGTTACCAAACGAGCCGCCACGTTGGTGAAAACCGGGAGCAGACAGCCCCATGTGAAGCGTTCGTCCAATCAGGTGCAGCCATCATGGTTGTAGGAGGGTGTGGCCTGTTTCCTTGCTTGTCAGTGGTCATTGAAGAGAATTTGATAACTGCTAGCGGCAAGCCTACTAGCGTACAATGCTGGGAAGCAGGGCGATCCCTGCCGTCAAAAAACGCCCTAGTGGTACCATGAGGCTGGTGTTTGTTATGGAAAAACTCAGGAGCAGCTTGACTCTGGATATGTGAAGAAGGTTCAGGAGCCTTTGATGACTCACACAGAAGCATTTAATGAAATCTCAATCGAAGAGAATTAGGATTAAGCAGTACAATTTAACCACAGTGTAGTGCCATCCCAACTCTGCAATTCCTGTCTTCCTGAAGATGTATTTAAACTATGTTTAGGAGTTAAGTTTAGCTGAACACAAATGTAAACACATATGCTTACCTAAATCATGATCCCAAACACCTCAGCACAGACAAAAATAATCTCAGCCTAACCATACTGCAGTAGAGCTTATCCTTAGGAGTGTGCGTTTATTCAACTATGTCTTCCCAGTGTGTGGATATGGATGTTATCTAATTTTGGGACCTTGGAAGACAGAAACACTTGCCCAAGACATTTTTTTATTATCATACAGCTGCCCAGTCTCCCTCAGCTCTGAAGACCCAGAGTTGACCTACGGCCTGGTTTACAAGTGTTTCCAAATTGAAAATGTTGAGCTTTAACCTAAATGTACAGTAGTCTTGATCAATGACAGTTAATTTCCGGGTTAATCACGGATATCCCTCGCATTCCGCTCTCTGTGTGTTGCCATTGTCTTACTCCGTTCTCTTGGGGAAACAATAACAAACTTTGACCTAGCAACCTACACGCTGACAAATGGCAAGTTTTGAAGAAAATTGAGTGAACAGTTAACTTAATTTAATAATGTATGTGGCGGTTTCTTTTACGGGGTGCAAATGTTCCACCAAAACAAGTTCCTTACTGAGACCATTTTGCAGAGCCACTGTCTCTGCGATCGGAACTTAGCGCCGCCCAAATGATTGTCATTGGTTTAAAGAAATGCAAACAACCCGTAGCGTTTTTTTCGCCCCTATCCATGGAATTTCTGTGTGGAGGAGCCAGACCTTACTCCGCAGCGCTGTGGAGATAGGTCTGGCAATGCGAGACTAACCTGAATGAGAGAGGCCTGTACTACGAAGCAAATAAAAAATATAAAAACATAATTCAAACCAATGTGCGCATTGGCAACACACAGCTCAAGAAGCCTAGAAATAGCCTTTACGTAATTCCCTCTGCTGAAAATCTATATCTTTCATAAAAATACCCATTAGGCAATGTTAACAGGGTTGTCAGTCTCTAAATGTTTTAACTTTTATGAGCACAACTCTCTCTCCACGCACCAAGCTCCACCAGATCTTCTATGAATGACGGTGACGCTGCGCTGTTATCAACCGAGTAATGATTGGTCAGTAGGCGGTGCTAGGTGTTCAGCATAAGTTACCATGGCGATTGAACCCGGTAGCAAGTGATTCCGTTGTGATACACAAAACCGTGGCTTGAACCTGAAGTTACCTCGTTAACGCCAAATCTTCGTCGTACAGGCCTGGGGTACCACTGTCTCAATTTACACAGCATAAGTTTTATTTTTCTAATTGTCAACAAATCCCAAGAAAAGGACAAAACCAACAATGGCAGTCCCTCTGAATCATTTCACTCAGCCTCAGTGGCAAGAACTTAAGATGTAAATCTTTTTAACAAATCTTTCTCAAACGGCTTGGCTCTGTAGTTTTTAGCAAACACTCAAAAATAAGTAAATATTGCATTTCTCAGGGACTATTCTCAGCTGCGGATTTATACAAGTATTACTAGCAAGTATTACTAGTATTTCTGTCAGCAGGATGCAGGATTGAGTCTAAATAAACTACAGTGTGTGTGATCATGGTAATGAAGAAAGGTGTCACCCAGTGCTACAGTGTGGCTCACTGATGTGTTTTTAATAGTTTTTGGACAACAGCGGAGCTCTATGGCACAGATAATTAAAATTGATCAGGCTTTGATACACACACACACACACACACACACACAATCCTTGTGTTTCCATTAGATTCTTTGACAAGAAAACTAGAGACCACCAGCAATGTTTAAAATAAGGGCAAAACAATACTGAAATCCCCGCTGACACCCTGTTGAACACAGGAGGGACAGTGTTTTCCCTGAAATCCAGTAAGGCAGAATAGAGGGACTTTAGAGGCATTAGAGTGAGTATAAAATAAATAGCACCACTACATCCAGGATAAATCCAGCCAGTGAGGGAAAGAGAGAGAGGAAGAAAAGTTATTTGAGGCTGAAAACATGACCTTTGGAGAAGGTTCAAGAACAACTGACAAAAGTAGCAGCTCTACTGTAAAACAAGGCCTCACTGTCAGGTCCTACACACACACACACACACACACACACACACACACAGTATCCCCTATTTTAACCAGATCTAACACTGTGCCAAATAGCTATGACCACACATGCAAACTATAAAGTACATGGATTGTACTTTTTCCCCTCGTCATTGTTTACTGTTTTCAGGTTTAAAGTAAAAACACAAGAATGAATCACCAAATAAATAAAAAAGTAATTTTAATGGATGTTTTTCATTCACACTCACAATCAAGCTTATAGTCTGATGACAGAGAGAAATGTTGGACATTTACCCAGAGAAAGACACACACTGGTCAGTTTTATCAGACAAATAAAATACACACACATTATACATACGTGTGTGTGTGTGTATATATATATATATATATATATATATATATATATATATATATATATATATATATATATATATATATATATATATATATATATCAATATATATATCATCTTTACAATAAGCTTGAATCATGAAACGTACACAGGACGAGTGTGCACACCTACAGTCAAACAGAATTTTTTTACTCCTCAAATAAGGTGTCAGTGTAAAATTCTTGTTATAAGCAACAACAACAACATTTTAGTTTTTTACAAATGTGCAAATAAGACAGATTTGGAATCCTTCAGCACTCAGTGTGAAAGTCCAGGATCCTTTAGGAGAAGTCACAGAGCTCTCACTCCACCTCAGTCCTGCCCTCTAAAGTTTAAATACAGCTCCTCTTTGCTTCGCCTTTCATTTTCAAGTAAAGTGCTCTAGCAAAAACCACACGGCATGAGACCAGTCTCGTATTTTTTTTGCCTCTGGTTGAAAAAGAACTAAAAACACAAACCCACACAGCCCAATGGACGAAAAACATTGGAATGTCTTTTAAATAAAAAAAGCAGAAGCCAACAAGCCAACGAGTAAGAGGCCGTCCTGGCTGTTTGTGGGGAGGTCACAGTCACATAGTTCCCGGCAGAAATCATACAAACTCAAGCTTGCCGTGGCCGCTGTACATCCCCCAGTGCACCAGAGACAGGATCTTGTCATTGCCCAGGTCGGCCTGCCTCATCTTGTCGCAGGTCAGACAGCAGTTCTCGTGGCCCGTGACGGGCACCATGCACTCCAGGTCCAGCTTGGCCACATGGCCCTTCTTGGTGTGGTGGCCATGGAAGCTGTAGTGTAGCCGCGACAACATCTGTTGCCTCTGGTCCTGCAGCCGTTTGTTCTCGCTGCGCAGCATTCGCAATGCCAGCATGATAAGCAGCACCAAGATGAGGCCGCCGGCAATGGGGACGGCGATCACTGCCGCCCGGAACCACACCTCCTTGGCCGAGGCAAGCTCCTGAACCCGGGTCACCAGGTTCCTGTTGTTGCTGTCTGGCTGGTACCGGCTATGATCTGCACACACAGAGATAAGCATCTGTTCAACTGCATGCTCACGTGTTTCCACTGCTCCACATTACTATATACAGATTTATGAACAATAGTACCTTCTTTTGAAGCAAATGGTATTTAAATACATGTATGCCATAATTTGTAGCCTATTTAGAAGCTTTGCTACACAGTAATGCCAGTAACCAAAGCAAGTGAAAATAAGACTGACAGGCGAGAGCGAGGAAGTGAGAAAGGGCAGCAAATGAGTCACCCTGCCCAGACTAAGAGCCAGAAATTAATTTAAGCTAATAAACTATATAGTGTGCTCTGGTCAGAGTCACAACAGCGTTGTTCCCTCAAGACAGCTCCCCTTCCTCTCTGTTTCTCTATGCACCTTTTCATAACCATGGGAGCAAGTACTTCTGCCCATCATGCAGACTTGTCAGGGAATAGTCATTCAACAAGGCACATTCCTACTCGGTGGGAAAATTACATGGTGCACACATAATAAAAAAAAAAAAGAATATATCTGATCTCTTTCCAAGTGCTTAAGGTAAACTGGCTGTTCCCTGGCTTCCCAGGCACAGAGCTGGAGCCCATTAAAAATGTAATTTTTTTTTAATGCTGGGAAGTAGAAAAAAGTAGGGAGGGGGCAAGGGTGGCCTGCATGTCCATAAACGGCAAAGTGTCTGAAGAACTCTACAGTTCCATATATTGCTTCTTGAACAGCAAAGAGGAAAATATAAAATATTTGCTGAGGAAGAATCGTAAAATCCCCCCACAGAGTCCACTCATTTTAAAACCAGTTGAAGATAATTTCATGTTTCAGTGGGGGGAAAAAACATTCTGACAGCCAGTGTTTAGGCTCTCAGGGTTTCTTCTTTACCTGTTGAGTCTCTGGTGTGCGCCAAATCGTGCAGGCCTTTGTAGTTGCACATGTCGTCGTGACAACACTCCAGTGTTGAGGCCCTGCTGAGCACATCCGCACCCCTGGAGCTGCTGCAGATGTCTGCCGCATTGACGATGGGGTCTAAACACCCATGGGTGACGGGAGAGTTTACAATGAGCGGATCCACCACCTTGGTGAAGCAGGCGTTCAGTTCTGACTTGCACATGTATCCGGTGGCCACGCAGTGTGGCGCGTCACAGTAACACCTTATTTCTCCTGGAAATGCAAAAAAGGCACGGTTAGGTAAATAATGTTGCGCGTATTTATAGTGTTAAAACAATACTTTATTCCTGGCAAGTCCAATAGTTTGGCTGATATTTTGACTATAACAAGGCCTGAACTTGAACATAGCAGTTTGGAGTGTTTGTCAGGACCCTATAGGTGCTTTTTAGGGATTTAAGTGGTCACCAATATTAAAATATTAATATAATTCAGCTTTGTTTCATCCCTATTTTTAGTACAGTTATGTCACTTTGTATGAAGGTATACCCCACAACAAATAACTGCTTTTCCTGTGTTTTTTAGGACTTAATCCTATGAAATGCAGTCTGTGATCTACTGCTTTTATTTTGAAAATGTGTGCTGGCAAAGTGTGACATGCACTGCAATAAACAGCCAGGTAACTTTAACTTGTGCATCCATTCAGCAAAAACGCCTTCATTTAACAGCTTATCATACAATACGGCCATTTTTGTCTGTATTATAAAACAGGAACCGTGTAGCTTATAATTAGTGGTTTGTTTGAAAGTCAGTTTATTTCAACCCAAATGGAAACTCGTAAAGAGGGGGCCGGAGCGCGAGGCAGTCTCCTCTCCGCCGTTTGCACGCAAATCTTTACTTGTGGTCATGACTGCCTGGGGGTGCAGGGTTTACTGACGTCCCATCTAAAGAGCTTCCAGCAACCTTATTATTACGGATGCTTGCTTTTACACGGGCCCACTCATTACTTCATCCGTGGCCTCTTTTTTAAAAACTTTTCAAAACAAGAATCTAAGCCAAGGATCTGCCCTAACAAAAACATGACTTCGAATTTACTTTGAGAACTTCTATTTATGACCTCTTACTGTCTTCGTGTCCTCGAGTGCCATGATAATACTTTCACAGGACAATAAATCTGAATGTTGTGTAGCCTACCTTTAACACATATTGTAGGATATCATTAGGCTGGCGACTGACTGCATTATAACAAGTAAAAAAAAAAAAAACAGCAAATTACTGAAAATAGCTCCATAAACAAAGCAATAAAAAAAAGTAAGCTAAAAGTCTTGCCTTGTGTTTCCATCTGCCACATTCAAAAACTGAGCTAAAAATACAGCGGCTAAAGCAGTTTTAGAAACAAACTGTGTTCCACTCAGTGGTGGTGCCTCTTTGAACATTCATCAGATCAGTGTTTTCCCTGTGAATGATTGGAGCAGCAGGGCCCGGGCAGGTCATTTGGAGAATATTTCATTAGAAAGGAGAGGCCCCTTGTGGGCTTGAGGGGGGCAGAGAAACAGACCGAGTATATAGCCTTTTAGCCCTGCTCAGTCTTCAATGAATGGCAGCTTAAAAACAGTTAAACATAAGTTATCCAAGTGAAACGTAGTACCAGCCAAAATGAGACAGGATTTGTGCATTTTTTTTTTATCGGACAACATTTAAGTTGGGAGTTTTATCTGGACAAAAACCGCAGGACTAGGCTACTATGGGGGAAAACTTTTCTTCAAAGAAGTCAATCAAGTCTAAATCATTGTTGTTCATTTTAGTTGTTTACACTGCAGTTTTTGAGGGTTTTGATCTAAGAATAGTAATGTGAATCGGCATAAAACAAACACTAAACCACTATGTGTAAATCACGGACACAAGTAGAGTTATCTCGACTATTCTCAGCAGTTTATGCCCGTGTTTCTTATACCATTTTATGGGCTAAATGGTAAATTGTTGGCTTGCTTGACGTGACACTGTCCAATTGAAAATCTCAAGTCTGAGGTGTAAATTCAATCTTGGTTTATCACTGTAAAATAGTGTTTAGCCTGATTTGAGAAATGCCCTTTTCGCAAACCAAAATCTATAACTGTTACCTTTAGTAAGAAGAACAGCCATGGCACAGAGTTCCAGTTGTAGCCAAATGGAAATGAAACTGGACTGGCGATCCATTTACACCAAATTACTGCGCAAAAGTCCTCGTATATCCAGTAGCAGCCGCAGAGTCCGCTGGGCGAAGAGCTGGACGACAACAAGATTTACATGGAGTACGGCTAAAAAATAGTAATTCCTGTACTAAAACACGACAACTCACAATCCTTCCTGGAACAAAAGTAGCAAAAATCACTCCGAAATGTTTCCTCTCCCGCATGGAGACAAAAAAGTTTGTGTTGTTAAAAGCGGCCCGACATTACTGGAGGACACAGCACACAGCGTCTTCTTCTGTAAGCCGAAAGAAAAAAGAGAAATATACTCCTGGGAAGAGAGTGAATTGGGATATAAAGTTGTCACCGCTTGTCCTCCTCTGCCTCTGTATGCGGCCGATGATGGTGAAGCATCACTTTTGTATTGTTGGACGGAGAAATGTCTCAGAAATGTTACAAACAGACAGTTAAATCCGCGGAATCAAAGACTGTATGCAGACTCCGGACGCACAAGAATTTTAGCTGGAGAAATAGTTGTGGTCTGTCAGAGCTCCGCCCCCTCCAAGCTAATTGGTCAGACCACAGAGAGAGAAGTTAGTCAGAATACGTAATAACATTGTATCCGGTACATCTTTTTCAAAATAAGGCACAGGCAACAGAGACAATGAAAGTGCTTTACATAATGCAAAGACATGCATTAAAAAAAACATTTAAAACATTATACAAGGAAAAATAACAGAAATTGAAATTGAATTAAAGAAATATATATGATAATATGGTCAGGTGTCTCTTGTAAAACAGATGTTGGATCTCAATGGGACTTCCTGGTAAAATAAATAAATAAATGAATACTGTACAAGTGAAGTGGGCTTGCTATGTTTCATTAGAAAAATAAACGTAAAAAAACAAACACATGTACAAATGAAAAGTGTATTGTTTTTTTGAGTTACCCTTTTTAATGGTGCAATAGTGCAAAGCTCTGTTTGTGTTCAGCTAGTATAGTTCTGTTTGGGCAATGACTGATAAATGACAGGATACTATTATTTGGTTGGTGATAGCATTGCTGTTATTCTAGACATACTTAACCTACATCACACTACATCACCACACACGGTGTTGAATTATACCCATGCCTAATCAAGAAATAAAACTATTTTAAGTCCCTGCTGTATTTTTACCTCATATTATCAACATTGTTTACCATCATTCAAATAATTTATGGATAATTCTTCCCTTGACGTTTTATTTTCTAGGCCATATCATCCATATTCCGGTTTTATTCTGTCTGTCACTCTCTGCTCCCTGGCTTGATGACTCAGGCCAAACCCGTAATTCATCGTTTTTCATTTTCATAATACCATATTCCACATGTCATTATTGGATTTCATTGGTTGGGGCAACAGTCACTCCGTCAGGTTAACAAACCGTCAGTGAGGGCACAAAACTCACTCTGCCCGTGCCACTGATACTGTCGCCAGAGTTATTATTATTATTAGTTCACTAATATGTAGACATTTTAACATGTGCCCAGATGTGTAATTTACATCCGTATGTGGTACCAAACATGAAAGACGCTTGTCCTCAACACAAAACTACTTATTTCCCTTATCCTGTAGGCCTATATGTAAGTTTTTGCATTTACATAGCAAGTGAATAAATACATAGCTTTATATATAAATGCATGTTAAACCATAGGCCTATTTAAATAGTTTCCCAAAATGCAGATCATTCTCCAGATAGGAAGAATACATATGTTTCATGCAGGGATTTAATGGCATTGTAAAATCTCTATGTATGTAGACATCCCAGGGTCCATTAATTACATTTCATATTTTAGGTAAGTGTTGTGTAAGTGAAGCCAGACTGGCCAGCAGCTACCTGCCGTGTCATCCTGCTGGCAGCCAGGTTGACGCCGCGCTGAGCCGCTTCCCTTCAGGCTACCAGACTGCTGCTGCAGGGAGGAGCGGACAGCCCTTTAGAGAAATTAGCAATCCAAAAAGGCACATGGCGCCATCGAGACGACACACACACACACACACACACACACACACACACACACACACACACACACACACACACACACACACACACACACACACACACACACACACACACACACACACAGACACTATTGTCTTTATCAGCGACAACTGCTTTTTCTGCAGCTCCAAAACAAAACAAAGTGACCCTAAATATATATGTATAGCTATATATGTTGCATGCTTTAAAAAGCCTTTCATAAACGACACTAACAAAAATCAGGAAGAGGAAAAAGAACAATTTCACCATGCAGAGAGGGTTACGTATGATAATAATATTATATCCTGGGGGAGGGGGGGTCATTAGCGAAGACCGAGTCTGTCTGTCAAAGCTCCATTCGTGTTGAAATAAAGCATCTGTGTCCAACAGACAACAGGATGAGGATACCGCTTTAGGGAACACAGAAAACTACTCACTGCAATTACCGTAATTATCTGCAATTCCACAGAGGCGCCAGTCCATGACTGGCGTTACAGTATTTATCCCTACTGAGAGCTGCATGAAAAGGGTGGACGTGGACAGAAATACGTTTTATGCTGGATGACCTCCTATTGTTTATCAGTTTCTGTGATACTGTGTGTAATTGTCTCTCTAGAAGTATAGGTATTTGTCTGAGAACTCATACAATGCTGTTGTTTATGATTATGGCTCGATTATCAGTGCGTTAAAATAATTAATTCATTTGACATAAGATGTTTGGATTTTTATTTAGTTCCATTAAACATTATCAGAAATGCCCCTTTACTGCCAGCAGCACCTCCATCTCTTTAAGCATGCCTTTACTTGTGGTGGATAGTTAAACATCACCATCTGGTGGTCAAAACTGATATGACCTTTTTTATTTCACAAAATAGCTTTATTACAGGCATTCCTGCTATTATAGCATAGGCCTAATTTACAATAATCAAAACTGGTAGCCGGTTGGTGGAGCGGGCGCACATGTGTGGGGGTTTGCTCCTCGACGCAGCCGCTGCGGGTTCGGCTCCGACCTGCGGCCCTTTGCTGCATGTCCTTCCCATAGACAGTAGGTCCTTCCCCCTCTCTCTCCCCTTTCATGTCTTAATCTGTCCTATGGAAATAAAGGCCTAAAATGCCGGAAAAAAATAATCTTAAAAAAATAAATAATCAAAACTGGCCAGTGCAACCCACACCAAAAACCTATTACAATTTCCTTTACCTAAATAAAGACATTTGCACCAAAACTTGATACAGAAAAGGCACAAATTATTGCAGAAAAAAATCCTAGAATGCAGGAAAGTAAGTGTTTGATATGCTCAAAATTTATATTTGCTCAAAAGTGGAGATCTCAAACCCCCCAATGTTGAACCTAAAGTCACGCACTTGTATTATAGTAGCCTACTGCTTTTATAAAAGGGGCCAAGATATTCTGACTTTTAGTCCTTATCGGTGAAAAAGACTAGATCCTCTGTTAATGTAGCTGTTTATTCCCTGCCTGGTAAATTCCCACTTCTCCAACACAAGCTTCACACCTTCAGTTTTTCTAAAAAAATAAAAATAAAACTCCAAGAAATGCATGTGTTCCCTGGGACAAGGAAACGGCACTTAGTGTAAATCGGTAGAGTGCCCGTTTAAACATTTTTTTTCTGACAATTGTAGAATAATGTTCTTACTATTTGCAGATAAATATAACAAGAATGTAAAAAGGTTTCCATAAGAGACCAAGTGTGTTTTGGTGTATGCTTATTTAGCTTAAGCCATAACTATAAGATAGTACATTGAGTAATAATAAGTGAAACAGGAGCAGAATTTCCCGCTCCGCATGAGAGCAAAAGACGAGACATAATACAGTGGCCCTAACCTTGGCAGGTGTTGTGTGAAGAGAGCAGTCCCGGTGCGGAATAAGAAGAGGGGGCCCAAGAAAGAAAGTATAAGAGATGAGGGGAAGCTCACAAGGTCTGACAGTCTAGAGATACATAGACCGGCTCCGGATTTTTGTCTGTTGCTAGGGAAACTTAGTCTCTGCGTGCTTTGTAATCCCACAGATCTGTGTATTGAAACTCCGATGCTTGACTGATTAAACAAATGTATTTGACTTTATCTAATTGTCTTATTTGACTCTTGCTTAGGATCAATGTAATTCCAATTTAACGAATGCGCGGGGATATATAGGTCTTTTATTTGGAGTCAGACACATTGTCCCAAAAGGGGGGACACAGAGGAGGAAAGCGACTACGCCCCACAGGTTGTTTCTGCTTTCACACATTAGGAGACACTTGTAGGTGTGAACTGGCACATACTGTAGGGGCTTTGCTTAACAAAAGCCCCCCTGCTGCTTGGGCAATGACAGTTAGGTCACTGCAGAGATGGTGGGAGTGGAGGTCAAGTCTACCTGAGAGGGTAGATCTCCAAACCATGTCTAGATTTTAAATGTAACCTTAAACACAAGTTACAGCTCTAAACACACCCCTATGAGTCTTAAGAGACCAAAATTTGTTTTGCACAAATATTTCCACTTTGAAGATCTAAACCTCAGACTGGCTCTCTCCATGATACATGAGGACACACACCAGGGCAGACAGACTTCCTCCAACACCTCCCGGCTTCCTCCTTTCTCTTTGATGTGAGCCATATCAAGGTCTCTGAAGAATAAGAGACAGGCAGACTGTCTCCATCCGCCATGATTATTCTCCTCGAGATAATGGAGCAAAGCATCAGAGCGAGAGGTCCAGCAGTTATGTGGATCCATACTGTAGATGTGCAGGGAAACCGTTCTCAGCAGCTTTGATGTTACAGATTGGGTTACAGGCTTCGCATTCAGAAGCACTCATACAGACTTTATCTAGTGCTCCAAGGCAGGAAACTGATGTCATCCACCTTTATTTTTTTTACTTGTTTTGTGTTATGAATTAATTCAGTAGCACTCTGTCCTCTTATCCACATACAGAGATTACTTTGTGGATAATCTGTGTTTGATCATGAGGAGTGGTGTACCCTTCCTTATCAGGATAAGCCTCTGTGATGCTACCTTGTACCATAAGAGCTTGACAATATGGTGGAATAAGAACTGAAAATAATAGTTCTCAAATACTGTGAAATAAAATGTTATTTTATAGTTTATTCATTTGTATTTTCAGATACAGATATAGCAAGTCAGTATGACTAATTGCATTAAAAGTTTTGCACATTTAAATCAAAGCAATTGTAAACAATAAAAGTGTTGCAGTAGATTTTGCTGGCTGGCCTTATTGTCCAAATTAGATTGCAGAAAGAAGCAATTTTGCCATTTGAATTGGAGAGTTCATTCTTGACCATGGGGAATAGTAGTTTAACATAATCTTTCTTCTAAACATTTTTCATATTAGAGTTCATGTAGTAAACGAAGTCAAGTATCTAAAAAATGTTATGCTTAATTATGTAAAAAGAGCATGGAGGGAGGAAGGACAGAAAATGTGTGTATAGCGCAAAATACAAAGCAAAAACTAATGATTCATAGTTAAATAAGGTGAAATGGTACACACTTGTACTGATGTACAAATGTAAAGATGCAGAAAAAAATAGTTACCCTTAGAATCCAGGCTCATTTGTACGGAAGAGGATTAGGGCCACATGTGTATTGAGTTCAGAGTTTAAAGTCAGAACTCAAATACATTTTTCACATGTGGCCCTAATCCTCTTCTGTACATTTGAGCCATTTTGTCTGTTCTGTCCTTACCCCACATGCATGGTCCCCTTTTTTCCATCACATACTAAGCTATAAATTTGATTTATCATTTTGTCAATTTAACTAAGAGCTCCCCTGAACCCACAATGCAAGAAAAATGACACAGGCACCTATAAAGATGTACAAGAAGTAAAGATAGAAAGAAAATGTTCTTTCACTTTTTATACACACAAATACAGCAGAAGCATGTGATAAATATAACTATAATAGGCTATTCATATGTGAAGTCATTGTATCCTAACTTGTTTTTTTATACTTTGTTTTCTTTTAAACAATGTTTTATGGTCTACAAGTCTATAAATGAGCTTTTAACTGAGATATACTGCTGAACGCTTTAGAAACAGTCATCAAATGGACCATGTGTGAACATAATTTTGTCTTGAAACTTTCTCAGGGTGAACGTTAAAACAGTCCACCTTCAGATACTCACATAACCAACCACGTAATCTCTGAAAAAATCCTCCGAGTCTAGAAGATAGTCTGTGTGCACTGTCATGTCCAAAATGTCTAGCTATGAATGCAAAAAATTTTTGGCTTTGCAAGTTGAGACTAGAGCAGGACATACCAGGAAGATGAGCCACTCGTCTTTGATCTGATAACATTAACCTCTTACAGAAGAGGTCGGAGTTTCACCAGTCTGCAGTGCGAGACATGAGACAACCAGCAGTGGGCAGTACAGTTCACAAGTAGATAGAAAAGCAAGTGATTGATCAATATTCCCCTGAAAATACAGGTTTTGTCTTTATTTTCCCTGATATTGCGATTGAATATTGTAATTGATCATGCATTGAGAAGTTTGGTCAACTATAGTCAAAAGGACTAACTTCTGCTGTTATTTGACATGGACATGTTTCAAGATCCCCTTTGTGGAAACAGGTCTGGCAACGCAAGACAACCCTTTGGTTAACTGTCAGGCGTTACTAACCATAAGAACTGCTAAATAACATACTATCCATGCATAAAACCATCCACAACACATCTTGAAATCAAAAAGACAAGAAAATAAAACCTAAAGGGACCATCAAAAACATAAGAACAACATGGCCCTGGAGAGGCATATTTTATTTCATTTGTCAATATACTTCAGGAAACAATATACAAAGCAATGATGTCGTCACCTTTACTGAATGTCTGGTGCAGTTCAGTTATAGACTCGATAGTATGGTGGGGAAAAAAAAACAGGCCTTTGCAGCTTAGGACCCTGCTCTTCAACAGTGGGAAACAAACAAGACATATGGGACGTGCTAGAAAAACAACCCTACCTTTTCTTCTAATCAAACAGGGTGAATTAAAGTGATACTTTGCAGGTAAATGAGGCTGTGAGACTTAAGACTTTCAACAAGGCACTAGCGTATGAACCAAACCTAATACTCCAATAAAATAACCAGTGCTTGCTTTAGTTGAACATCTTTATTACAATACATACATTTCACATTTTACCTAGTGACCTCTTGTTGCCCTGCTCCGACACAAGAGGTGATCCACATACAACCGCCTGTAACCTGCTGGTGCACCACTCCTAAACTGGGTGCAAATGAAAATGGATTGTGATTTACTGCTCATCACTAAAACTCTTATAAATAAAACCTTTTAATTCTGCATCCTCTTATTAAAACTCAGTTTCCATTGTATGTTAGCGACTGTACAAAGGAATGAACCAGTGGTACCAACCTTACCTTATGGATAAGTACAATGTTGGAGAGGGGAAAAAAAGGGACCAAAACCTTTGGAACACAAAGAAAAAACTACAAGGAGGGTGTGAAGTGTTGATGCCCCCAGAAGAGGGTGTGGCAGGGCAGGGCTGAGGCCAGAGGAGGGTAGTGGGAATGGTCCAAAGCAGCACACCATCACATCTCTTACATTTCTTTTAAATCACTCACTTCACCACACCACCAGGCACTGTTTTTTTCAGACTGAGACATGCAGATCCACCAGAAGCTGCAAGTAGATCACTGAACCGTTGTGAGCAGTCAAGATGGGGATGTTTACCACGCCTGAGTACAGGTTACAGGTCACCCAGAGAGGGCACAGGAAGATAATCTAGACAGAGTAATCGGTTTACCAACATTTGAGGAAAGAAACTACACTGACACCAGTTTGTTATGCTTAATGCTAGGCTTCTGTGTATATAAATGACTTCAAACATCCTCCTCCATCCATCCTGTTTACGTGCAGGTCACACATGCTCAATGGTTCAATGATCTATGAATTAACAAAATGAAGCTTTAATTCTGCAGAAAAGTTAACATGAAGGAAAGGCTAGCTAATGAATGTAGCCGCCTAGGCGTTGATTAGTTTGGATGTCAAAAGCTTTGATAGGCATGGCTTTCCATGGCTTCAATCTACAAAACATATTTACAACATAGATAATAACATCTACAAGAAATCTACATGTTTTCCCGGCATGGGTTTTTACAAAACCGAGTCCCACCCTTCCCCTCCAACAGCTCTTCATGTTTTCCTCTTGGTTCTCCCAGCCCGACGGTCCAAAGCCAACCTGACTGCAGCTCCTGTGTGTTAAGACTGGGCTCAAGAGGAACTGAACAACTGCTCTCCCTCCAGCTTCCAACTATGTGCAATGGGTCTTCCCCGTTTTCACCAACCCCCGCTTTAACTTGCAACCCGAAGTTCTCAGACCATGAAAGAATTCTGATTCTTCAACTTTTCGAGTTCTTTGATTTGCTGTCTCAGAAACAGTATCCTGTGGGAAAGACAAATAACAATAAATATTTGTGTGTACTACACTGTGTGTACATGCCAACAGGTGCATGCATTCAGACTTATGTAGCTCACCTCTGCTCACGCAACGTTGCTTGGATTTCACAGACTCTGACCAAGGACCGGAGGTTTTTGAGCTCAGTGCAGTTCTCAGACATACAGATACTCCCCATGGTGTGAGCCTCTTCACGTAGTCTTGATGCCTTGATAATTAGTTTCACACAAAATTAGGTTTAAAAGGGTGTTGCCACGCATAACCAGATTCAGCCAAGAAGAAATAGTGAAATGTCAGTGGTACAAACCTGCTTCTCTGCATGTTCAGCAGGCCAACCCTGCACATGTTTGATGAGATTCTCATTGAAGTGGGCAGCGAGGGTGGGGGTGAAAGAGCAGGAGGGTCGGGCTGCTGAGGTGGTGGGGGGAGCGGAGGCAGAGTTGGAGGTGTTGCTGCTGCTGGAGGAGACATGGTTGGGACCCGGGGAGGGACTCCTCTGACTGCTGCAATCAACACAGGTTGAGGAAGCATGTAAGCATTGGGACATTATGTTTGGGAAGAAACTTGACCTTATTGTAAATGCTGACCTTTCACAAACAAGTCTAATCAACTTGTCAGCAGCAATACTAAAAACCAAACCTTCTTTCTTCCAACGCTGGGTGATCACTTGAGTTTAGATAGATAGATAGATAGATAGATAGATAGATAGATAGATAGATAGATATATGAATTATCCGTATCTGTACTCGGACTGGGCGGGGCCTAACCCGGAAGTGGGCGGAATTTAACCAATATGTTATTTTAAGCTGTACTTGATATGGCTTGATCAGAAATTGTTATATTTATTGCTGATTAGAAAACTATTTACATGACAGAATCAGCATTGAGCTTCAGATCAATGGTTTTGATCACGATAAACTATATACAGTTTTGCAACAATGAATACAACACATGCAGTTGCAATTATGAAGTAAAATGTAATGAACAAGAGTTTTCATACTCAACATAACTTTCTTTTTTTAACTTTACATTTTTTTATGATCAGTGTGATTTTTTGGTTCTTTTTTTTTTTTTACACACCAGGTGTATGTGTGTGTGTGTGAGTGAGTAAGAGAGAGACTGAGAGAAAGAGAGAGGGGGGGGGGGGGGGGGGGGTGGTTGTGTTATACGGATCAAATAGTCAGACGCTGTTTTTCAGATCTGCATTGACTTATAAAAACAGCAAGAAAGTGACACACTCAGTGCGTGAAGTAAAAAAAACTGGTTAGAGCCAGCTGACTGTTTAAAAAAGAAAAATCTCCGACAGGGAGAGACGCAACGCGAGTCGCATTCTACCAAGCACCTCGTCTACAAACAGCACATTTACCAGAACTCTACTGGTTAATAAGTAAGTAGGACTACAACCCGACGTAAAAAAAAAACCTGAAGCTGAAGAGACCCGAAACGTTAACGGAAAAGACCCGCGAACCTGAGTGACTGAGGGAGAGACAGAGAGAGGGAAGCTGTTCTCCTGTGTTCTGTGAGTGAGTGTGAGCGGGAGGGGAGGGGCGCTGTGACTTCTAGCCTATCACAGGACGCAGACACAGTCAGCTACCCAATGAGGATTTTTATTCAATCCGAGCACAGATATTGACTCGTATTCGGCAAAAGTGCTTTGTCCGTACTGGATACTCGTTTCAGCCGAGTATCCGGCTCAACTCTTATTTTTTTTTTTATATATATATATATATATATATATATATATATATATATATATATATATATATATATATATATATATATATATATATATATATATATATATATATATATATATTTATTAGGGATGCACCGATCCACATTTTTTCACTTCCAATCCGATCCCGTTACCTGAATTTGGATATCGGCCGATACCGATACTATTCCTATACCAGAGCTGTGTTTGCTTTAATATTATTATCATCATTATTGTATATTTTATATGATGCTGAAATAAACTCCTCTCAACGGGCAAGTACGATATGGACGTACGTATGCATGTATGTCCCAAAAGGCCACTTGAGGTAAGTATAAGGTCAGAAAAGGAAGTCAGAAAAACAGGAAAAATCCCATTCTGAAAACAGATATGCAACTGTAAGGGTTTCAAATTGATTGTCATGTCAATATTTATTACATTCCCAAAATGTCAAATACTTGAGTCTTGAAATATAAGAAAAGTGCAAGTGTAAAAATCTCACACACACACACAATCAATAAAACAGTGTGAACAGCGCAAATCAAGCACACTGGCTCTTGTAGCATCAACAAATCAATGTTTTAAAATGTCAAATATCTGAAATATAAGAAAAGTGCAATAACTGTAAACATCTTACACACATACACACACACCTCTGTTTTCACGGCTGCGCAGCGGCTGCATATATATATATATATATATATATATATATATATATATATATATATGGATTTCCTGAGCAGGGACGTGTCTCATAACTCTGTCTCCTCTGAACGAAATATTATATCTATCTATCTATCTATCTATCTATCTATCTATCTATCTGTCTGTCAATCGATTACAAATGTAATCAAATTAATTACAGACTCTGATTAATTAATCTAAATTAATTGTATACATAATTTTTGCTGTGAAAGTATTTTAAATATTTCAATTTAAATGAATCAATGAATAATCAGTATTAGTGACAAAGTTAAAAAACTCCATTATTATTTTCACTGTTCAAATAATGACCATAACAATCAACAATATGACCTAATATGCTGAGGAAATTAATTCAAAAAGGGTATTTTACAATACCTACGAATGCACCGCGAGGCAGTAGGTCACCGGTTTCATTAAACGTAACCGTCTCCGTCTGTGTTTTTCTGACAATGGCAGAAACACAGTCAAACTTTACACCGTTTAGCATCAGCTGTCAGCATTTTAACCGTATTTAATCCAGCTACTAGCTAGCGGAAGGCTAACGTTACCTGCTGTTGAGTGTAGTGTTAACTAGCGTCACGTGCAGCGATGTTTCTGTTAGGGATGCACCGAACCTAGAGTTCGGGTTCGGCCGAACCCAGAGTTCGGGTTCGGCCGAACTTTGGTCTTTTTGACAGAGTTCGGGTACTGCTGAACTTTAGAATTTTTTTCGACCGAACGCTACCAAAGAGAAGTAACAAGAGGCGAAACTCGAGAAAAACAGGTGAATTGTGTTGAGTTTCTGCTCTTGCCAAAGAGTATAGAAGTAACAAGAGGCAAAACTCAATAGAACGTTCCATTGCAAACAAATGCACCCATGACAGAGCTGCAGCTCCGCCATCTTGGACTGAACTATCTTGTTACTTCCACTACTCTTTGTAGAGGTATGTGGTCGACGTAATGACGTAGGTGGAGCTAGACAGAATGCAGTAGCAAAGCCGGGCAACTGCAGTAGGCTGTGAGAAAGTGAAAATGGAACTTGTGAACTTGTGCTCTCTCTAATATATCCAACATAAGCTGCTCTGTTTAGGCTACAAAACGTGCATGCAGGCTGAAATTAAACCGTGCACTTTTGTTGGGATTAAGCTATAAACAAAAGGAATATCCGCTAGCTGCTAGGCTAATGTGCAATAGTAAACACACAGAATATGGTAGGCTACAACATATAGCAGAGCTTGCAAACTGTGGCTTTTTTGTCAACAATGCAAACGTTGTCGACATAACTCACTGGAAATCCAAAATACTTACACACACACACTTCAGTGAGAGGAGGGGGCTAAAGTTCTGTCGATGGGTCTCCAGCATCTGCAGTTGCCATGTTCTCTTTTGACTGGCTCTAGCTAAGTTTGAGGAGGTTGACTGACGTGTTTTTTCCGCTTGGCAAGCCGGCGGGACGTGACATGGCGTGGCAGTATCGCCGATTCCATTTTTTTTCTCGATATTCCAGATTGTGACTTAATTTCGATCGATTTCTAAATTGTGACATATATACATCTGTTCAAAATAATAGCAGTCCAACATCATTAACCTCAAATCAATTTTTTTCAAATCAAATTTACTTGTAAAAATACTCAGCAAAAAGGGTCGTTCCAGACGTTTGATTAAAAAGTTTATTGGAGAGGGGAAAACATATAAAGAAGTGCAGAAAAGTATAGGCTGCTCAGCCAAAATTATTTCAAATGCCTTGCAATGGCATCCAAAGCCTGAACAATGTGGGAAAAAAACGGTCAACTACCATTCGAATGGATCGAAGAATAGCCAAAATGGCAAAGGCTCAACCATTGATCAGCTCCAAGAAAATCAAAGAAGACTTAAAGTTACCTGTGAGTACTGTTACGATCAGAAGAAGGCTATGTGAAGCAAAGCAATCAGCTAGAAGCCCTCGCAAAGTCCCATTGCTGAAAAAAAGACATGTACTGAATAGGCTGAAATTTGCCAAAGGACACATTGATTGGCCAAAGGAGAATTCTGTGGACTGATGAGAGCAAAATTGTTCTTTTGGGGTCTAGGGGCAGCAGACAGTTTGTCCGACGACCCCCATGCACTGAATTCAAGCCACAGTACTGTGAAGACAGTAAAGCATGGTGGTGCAAAAATCATGTTATGGGGATGTTTCTCATACTGTGGTGTTTGGCCTATTTATCGCATACCAGGGATCATGGATCAATTTCAATACATCAAAATACTTAAAGGAAATGCCTTTGAAATGGGTCTTTCAACAAGACAATGACCCAAAACACACCAGTAAGCGAGCAAAGTCTTGGTTCCAGATAAACAAGATTGATGTTATGGAGTGGCTAGCCCAATCCTCAGACCTCAATGCCATAGGTGACATCAAAAAATGCTGTTTCTGAGGCAAAACCCAGTAATGCAGAGGAATTGTGGAATGTAGTGCAATCGTCCTGGGCTGGATTACCTGTTCACAGGTGCCAGAAGTTGGTCAACTCCATGCAACACAGATGTCAAGCAGTTCTCAGAAATAATGGTTATGCAACTAAATATTAGTGCAGTGATTAAAGTAAAGCAAACCCTTGAGACATTTTTCAGTTTATACAGTAAATGTTTGAGTTTGTAAAGAAAAATGCAAATACTGCTATTTTTTGAACAGCCTAATATTCCCTTTTCTTCATTTTCTGTAAAGGTATAACACAAACTTGATCAATTTTGGTCATGTTTTGATTTGGAATTGAATGTGCAGTGGTCTCAATGCATTGATATTATGGAGTTAAAAGCTATTCTAAGGATTTTGAGCATTATTCACTTTTTACAACATTGTCACTAGACCTTAGCGCCACATACAACAACAAAGCAGCATGATGGAGGAGAACACTGAATGTTCCTGTTGTGCGTTTGTCAGTCAGTTATTTGTAAAACCTCAGCTCCGCGACTTGCTGGATTCAATATCAGCTAATAATCAACTGTAAAGTAGCTAGACCTTTTAAAAGGATCCCTTGGTAAATCAGCCTCTGCCGGGTAGAAAGTAAAATTGTAGAAAAAAAAGTTCACATTTAGTGGCAAAATCCATTGTTAATGTCTACACAATTGAAAAAACTGGCCTTTAAAAATAAAAATCTGCCTGCCTCTATGGGAATTTAACATAGGGGTGTGTATACTTATGCCCCCTGTATTTTAAGGACAAACATTTATTTATTTACTCACGATACATTATTCATTCACAAAGAAAATTGGTGTCCTTAAAGGGTTGGATTTTTCCTATTGGTTATTTAAGGCATTAAGATCAATTTCCAAAAGATGATTCTTTAAATTTCTCTTTTTAGTCAATTTTAGCATGGGTTCATAAATTTATGAGCACCACTGTAAGCACAGATACAACATCTGTTAGCTTTCTCCCCTTTGGAAATTGTTACACAAAAAGAAATCAATGACTTCAATACATTAAGATGAGAGACTACTGAATGAAGCAGCCACTCATTGTTCTATCAATGAACAGCAGATGGTGCCACAATATTACACAATGAAGATAATCTACAGTAAGGAATTCTTCTTGGGTGGAAATGGGTTGTCCCACATGTTGGCAGATAAAGTAGTTCTAATCTGGCTACATGTGCAGATAATTTGACAGAAAAGCACATCAGTGCACATATACAGGGCTTAAAGTGAAAAAAAATCCTGAGCCTGAAACTTTTTTTTTCGTTGGGGGGGGGGGGGGGGGGGGTCACAGTGTAATGTTTCAATAAGTCCTTCATTCATACAATAATAAGTCACGTTAAGCGTTAAATTAAGAGTCAAGTCAATGTTGATTTACATATTGCAATAATATCATAATCCTACTGTGAATCACTGTGAAAACAGAACTTTCTAGATGTTGTGTTATTACTTTGGCCAGGTCGTCATCAAAAAAGTGAATTAGTACATTCGTGATATTGTCCATGTTGACATTAGTTGCTTCATGTACATTTATTAAAAACTTGTCATTGTTTATCTTTTCATATAGCTAAACGTATAAACTCTGGGACGAGGCCGTTATGTTTAATAACTGCCATGCTGACTCCAGACAGCTTTATCAAGGCGGTTTGGGCTTCAGAGAGCTTTTACACAGTCAGTGGCCATCGTTAATGACAAGTCGTGTTCCGCTATGAACGTGCACACATTTGTTTGTATCATAAGCACGGTCAGTCAGTGAAGGCGCAGTCGCAGCGGTAGCGGTCGTTGCCGGTGTCGTGCCCTGACCGCGGGAGCGTGCGTGCACTCAGAGCGGAGTTTCACTGTTGCACTTCGAATTCACCTCTTTATAATAGAACAATTAGCGACATGAAATACTCGACAGCGTTTTCCATAGTAGCTAACAAGGGTCTCATTTATTATAAGTGTATTTGTCTGTTACATTAAGGTGACCTGCTAACCTGTCCCTCCCTCCCCTCTAACGTGATTTCTGTTTTAATTTGATTTTGTTTAATATGGCTTTTCAACTAGCCGCTTTGTTCACCTGTCTGCCATGTAAGTTAAACAACCTGATATAATATGGAGATGTCTGCTATTTCATAACAAAAGTTACATGGGGATACACAAAATATTGGGTGAAAACAGCCTGCTATTTTGTGTATCCCCTATGTAACTTTTGTGTGCTCCCGCGGTCAGGGGATACGAATCCTGGCGGGGGTAAGTACCTTGGCACGACACCTGTCAACGTACTCATATGACAGAGTGCATGCACGGACCGAAGCTTTGTGACTAGCATCGAATGACTAGCAAGCACCTTACCGCTGCTGCCGTCCCGTCTCTTCCTTCAACACGCTGCAGAAGCACCCGGCTCCTCAATCTGAGGCACCACGTCCTAAACGGCTTCCCGTCTCATCTTGTCCTCTATTCATACCCAGCGCCATTTGTTTTCAACTCATTTCTCAACTAAAGCTGTATCTACATGCAGGGCTCAACATAAAAAAAAATCCCCACTGGCCCCCGGGGCCAGTAGATCAGAGTTTTGCTGGCCCCTTCTACATTTTTACTGGCCCTGAAAGAAATATCGCAGGTGTGATTGGCAAAGGACAAAAAAGCAGGAAAATATACGCCGCACCTCCCATGAAGCTTCAGAAAATGGTTATAACCCAGCTAGCCACTGTCACTGTATGTTGTGCCATTAGCAGTAAAGCTAGACCAGGGGTCATCAACTACATTTTTACAAGGGCCAGAATTTTTTTAAGCTGACACCCCGGGGGCCGGACTTTCAAATAAAGAAAATAAAATGTATTTATACCTAATAAGCATATTCTTGTTTGATATTTCACTTTCTTACTAAATTAATGCTATATTTTTTTTTACATGTATTAGTGTAAACAAACTCCTAAAAAACATGGAAAATCCATAACAATAACTAGATAGGCTACTTAACTAGAAACAGTTCTCAGATTAGGGGCAGTTCACTGAGTGATGGTTAAAGTCTTTGATTACTGAAACGTTGTAGAATGCAGTGTCCTGATTGGTGGAAAATGCTTGCAGAAAGAAAGGCCTGTTGTCAGGTAAAAATGTCACAGTCAAAGAGCCTGAAGTGAAAAGTTGATGTGTTAAACAGCAGCTTTAATGATGAATGGAGTGATAAGCAGGCTACCATTCATCATGAATGCCTCATTTGAAATAAGACAATGCTGTTGGAAAAGAATACAACTGGCAACATCATCAATGATGATGAACGCGAACATAACGATCACGTAATTCACGTGCATATTAAGTAGCCACATGTATATGTTTTGGTCTTATGATACATCTACAGGTTTACCGCTCCAGCGGAGAGGACGGTTCGTTAAGACAGCAGCTAAGTTTACAAGAGTTTGTCCAAAGTTCAAGATAAACAGTTAGACTACAAACTGACATCTTTCCCGCGGGCCAGTAACTGGCCAATCAACTAGCCCGACATACTCTTTTACTGGCCCCGGGCCATCGGGCCATTGCTTATGTCGAGCCCTGTACATGTTCCAAGTTTGATAAACTTTGCCTCCATTTTTTTTAGCCGCGGAGACGGTCTCCGGCACACAACGCAGTTTTCCGGCAAAGACCCGCCCTACTTTGCATCTGATTGGCTAGAACTCGTTTCATTGGTAGGTGGAAGTTCGATGATTGGTTAAACCCAGCGCATCAAAATTAAATCCAATGTGGATTTTTTAATTTATTTATTGTTCTAAAATAGTCATACACCAGAAATCCCACCAGGCCCGACTACTTTAATCCCTTCGTTAGTTAGAGTTGCGTTCCTCTGATATGAGTGGTAGGTGAAATCAATTGACTCGAACATATTAAACCGAGTGCAAGTTCCCAATTATTATTATTATTTTTTTTCCTCTCACGGCCGCACGCCGGAGATCCGGCACAGTGCCGGAATACTTTAAGCCCTGCATATAGGCATATGGATTTTGCAAGCCCTGTCTCAAATATTTTAAGCAATGATGGCACACATTTAGCATGTACTGGTCAAAGACTAGTTCAGTACTCAGGGAACAGAATAAGCATTAACACTATAAACTCATTAACAGTTTACATGTAAATATATTCCATGATATTAGAATTTGCCACCTCAGGACCCACAAATAAAGAAGACCCATGCTTAGTAAACTGTGATCTATTCACTTCTCATGCTACTTATTATTTCTGAAGTAGGGCAAGTTGTGTGGTTGTACCTACCCTTGGCGCTGCAGAGTGCGCGGAGAGGCCGTTGTGACATCATGACTGTGCTGCTTATCGCTGGAGAGAGACTGTTGGGACGTGGGCTGGGGATGAGATGCCTGCTTCCCTGCCTGCGTTCCCACCTAAACACAGCAAGTTAGAAACACTACATCAAGACAAATCCTCTCCACGGAATCAAGAAACAAGCTGATAGATAGTAAGCTTGGTAGGTATATTTTGTCAAGCCATCCATCAGAGCCACTTTTGTTCCTCAACAACATGCATCACCTAAACAATATGAGAGATCAAGTATACTTCCCTGTTAGCATGAATCTGTCATTTTATTTAAAGTTTCTGGTTGAGATCACACAGAAAAAGTCCCAAAATTCATCCAGCTCACTACTTTTCCCACCTAACTGGATACTTAAATTTGTGTCTTACTTTTGTCTGTGAGATGACAGACTGCGTGCTGAGGAGGGGTTTAAGGGGACCAGCGTTGGACTGTGGTGTGCTGATCCTTGGAGAAACATAAGATCTGGGCGATGAGGCGTCCGATGTTAACGACATGGGTGACTGGTTTGATTGTTGAGCTGATAGACGTACACAAACAAAAAGAAAGACAATCTATGGGATCAATACAATCTGCTACATTTAATACCAAGCAGGAAAACCACTGTGTGTGTGTGTCATACATACATACATACATACATACATACATACATACATACATACATACATACATACATACATACATACATACATACATACATACATACATACATACATACATACATACATATATATATATATGTTATATGTGTTAAATATGTGTTATATGTGTTAAATAAAATCTCAAAAGTCCCCTCCAGACACATATTAAAGTATGTAAAAATGCGTATTATGATCAATAAAAGATCAGCAAGCATCAAGACGGCTAGAAACAGAAAGATTCAGCCACAGGCCTACATGTTTGAGCCTCACGCTGGTTCTGACAGGAGGTGGGGCGGGGCAGCTGTCTCACGGAGCTCACTTTTTAATTTCATTTTAAAGTTCTTTTATAGCACTTGATCATCTTAAGCTGTGTTTAAATGTGGTGTATAAATCAACTTTACTTGTACTTACAACAATGATGGTGATCATTTAATGAATAAGCTTCAAGTGAACGTGTGTGTGTGTGTGTGAGTGAGAGAGTGTATCTGCTCTTTGGGTTAGGCTACTTACCTTTACACAACTAGCAACTACAACAACAAGTATGTATGTTAGTATGTATTGAGTTGATGTAAATTAATGTTTTTTTTTTTTATCCAATTCATCAAAAAAAAAAATAATCGACAGATTAATCGATTATTAAAATAATCCTAGTCCTATTAATGATAACATGAATGCCCTGGCAGTGGCAATAAGCTTTCATTTTGTATTTGCTTTGATTACATTGTTTAGGTTGAGATTTACACTAAATATTTTATTTAACTGCTACTGTAAAAACAAAATGCTGATGTTAAGCGTTTGCAGAACAAATGTTATGGCAAAATTGCGCTATACACTACTTTTGGATTTGGATTTATTTATTTATTTAATTAGTTTATTTGTCAGGGACAATGTACAAATATATTTATTTTAGATTAAAAATAGATAGATTAAAAATACATTAATCTTACAAAAAGATGTTTTGTACCAGAGTTAGCTAATGCTAGTTTCAATCTGCAGTCCCCGGGCAGGTGCACACAATATTAAAACATTACAAATAACTGTCAGTAGCACTAACAAATACATGCAATACTAGTTAAACACTAATCAGATGTATAAAAGAAAAACTAATCAAAAAACCATTACAGCCTAAAATATATACAACATAGTCAAAAACATTTACTTTAATTTTACATTTATAAACTTTAAGTGTGCTGATGCTCACATAGCTGGTTATCGAGGATGTATTTCTTTAAGTTTAGAGAGAAATTATTCAAATCTACAGACAACTTTAGACTGCCTGGGAGTTGATTCCATTGTTTAATGGTTTTAAATGAGAAGGCTGTCTGCGCAAAGGCAGAAGATCTTTTCGGGATAGTACAATTTCTACGAACAGTGGAGCAGGATGTTGTGGTCGTATGTTCAGAATAAAGTTCTATGAATTTTTTCATTGAGGGTAGAGCAATATTATTAACAATTTTAAAAACGGTTCTTAAATATATATATATCAAATTATGGATTCAAAACTTAACATTTTATATATTTTTATATTTGGATTTTGCGTATAACAATGCAATTTAAATCGCAATTAATCGGGGAAATCATGCGAGCCCCAATTAATACATTATATCTATCTTATATATGATACACACACACACAAAAGGAGGTGCTTCTATTGTTTGCACATTTCTGGAACTTGTTCACACAGACAGACGCGCACACACACACACACACACACACACACACACACACACACACACACACACACACACACACACAGGCGAAAAATCATAAATAGCGGACATAACGTTTATCGATCTTGGATGTAAGAGTTTGGATTTATTGCTCAACCCCCCCGAAAAAAGGCACAAGTTCCAGGCTGGATACAAAACCTCCCATGAAGGCTAGAAGGACAGCAAAGAGACGCTCGTTAGCGCTAGCTTGTTAGCTACTAGGAGCCGAAGGAGGTAAGACGATCGATCTTATGGTTATTAAATGATTAAAATATGATTAAAAGGTGCCGTTGCTTAGTCGTCCACGATGCCGTAGGTATCTGAGGGTTATCTGCCATGTGCCCTCAACTTGTTTAAAATGGTTCCATACCTCTGACTTTCCTCCAAACTTGCTCAAAGTTAATTCTCCTTCTTTTCTTTACATCTTCAAGCTCCATGTTGCACTTAAGTTACAAAATACAGCACAGCATGCCTGGTATGTGTGTTGAGATAATTAAAATAGCCCCACATCATCATATACCCTTCACCATACCTAGAGATTGGCATGGGGTACTTTCCATAGAATCATCTCTCAATGCAAATAAACCAGCTGTTAGGCTAACTGACATAAATCCATGCCAATCTCTAGGTATGGTGAAGGGTATGTGATGATGTGGGGCTATTTACATAAACTCCACTACTGTGTGTTTGTTTAAATATAGGTACACTTACATGTAGGCCAAAGCTTGATATTGCACCATTCCTTCCCTCTCTTCAATTGCTACTGTATATTTCTTGTAAATTTGTAAATTCTAGTGAAGTGTTATACCGTATACTTAACAGTATTTTTTTCTATTTCTTACGGTCTTTTCTGTTTTTTATTCTTTATAGGTTAAGTGAGTGTTGTACTTGAGCAAAGATTAGCCGGAGTCAAATTCCTTGTTTGTCTACGCAAACCTGGCCAATCAAGCTGATTCTGAAGAGATTGCAATATAAGCCCTTTATATTACTATTAGGACTATAGCATACATCTGTCAAGGAAGTATACATTAAATAAACTTCAGCTGGAGTCCGATTTACCGTGGCATCAGTGATCCCTTTCCATTCCGTATTCTTTCTATAGCCTTTAATACCAGTTTTCAGGCTGCCAAATACTACACACGTTAGTGCAAATGAACCTGAGATATCAGGGTTTCACTCTCTACCTCTGAAAAGTGCCGCTTCCTAGCCGGATTATGTCTTGCCATGTCGTAAATTGTAGGGGCGAGGCCTCAAACTGAGAATATATTGGGGCGTGATATTTAAATTACGATTGTTTCCAGTCGCTGCATTTGTCAATGTACAACCATCGTTATGCTCTGATTGGTGTGATACGAACGTTTCATGAATCACACGTGAAGCCTGTCGTAAGATGATTTCTACGCTCACATCTGCGCTGGTTTCTACGTTAGGTTGATAAATGAGGGCCAATGACTGTAATGTGGACCTATGTTTGAGTTACTGTCTCTTAAGAGTCCAGCAGGAAGGAGGCAGTTTCACTGAACATGGAGCTGATGTGATGTGGTTATTAAGTGGATAGCTAATTAAATTGAAGTTACAGTGTATACTATTAGCATGTCCTAGCTTTGCTATTCCCTGGACCGTATCGATGCCCATGTATCTAGATATATATCGGATCGTCCTATAAGGGAGAGATACATACCCCTAGTTTGAACCTCATATTTCAGAGTGCACAGAAATCTCCCCCTTTAGGAGAGAATTGTGAAAACAATCTAGTGACAAACTCTGCACAAATACAAGTCTATATAGCCAAGGTCAGACATTTTAGGGGACATAAACTTAAGAAAAACACATTTTTGAGTGGAGGAGGACTTTAAAAGACCGCAAGTAATCATAGATACAAGTCAGGAAATGGATTTTCTGTTAGTAGATGCCATTACCTTCATAACAACTATTTAACTCACAGGACACCAGAAGGTTCCCTCTCTTTTCACTAGCCAAAGCAGTCATTATACCACACACATAACTGACTATATCTGCACACAGTGGTGGAATAGACATGCTTCTGCATGGGCATTATTTACCTTGGTTGGAGAGTTGAGCAGCTTGAGAGAGGATAGTAGTGATATTGAAAGCTGATGGTCCAGCAGTGAGGATCTTATGGAGCATCGACTGTAGTGAAGCTTGTGTGACAGCAGCTGTGAGAACTAAAGAGAGGCAAACAGACCTGATATATTATGTCAGGCAACTAGAATTATTTCTGTACTGCAAAACAGTGAATTAGACAAATTCAGTAATAAGCCCCATGTAAATATGTCCAGTAACAATGTAATTTAGCTTGAACAGACTAGGGTGAAACAGATTGAACATGCATCTAGGGACACAATACTTTAAGATTTGGATTATACTAGCTAAGGGAAGGGTTACAAACGTTTTCATTTTTCTGATTACACACCAGGGGCGTGACGAATAAGCGACGTAAATATGCGAAATAATCGCCTGTGAATACACTGGCAGCGATGCAAATTTGCGTCAGTTTTCAATACAAGTTTCGGATATTATCGCCAGCTCTTCAAGGCTACCATGTCAACGAGACAGATGCTGAAGAGAAAGAAAGTAACAAAGATGCAGTGTGAGCGGACGAGAGAGAGAGAGAGAGAGAGAGAGAGAGAGAGAGAGAGAGAGAGAGAGAGAGAGAGAGAGAGAGAGAGAGAGAGAGAGAGAGAGAGAGAGAGAGAGAGAGAGAGAGTGAGTTAACGTTTAGCGGTGAAGATATCAAGTGAATGTATAGTAGCTAGACTCTGCAGTTTGAGCACAAATTCATGCTGCAGCTCCTCAAAACCACCAGAGGTGTACCATGCCTCATTTCCCTGGCTGATGAGTGGGGTAACAGTGATTAGCTCCGTAGAGTCTAGCCCTGTCTCCCCCTGAAGCAGTAAAAGCTCACACTAGCTACTGTAAGCTATTTGAGTTTCCTTTAAGCAAAATACCCGGTGAATGAAATTCCATCTGGAAAACAGTGTAGCATATGTCTATGGTTTTTATTGTGAAAGGTAAAAACGGAAAGAGTGTCTCTGGCAAACGTTGACTTTGTCAAAGTTGAAAGGAATAATAAAGTTTGCGGTCTGTACAGTCTGACAGCAGCCTCTGTGTTGCTGTATTATGATCCTCATAAGTAAAAAACAGATGATTGGTAGATGTCTTTATTCGTGTTGCGAAAGCTCAGAAAAATCAACCTTGTTTCGTTCTGTGTGAAAGTACGCATGACAAAAACAATGGTTCGAAAAATATGTTGATGTGCCATTAATCGGCTGAAAAAAAAAAAACATCCCACTTTTCAACACTTTTCTAATCTGTAGGTTTTCCTTGAGTGGACCTTGGCCAGACTGCCCACGCTTTCAACCCGAGCAGGTTCGGTGGAAGACTGTCAGACCGTGGCTGGAGTATTCTATCACAAAGCTAGTTTAATGTTTTGGTTTCCCTCGTCACAAATTTGGCACATCTAATGACAGAGATATAGTGTAGGAGCCGCTGCAGTAGGGCACGTCCTACATCTATCTGCATTTTTCTTACCTTCATTGATTTTTGCCATATCCATGCTGGCATTGTTAAGCTGCAGGGCAGTCTGAAGTGCTGGGAGAAGCTGGCGAAGCAGTGTGGGGTCCTGGAGTAGTGGGGTGGCGGGGGACTGCAGGACTGGGGACACAGGCACCGTGGAGGCAGATGATCCAGGGGGCCCGGATGAGGGGTTCAAGCTCCCTGAGCCAGAAGATGATGATTGGGAGGCAAGGGTTGCTGCAGGCTTGTCTACCTGGGTTGACTCTGCAGAAAGGAGGATATAATTTCATCAACAAAGGCAATCTCACAAATCAATTTTCTCCAGGTGATAATGCAGTTCCTTTTTTGATAACATTGGATATTAATTCATACTAGCCTAGGAAAGTGAGTAACAGTCTTAAGCAAACATCGCCTCCATTATGGACTGTAATATTGCATAGTATACTGATACCAGAAAAATACTGCAATACCTTGTCTTTAAAAATGGCACAATACCCCATTTTATTAGTATTGGTACGTTAAAGGAACACGCCGACTTATTGGGACATTAGCTTATTCACCATAACCCCGACAGTTAGACAAGTCGATACATACCCTTCTCATCTCCGTGCGTGTCGTAACTGTCTGACGGCTCCACCGGTAGCTTAGCCTAGCACATATCCTGGAGTCCAACTAGCCTACTGCTCCGAATAAGTGACAAAATAACGCCAACATGTTCCTATTTACATGTTGTGATTTGTATAGTCACAGCGTGTACAAATAACGTCACTTGAGACACAGCGATCTTCTAACCGTATATAAACTGGGAACTATATTCTCCGAAATTGAGAATTGAACCGAAACGGTACGGGCGTCTCGGTTCGGCACATGAATTTACACAGAGAATACACTGTATAAAAACAAATAAAACTTGCAAGCGTGCAAATTAATTAATGCAATGCGGAACTACTGTTAGATACGCACTTCTTTAGGCATAAAGCTCTGCTTTTGAGGCACGCCCAGCGTGGTATGACGCATGGAGGACGACGGAACAAAACCACAACATGGCGCATTTGTGCCTGGTGAAATCCCCTGGCAAGGCTGTGTTCAGACCAACAGAAGCCCTGCATGAAAACAACACAGCCAGTCCAGCTGCATTTCCATTTTAAATCCTCGCTTACAGTTAAACATTTGTGAAATTTAAAACTGGCCGCGTGCAAGAGCCCAGCATTGCACGGCTCCAAACACAACATGCATATGTAAGTCATGAGAAATTTGAGGCAGATTAGACAATGTACATTGGAGTTACAATAGCGTCCCGTTTTATTGCAAAATGCTCAAAATGGCTGCCACTCCACGGCTATGCCTTTGGACAAAAAAAAAAAGAAAAAAAAAAAGAAATCAAGCTTTTGATAACATTTTATCTTTAAGGTCTTTAGATTACACAGAAAAAAAAAATTTGTTTTAATTATATAAAGACATGTTCAAGGAGTTCAGATAGAGCCTGTATCAGGGCCATATTTAGTTATGTCACTATTTTTGGTAGCCTACTGTACATGAATGGCCAGTATGTACTTAATTTTCTTTATTCATTGAAGTCTCTATGTTTACAGGCATTTGGTGATGCGCTATGTGCTGTAGGTGCAAAAAAAAAAAAATCTATGTTTGGTACTGCCAATTTGTTTTGTTTTGTCATGGTTCATGTGTGCAACAAACATTACACTTCGTGAGAAAAACATCGTGGCAGAGAATCTAAGCAAAAAAAATCGTGATTCATATTTTTCCCCAAATCGTGCAGGCCTAATTTTAAGCTCCTCTTTTTTGCTGCTTGTGGAGAGCTACGTGACACACAAACACGGTGACAACCTGCTGCTGTAGACTTGTGTCGGTCCAGAAGGCGATTTCAGGAAAGTGGCTGCATGTGTCCATGACAATGCACAGAACATCCACACCGGACACGGAATGCGGAAAGTGTGTCAGGGCCTCCTGGACGGGTGAACTGAACATTTAAATTTCATTGCGCTTTCATTTGCAAGGCCGGCTGCCAAAAATCGCCACTTACTAGCTAATTAATTAGCCCGAGGTAAACACTGTCTATCAGTAAACAGAAGTGACGTGGTGGCTGGCATCTGGTGTGTGCGCCAGTGTTTGTGTGTGTCGGATTGCCCCTGCAAAGCTCCCGACGAAAAAAGTAGCTGCAGCTTCACCAAAATGAAGACTGAAACACACAACGTTTTTTGGTACTAACATTTACTCGCCACGTGGTGGATAGCCCTCTGAGATTTACTCGCCAAACGAAAAACATACCCGCATTTGGTGACTTAAATTCGGACCTAAAGATGCTTTTTGTACGTCTCAACATGTTACATATGCGTAACAATTTTTGTTAGTCATGAAAGTTAGAGGGGGTATTTACTGTGAAAACTGTCAGGGGGCGCTATTGAGCCAATTTGTCACACCCGAGCACAAAACCCATAGAATATAACATGTTTCACCAGTCCTGATGTGTGCACATTTTGGTGAGTTTTCAAGCATGTTAAGCCCCTCAAAAAGGCGATTAATTTGGCAGGGAAAAAACCCCAGAGCAATTTCAATAGGGCCTCAACGACTGACGTTGGTTTGCTGCGTTAGCCAGTTTTTTATTTTAATAATCGATTAATCGCATAAAAAAAACAAAAAAGCATTAATTTACATCAACTCAATACATACACACTTGTTGTTTTAGTTACTAGTTGTGTAAAGGTAAGTAGCCTAACCCAAAGGACACACACACACACACACACACTATTGATTCGTTGTTGCAGCCCTAGTGTCTGTCCAGTTTGAATGAAGTCTGTTTTATGATGAGTTAACAAGATAATTAAATATAGTCTTAGGTTTTTGAAAGAGACAATCTTGAATTTAGATGGTGCATATATTTGTATTGAACTGTTTACAGCAGGGGTCTTCAACGTTTTTGTAAACCAAGGACCCCTTAACTGAAAGACATGGAGCAGGGACCCCCACTACATACAGTATATTGTACGATTAACTTTCATATTAAACTGGGCCTACAAAAGCGCGTAGGGCGGCCTAAAGCCTTTATACACACCTGTTTTGCATAGAATATTAAGCTATTAAAATAATTGTTGGCATGGTTTTATAAATCATATTTTAATGTTAAACATACCTGTGGCACAGTGAATCCTTATTAACTGTATCTGTGGATAGCTACCTCAGTTTACCTTACCTACAGGCCAGTAAGCAGAGATTTATATTTGCTAATAATATGTTGGATTCATGTTAAGACATTTTCATTTTGGAAAAACTTACTTTCAAAAATTAACAATAATTTTGGAGGCTCCCTGCAGTGACTCTGATGAGCCCCTAAGGGCCCCGGACCTCCTGTTGAAGATCCCTGGTTTACAGGGTTCATACACATTTTTACCTATACATTTCCATGCCTTTTAGGTACATTTTCACAACCATACATTCTCTGAAAATAAAAAAAATAATGATAATATTCATCCTTAAATTAATGACAAGCTATATGGTTTCAGACAAAATAATTATGTATTCAACACTGAAACCAGTAAGATATTTGCAGAATATAAATCGGTCAAACCCTGAGAACTCCTAAATGACAAATGACCTGGAGGCAACAATATATGTAAAATAAATAAGTAAATAAAAGTGTCCAGTAACAGACATTAACTTTAAAAGGCATCAGTATCAGAGAGAAACTGTGTGTGTTTTTTTTTTAAACCAACTATGCACGTTTATCTCTGTAGGGACCCGTTATATGTTGACAGGCACTGATAATAACATTACAAGTCCGTCAGTGGCCAAAAATATTGTCCTAGGTTTCTGATGTTTCAATATGATTATATTGTGTTAAAGTTCGCATAGTTTTTTTTCTTTTTTTTCTGGCAAACTTTTGGAGGAATATTGAGAATTAGCCACCTTTAGTGCCCACAGTACCTCTGCAGTTAGCTAGGGCTTAGTTTCTGGACACAGCACCCAAAATAGTCCCTTGTTTGACGGTGGACGAGAGGAAAGTACTGCAGCTGGCAGCGGGTGTCACCTTGGTCATCGGGGTGAAAAAACTGGCAATGCAGTGAGTGGATTTGTGCGCATCAGCGCCTGGTGCTTAGCTCCTTTAGCATGGCTAGCTAGCGCCACCTCTCTTAGGTTTGAAATGGCGAACGTTAAATTACGACATACTCTACAATTTGCACGCCCTGGGTCCTGGTCTTTCTCAAGCCATGTCTTGTATTTGTGTAAGTGAAGCCATACATTGTTGAAACTAGGGATGGGCATAATTAATCGACGATCGACGATTGATCATTAAGAATTTCGTCGATCACGTTAATTTGTCATTGATTAAACTAATGCAGGTTGCGTTGTGTAGTGTGATTGCAGCAATGTAATGATTTCCAGTGTGTCAGCAGTAATTAAACATTTTACCACCCGGGGGCGCCATAGGCCGCTCAGTTACCTGCGAGTTACGTTTTGATTCAAAGTAAACATGAAGAGGTCACGGCGAAGTGTGGCGTGGGTCCATTTTGATTTAAAAACGACTTACTTCACTGCAAACACTGCGACGCCGTGTATAAGTACAACACGGCCACGACTCAAATGATGTACCACTTAAACAAAGTGCATCCGACCCTGGTTAATGTCGGTGGCGGTGCGTCCTGCTCTCAGTCTCAACCTAGCATCAACTCACCATGGAACCTGCTTATTTTTCTCAACAAAAACCAGTAGACTGGTGCAGAAGTTCTATGTGAGTAACTGGTTATTTTATATTAGGCTTTGTCCGTGCCTTGGATAGTTTTGAGTTGCATTTTGACAAAACCTGTCAGATCTAAGTAGTATTATGTTTTTGGTTAAGTTATGGTTAAGTTATTATTGAACATGATTATTTTTATTTATTATTTTGGAACAAACGAGGGTCTCTGTTTAACAACGCCGGCTCGCAGCAACGGTTCCGCTGCTAAATTAAACACCGCAGCGCATATATCTTCAAGTTTAGCCAAACCTCCAGTTTAACTGTCACACGTTGTTCTTCTAGTAATTAAGATCTCATCGAGGTAAAAACATGCTGTATTTTTGTATTTTCATTGCGTTTTTAAAGTTAAATAATTATAATAATTATTATAAATAAATAATGAATTTTAATATAAAAATATTAATGAATAATCGATAATTGATCATTAATTCTCCCGGCGATCGACAAAGAAAATTTAATCGAATGCCCATCCCTAGTTGAAACGGCATTTTCCTGGCATTGTGCTCACAAAATCAACTTAATTCAGGTCGGACGTTACCACTCGCAGAGAACATAATGACAAGTGCCCAAACCTTAAAATATTGTTGAACCAATATAGATTTGTATCAGTTGATCTGAACTGAACCACACTATTATACAGGAATTTGTGAAGAGAAATTCCATGCCTTTTCCAAAACTGTATTTGTTTATTTTTCCAAAACTTCTCCAGGCCTAGAAATTGATATTTTCAATTCCATGACTTTTTCAGGTTTTTCATGACCGTACAAACCCTGTGTTTAGTAGTAAGACTATTTCCTTTCTTAACATTTTAAGAGTTTATTTTGTTTACTAAAAAAGCGAAGAAAGCTAAGCGAAGTCACCGCTCGCTTAGCGCACAATGCGTCCTGGTACATGTAGGTACAGCTACCACGGCTCCACGAGCAGGAGAACTCCGCTGCTTAGTCAATATAGCATGCATTGGAGAATTTATTTCTTCAAAGGAATACATTCACCATCAGAAGTGACTGAACATCAGGCAGAATTGTACAAAATGATAAATGCACTGCATTTATGTAGTGCTTTTCAACCTTCCTGAACACAGCGTTTTACAATTTTTCATTCACCTATTCACACACACACACCGATGATGGCGGAGCTGACATGCATGGTGCTGGCCTGCCCATTGTGAGCAACTTCAGATTCAGTGTTTTGCTCAAGGACATTTCAACATGTTAACAGGAGAAACTGGGGATTGAACCACCAACCTTATGATTAATGGACCACCCGCTCTGTTCTAATCCCCAACCACAAAGACGGTGACAGAGATTGAACACTCACTGATATTTCTGGCAAGGCAAAGAACTATATAAATAAAATATAAACAAAATGAATTTATATTAGTCGAAGCACACTGGTGAGGATAATGTGTTGTACTAGTGTATTTAACACTTACTAGAACCAGTAAAGCCAGGGGCTGCCGATGCTTGTATAGCCTCCCTTCTGTAGTCCCTGTCTTTGGGGAAACTGTTGACAACCGAAGTCTTTGTAGCCTCTTTTTGCCTCTGTTCTCTGTGAAACACAGATACAAATAAGCCATGTATCCAACCTTTATGTGAAACTGATTAAAAACCACATCTGTACAATCAAGTGGTTTGGGTAAAGGGATTATAGCTACCTCTCCAGCCATTCTTTGGGCTTCTCCCACTGGGACACCTCTGTCCTGCAGTTGTAATAGTATTTTTTTCCAGACGAGCTGATGTGCTCTGACCAGTCGTCACCAGGTTCGTAAGGCTGAAAAGAAAAACAATTATTTATCCAATCCAACTTTATTTATATAGCACATTTTAACAAACACAAGGTTTTCCAAAGTGCTTCACAAAAGAACCATCAACCTGCCCGTACACAAACAAACAAACAAACACACATACAAACAAACAAACAAACAAGGGGTAGACAGGGCTGGAAGATGCAACAAGTAAGAAATAATACAGCTTAACATGAGGAAAGGGGAGGAGAAAAAAAGCAACTCCCAAACTATTAGAAATATGAGGCCAGCCAGCTAGAAAACCATCGAGTTTGACTGTGTTGAGGGTATGTGATGCAAGAGCTCATAATGAAATCTGAAATGTACGATATCCACAAAAGCTTTTTTAAGTGGGAGGGAAGGTTTATGTTAGAGACAGGTTAAGATTTTTACGGTAACCAAAGTGAAACAGTCTGCTATTTAAAAAGGTCCATTGTATCGTGACTGGCATTTTGATTTGTGCTCATTTCCTACATTCTGTCACCACTTTACTACTGAAGCAAAGGCAAACTAGAAATACCTTCACATAAACACAGAGTCACCGATCCCTCTCTGTGTATACAGATTACCGACTGTTAAACAAGTGCACATTAGCCCATAAGGCTGCACGATTTGGGGAAAAAAAAAAAAAAAAAAAAATCAGCTGCAAATTGAACCCAGTTGAGCAGCAGCAACTGCTGTTGGCTGCTGTCCGCTCATCTTCTGGCAAAGTAGTCTCCTAGAGGCTGAGAGTGAGGCGGAGGGACCGCGGGGTGCGCTAATAATTACTAGCTAAAGTTAGCTAACTGCAAAGTAAGCTTCTCCAGTGCTGCGTTGAAACGCTGTTGGACATTTTACAAAAATTTAAAAATAAAAGCTTAAAAATAGCCCAGTAAACATGGCTGGGGAATAGTCAGGTTATTACAATATGAACACAAAGAGGAAACACACTTGTTACCAGATGGTTGTTTGATTAAAATAATTTTACTTTAACTATGTGATATTGCAGTGCTTCGGCTGTAGGCTACTTCCACCCAATATAGTCCCAAATCAATATAGGCCTAGGAAATCACCTAGTCTTATTTTGTGTTGCTATTTGTACTTGTGAATACGCAGGCCACAAGAAGTAATTGGGTTGTTTTTTGTTGTTGTTTGCTCACTTTTATTCACAACATGCCAACGGCAACAAAGGATTCCATTCACTACGCCGGACTGAGACAATGCATGCACGGAGACAAAAAATGCGTTTGCCCACCTATCTACATCTAGAGGAGACCGTGATAAGCCCTATTTCAACAAACGGTGGCGTATTCCTTTAAGTTTTTATTTTTGTATTCCTCCTAAAAGTGACTTTATTTTGTTGTTGGATTGATCGCCTAAATCTGGCTTCAGGTTGCACTACAAATTCATTTAGCATCATTTTGAATAGTGCAGTGTTAAACAATTTAAATAGAGATTTGAACCTTATTGAAATTTGTTTTGTGTAAATTGTTAATTATTGAGCAATGGGAAATAATCAGCAATTGAAAAATGTATTGTTAGATTAATCGAAAAATGTATCGTTAGATTAGTCGACTAATCAGAAAAATAATCGCTAGATTAATCGTTAAAGAAATAATCATTTGGGACAGCCCTAATGATGACATTGAAAGGTTTCTTTTTCTATTCTGACAGTACTGAATACTGACAGTAAAATAAGCCATTATAACCCTATATAAAGACCTAGTCAAGCAAAACAAAGAAAATACCGTGAAACCAACAGAATCTTAAAAAAAAATACTGTGATACAAATTGTTGGTCATACCGCCCAGCACTAACGACAATAATCGACATTGGAAGTTTACAAAGACTGAATGAAAGCAGCAGTGCCCTGGCCTTGAAATAGTGAAACAATAGCCTCACTCTGGCCTTTCAACGTAAATTAAAACAAGAATTACTGTATAATAACTATGAATATTAGAGTACAAATCCAACTAGCTTGACTTAACTTACATTTGTAGTTTGTTGTTTGGACTAGAGCCCGACCGATATATCGGCCGGCCGATATTATCGGCCGATATGAGCTAATGGCATTTAAATCGGCATCGGCGTTTATAACGGCCGATGAAACATGAGAAACTGAGTCTCATGCTTCACTCATGTTATGAGTGTTGCATAGTTTGCCCACCAGAGGGCGGTCTGCAACTCCCCAGTTGACAAGAGCGCCAGAAATCCACTACAGAAGAAAAGTCTCAGCCAAGCCAGTGGCCGAGCATTACACCCGGCATGGAGATACTGTTTTGACGGTGAGTCTGTCGTTCGTCATGTGAAATGATTGTAGATTTAGTTCATACTCTGTATATAAAAACGGTGTGGTAGTTCTAGCTAACGGTCCTATCAATATCACTTCTAAATATTCTGTAACATCACTTACAGCCGCTAATGCATTGCTATATTAGATTAGCCACAAAGCTAACTAATACCATGTTTATCAGTGGAAGAACGCGAACGTTAATAAGAGGTCAAACTATAACGTTAGCGTTTAATATATCTGCAGTGTTTCCCACATAATGACCGCGTAACTGTGGCAGGGGGCGCGTGTAGTAAATGACTAGAAGTTATGTAGGCTACAGCGTGCCTCGAAAAAACAACTGTTACGTTATTCTAACGCTAATCAAGTTAAAGTTTGCCTGTTCATTCATTCCTGCCAATATATAATAATTAATTCCTGCTCATGCACAGACAGTTGTGTAAGGTTACAACGTTAGGGGAACGTTAGGGTAACGTTATCTAAAGGTTACAACGTTAGGGGAACGTTAGGGTAACGTTATCTAAAGGTTACAACGTTAGTGGAACGTTAGGGTAACGTTATCTAAAGGTTACAATGTTAGGGGAACGTTAGGGTAACGTTATCTAAAGGTTACAACGTTAGGGGAACGTTAGGGTAACGTTATCTAAAGGTTACAACGTTAGGGGAACGTTAGGGGAAAGCAGCTTCACAGACATAACAGGAAAATGTTGTAATAATATTGTTAAATATAAATAGGTAATAGGTAATACCTATTGCTTGACAAATAAAAACAAAAAAATATTTCTCTATATTTCTCATTTTTGCCCATGTAGGATATCCCTGTTTATTATTATTATAATTGTAATGATGACATAAGTAATGATACATGGTGATATTATTAATACACATGCTTATTCTTTCTCTGTCTCTCTTTCTGCCCTACAGATGGCTGAAAAAAGAGGATGATGTAGCAGCAAAGTGTGGGACTACTTCTCCACAGATACCTCAAATGAAATATAAAATAAATAAATAATATTTATTTATTTTATATTTTATATTTATTTATTGTATATGTAGCTATACATTTAACTTATTTTAATTTTATTATGGTTTTGTGGAATATTTAATTTGTTTGGTATAGCTCTTTTACTTTAACTTTAACTTATAATTTATTTACAGTACACACTGTTAAAACCAGCTTCAACTGGAAGTAAATAAAAGTGTTAAATGTTTAAAACCAGACTGTTTTGTGATAATTGAAAAATATATACTTTAGATGTGCAATTGTTTAGTCATTGAGACTGTAATCTAAGGCTTTTTTTTTTAACATCCCTTCTGGAAAATGGTTTATACAGCCCACATACATAGAACAGGCAGATATTTTGCTATTGAATGTTGTGTAAGTGCAGTTTGTAGGAAATGGGTCTAATATCCAGTTTATTTTCAAAATCAAAATATCGGCTTATAAATCGGCTCTTTTCAAGTTAATATCGGCATCGGCCCCCAAAAATCCATATCGGTCGGGCTCTAGTTTGGACCATTACCAATTTGATTTATAAATGTGAATGTGCTGATGTAGAGGAAACACTTACTGTGTCTGAGGTCTTGCTGGGGTTAGAATGCGAGTTGGAGCTATGAAGGGAACTGTGGTTGTGAGAATTTTCTTGCGGAGAAAAACTGGTCCCTGCAACAAAACATAAGAAGATGGAAACATACCATTAGTAACAGCCAATAACAAAAGCGTGCCAAGTTCATAGACATAAAGTGCTGGGCAGTATACCGGTTCACACTAGGGATGGGCATAATTAATCGACGATCGATCATTAAGAATTTCGTCGATCACGTTAATTTGTCATCGATTAAACTAATGCAGGTTGCGTTGTGTAGTGTGATTGCAGCAATGTAATGATTTCCAGTGTGTCAGCAGTAATTAAACATTTTACCACCCGGGGGCGCCATAGGCTGCTCAGTTAGCTGCGAGTTACGTTTTGATTCAAAGTAAACATGAAGAGGTCACGGCGAAGTGTAGCGTGGGACCATTTTGATTTAAAAAACGACTTAGTTCACTGCAAACACTGCGACGCCGTGTGTAAGTACAACACGGCCACGACTCAAATGATGTACCACTTAAACAAAGTGCATCTGACCCTGGTTAACGTCGGTGGCGGGGCGTCCTGCTCTCAGTATCAACCTAGCATCAACTCACCGTTAGCACGGAGGAGCTGCGATGCACAACGAGCAGAGGGAAATTACCGTCGGGATCTGCACGTTCATTGAGATGGATATTGGAACCAGCATTTCACATTCCGTCACGATGTACCATCACCAGACTGGTAGAAACTCACTACGAAACGAAGAACGGAACGAGGTTCCCCGGGCCGGGCTGGCCAAGTTAGCGCGGAGGTACCTGTGCATCCCGTGCCGGCGGGTGTATTCGGACGATCAACAGGTAGCGGTCGCGTCTGACCCATGGATGTATTAAGGGAACCTCAGACCCCAGTATCATGTCAACCTGCTTATTTTTCTCAACAAAAACCAGTAGACTGGTGCAGAAGTTCTATGTGAGTAACTGGTTATTTTATATTAGGCTTTGTCCGTGCCTTGGATAGTTTTGAGTTGCATTTTGACAAAACCTGTCAGATCTAAGTAGTATTATGTTTTTGGTTAAGTTATGGTTAAGTTAATATTGAACATGATTATTTTTATTTATTATTTTGGAACAAACGAGGGTCTCTGTTTAACAACACCGGCTTGCAGCAACGGTTCCGCTGCTAAATTAAACACCGCAGCGCATAGCCTATATCTTTAAGTTTAGCCAAACCTCCAGTTTAACTGCCACACGTTGTTCTTCTTGTAATTAAGATCTCATCGAGGTAAAAACATGCTGTATTTTTGTATTTTCATTGCGTTTTTAATTTATAGAAAGTTAAATAAATAATGAATTTTAATATAAAAATATTAATGATTAATCGATAATTGATCATTAATTCTCCCGACGATCGCCGAAGAAAATTTAATCGAATGCCCATCCCTAGTTCACACCGGTTACTATATAACAAGTGGAACCTAAATGAGGCACTGAAATCTGCGTTGTCATTCTGTCCGGTAGATACCGGTAGTTTGGGTTTTAGTACCCAACACTACTTGGGAAACCCTGCAACATTATTATTCTAATCCAACAGGTTTGGGACAATACTGAGACATCAATGATGATAGTGACATCCTTAAGTTACTAATTAGATACACTGGCTTGAGGAACATGAGCAATGGAGGTGTTTAGGGTAGATGTTGAAGAGTAGTCTTGAGCAGGTGTAAACACTCAGGATGAGTCTGAGATTAAGTTGACAAGATGGGGATTTTTATTGTATACCCCAATTACGGCCAATACAGCATAAGAGTGATACAAAATTACCAAAAATTAAGGAAAGTAGAAAAATTACTTTAAAGTAAAATAAACTGACTTGAGTCAAAACAATCACATAATTACAAACATACAACTTTTCCTAATTGACCTTTTGACAGGTCATGACTGAGGGAATCCATCAGACTTACGTCCTACTCCTTCCAGCCTGCTTTCATTTCATCTCGGCTTGATTACTGCAACTCTATTTTCACCTGTCTCAGCAAGTCGTCCAAGGACCGTCTGCAACTAGTCCAAAACTCTGCTGCAAGGCTGCTGACTAGGTCTAGCAGGATGTCGCACATCACTCTGATTTTATACTCATTACATTGGCTTCCGATCAATTTCAGGATCAAATTCAAAGTTTTGGTTCTGACTTATAAAGCATTGCATGGTCAAGCACCTGCTTATATATCTGACCTGCTACATCCGTACACTACAAACAGGCCCCTCAGGTCTTCTAACCAGGTTGTCCCACGCACTCGCTTAAAAACTAGAGGTGACTGCTCCTTTGAAGCGGTGGCTCCAAACCTGTGGAACGCCCTTCCGATTGTCTTACGTTCTGCAGTCTCGCTTGAAGCTTTTAAAAAGCAGCTGAAGACGCACTTGTTTACATTTGCTTTTGATTGATGTAATTTTTTGGTGTCATGCTGTAATTGTTCTGATTGTTTTTAGTCTTTTTGGTTTTATAACTTAATGTTTTGTTCAAATGTTTACCAATGTGAAGCAATTTGTGACTTTGTCTGTGAAAGGTGCTATATCAAATAAACTTATTATCCAGTCTACTCTAGCCTCCCCCAGCAACGGTCACTGCCAGTCTATATAAGCCTGAAGCCAGCCCCTCAAATTGGAACATACCAACACAACAATACTACACGGGTGGCTCAGGTGAGTAGACAATAAAAGCTTAATACAGCAAAAATGCATATAGATATATAGCTAAACATTTACAGAATATCATATGATTCACATTGTAACACTTCATAAAAGCCACAAGATACCTTGACGGCTAATAATAATTACTTCTAATTTGGACACTTCCTGTTACCCCGAAGTCCTACAGTTACTTAAAGGATCGCAGCAAACTTTCCTTAATATAACAAAGAGCACATGCTGGTAAGACAAAGTTAAAGGTTATCCTCTGCTACCTTTTAAACACAATAAACACATGTAGTTAAAAGACATTTGTGTTGCCTGGTTATTTTAACCTGTAATGTTTGTGAAGTAAATGGTATGGTTCTAAACAGTGAAAACAGTGATAATTAACAGAACATAGACACGCTAAACAAACATACACAGACAACATTTACACTGAGACTCAATCTTTGAGATACAAAATAGGTAGCACTTCGCTACCGTGATGGTAGCCATGCGCCCCGTCACAGGAGGTATTAGGCATAGGCAAGGAAAAAGATGCAGTTACATTTTGGATTTCAATCACCCTTTCACAGCCTTCTGTGGCACAATGTCACCATTTTAACATCACCATAGCTGCATACTCGTCTTCTTGCAATGGGAAAGCAGTTATCATTAGCAGATTTTCCCTTCCAAAAACCTTTTGGTGGGAAAAGGGTATAAGAAACAAGCCTGACTTGTGATTCTTATTCATCTGCCTACTAAAGAGCAACACCGTTGTGTAGCCGGTTACACTTCCACCTGATGGGGATTCCAATACACTACAAACAGGCAAACTGGCCAATACTTTACACAGCTATATTAGCTGCTATAACTAAACAAAACACAAAAATGATCGGCATCAGCCCTTTAGTGGCATATAATGCTCATTAATCATCATAACAGATTAAAATTTGCTCGAAGATTATAGGACTACCGGTAGCACACTCCTTTCAGGAGGCTCACAATAATAGTATGCTTAGATTGCCCAGAAATATTTCAAATGACTCTTCACATGTCTTGCACAGTGAATATCAGCTTCTGCCCTCAAAACAGACGCTTTAGGAGTTCATTCTTTTAATCGCATCAGACTTAAAAACTTTCATACATCAATCTATCCTATTGTTTAACCAGCTACATTAAATCCAGTGCAATACTATTTCAGGGATATATGTCTCCAATGACATTGTCTGTGTGTACGTTTATGTCATTTTCTGGTGTACATGTTCTCTGTTTGGTACACTTGGACGTTTATGTCATTTGTGGTAATGTTTCATGTATGTCTGTTAGTGTTATGTTACGTATGTGTATGTCCTCTTTTGTTCACGAGCTACCCAGGGATGCACAAAGAATTTCAGCCTTGGCTGACAAAGTTGTATCGTATTGACAATCAGTATCGGAGGCTAAAAACTTAATCGGGGTATCTCTACTAAACAGTACACTAAAATATGTTTCTGAAAACATGTAAGGCGAGAAATGGGCAATGCAGTAAAGAGAATCTTGATTCATGTTGGTTGTTTTCCTTTGGGTGCGGTGGAATCTTGCAAATACCATTAGGAGCACTAGGAGGATGCAGAGAAAGGCGTTTTTTTTCAGTTTCAGCAAATATGACAAAAACTTTGATAAAAGTTACTAACTGAACCTTTAAAATCTTTGGAAACTACAAGTTTTAAATAGAATGCTCATACTGATCTGAATCTGTGAGTCATCTGTACACTACTTACACTAGTGGTATACCGAAACTTAGGTACTTTTTTCCAATGCTTTTTGTTAAAGGTCCCATATTATGCTCATTTTCAGGTTCATAATTGTATTTTGAGGTTGTACCAGAATAGGTTTACGTGGTTTTAACACCATATTTTTGTTGTACTGCACACTGCTGCAGCTCCTCTTTTCACCTTGTGTGTTTAGCTCTCTGTTTTAACTACAGAGTGAGACATCTCACTTCTATCCCATCTTTGCTGGGAATCGCACATGCACAGTAGCTAGGTAAGGACTACTAGCTAGCGGCACTAGCAGCAGCTCTAGCAGACAAGGGACATGTAAATAGTTCTTACATTTCCCTCGTCTGCTGGTATTCAACGCAAATTTGGAAGTGCGCCCTTGTTTAGAAGAAGTCTCCCGGTTAATCCTGCCTTGTACTGACCGAAGTTAGAGAAACAGCAAGCTGAAGTGGTTAGCACACACCAGTGATGTAGTCGAGTCACCAACTGTTGAGTCCGAGTCCAGTCTCGGGTCCCCAGTGTTCGAGTCCGAGTCATCAAAGAAGAGTCTGAGTCGAGTCACCATTGCCTGAGTCCGAGTCACCAAAGAAGAGTCTGAGTCGAGCCACCATTACCAGTGTTTGAGTCTGAGTCGAGTCATCAAGGTTGAGTCTGTGTTATATTTCAAGACTGCCTACATTTCTCCACTCTGGCACCTTTAATGAGCTGATATAATTATAAAAGAGGGTCTAGAGGGCTACATTCATCACTTGATTACACATTGTATTACCTTGTTATGATATAAGAAGTGACCCATACAGTGTGCCAAACATATGGCGCTTTTCCATTACATGGTACCTGCTCGACTCGCCTTTTTTGATTTTCCATTACGAAAAAAAAAGTACCACCTCAGTCGAGGTTCCAAGCGAGCTGAGGCGATCCCAAAAGGTGACGTGAAAGCGACCGACAGGGTTGTCCTGAACAAACCCGCCATTTTTAAATGGCTGTTAAATGTTTTTTTTTTGCTCCCTCCAGCTTCATTTGAAACAAAATGTGTCTTCTGGCTGTGGAAACAACAACAACAACAACACACCTTTGACATTCTGTATGTGTGTGTCACGTTAGGTCACAGCAGTTTACTGCAGCGCCGCTATATGACCAGCCACACTGAGGCGGTATTAAAATCTGTAATGGAAAACGGACGCACAGTGCGTCGAGTCGAGCAGGTACCATGTAATGGAAAAAAGCCAATAATGTGCCACATGAAGAGACAGTGCAGAATATGACAGCAACAACAGCCGAGAAGATTTTGGGTCTGTGGTGACCAGGTCCACCTCACACAAACTTCCTTCTCCCATTCTCTCCCTTTACTACAACACACACAGCGCCAAATGGGGCTCTCCGATACTCGGCGGCGAGCCGTGGCCGGCTCGGAGCCCTGCCGACAAACCAGCAGGTTTATGTGCCGGCGCTGTGCCCCGGAGAGCCCCGGCCCAATTTAACCACTGATTTATTCACAACCATTTTCACCAAACTTAAATGTTCACCATGTGCAAAGGTTACAGAGTGGTGGAATTGTTGCATTCAGACATTTGTGCTCATGATGCCCATTCAATTAGCCAGTGTAGACCTTTTGTGATAACACAAACATTTCACAAGAATGTCAACAGGTGTGAGTAGATGGCTGTGTGAACACAAAAGGCATACTGGCAAATTGAATGGGCATCATGAGCAAAGTTGTCTGAATGCAAGTGCAGACCTTTTGTTATTATAACAGTCATCTACCGCCACAAAAGAGAAAATAATCTGCCCACAAATCGTGCACTAAAAGAGCGAGATTTGCAATTATGTATGCGCATAATGTAATCTGAAAACTGCTGCCCTGGTTAAAAAAGCAATGCAACTGATCTCAGCTGGTATTCTGTCTATAATGGAGTGGAATGGAAATTTATAAGCAACCCCAAACTTTTGACCGGTAGTGTATGCTGCCTCTACAATGGAAAATATACTCCTGTCAACAGACAGAGACTCTGACTAACAGTACAACAGTACAATTTCAGAGAGTGCAACTCGAAAAGACCCCCACTGAAATACTCAAGAATGAATTGACATCTACAGCCAAGTTAAATAGATACGTGCAGTAGAAGACCCACTTTCCTGGTGGAAAATTCACGAGAAGAGCCTGCCCATCCATGCATATTTTGCAAAAAGATATCTGCCCATTGCAGAATGCATTTTTAGCACCTCTGGTATCATTATGAGTCCAACATATGATATAGCCAGGTGCAAAATAATTTTTTCATTTTGTTTACACACAAGATGAAAACAAAATTACAGAGGGATTTCAGGATATCTACTTTCATTACCTAGGAAATCCAAATATACTGTTCATAGCCTTAAAAAAAAAAATCAATTTCGCCATATTTTTTGGATTAAAATGTCACATAGATGAGGCCAGGAATGATTTATTAATTAAGAATACTGCTAGGTGTATAACTGGAAAGTTTGGTGTACATAGGCTGAGATGTTTATACTGGAGAATGACAAAAAACTCGGCATTTAAAGATTTAAATAGGGGAATTTAATACATTTCTACTGGAAAATAAAATGCTCAAAAACAGAATAAATGCTCAGGCCCTTAGTAATGATAATATAGAATATTTCAAGCTCATAACATGGCAGGAATATATGGCCTACAACTGCAGTAACTCAATGAATTAACATTGGCGTATCATGCACAAAGTTGCCAACAAAACCCACGCTAGACAGTTGTATGGACACAGAACAAGACCAACAGTAGATGCCACAGCTTTCTAAAGTCTAATTGTCCATTCCAGCACCATATGTATTTTAGCTGTGCTTACTCCTCATTTCCACCAACTGCAGAACATCTGCAGAAAGGCTCCGCTGCGTCTCGGTTCCGTGCTCCGCCGTCCGTCAATACACACCAGGTCCGGATTTGTTGCGTAATGGCTGTGACCATGTCTGACAGCTTAAGTCACGAGGACCCACGAGATCTCGCAAATTCACGTAGAATAGAACCACAAAACCAACAACAGTTGGATTCCATCCAGAGGAATAGAGGGGTTAACAACTCTGTGCTGTGTTTTCAAGGTGTAGTGAAGGGAAATATGATCCGCCATGAGCACTGTGTATATTATTTTGAAAATTAACCGGATGTTTTATTTTGTTTCTGTGGTCGACTTCCTGTCCCGCACTATCTGCCTTGTGCTGAATTGCTGTGGAGTTCTCCGGCGTTCGGCAAAAATAGAACCTCTGCGTATCTGACCCGGAGGGCTGCGGACCGCCGCAGCTGTGCCGGAGTCTGAATGCAGCCGTTCGGCGGTCAGTGGAAAAACACACATTGACTTTAATAGAAACCGATTGACTCCACCGCCGTTCCGGAGCTGTTCCACAACCGGTGGTTAGACTCTTGCGCCTATGTTTTACACTGGCAGTTGTGACGGCCTCAGCTTTCGAGATCCTGAGCATATCTTGGGATGCACGCTGATATCGGCACGACATCGGTATCGGCCGATAAAAGCTTAAAATGACCATCATCGGCAGATATGAATATTTCTGCCGATGAGCCTTGCCGATAGGGTGGCGTGTTTACTATGTGCACATGACGATCGTAAACGTAGCACGAGCGCCAGCAACTTAAACTTCCAATATGGCGGCTGTGTGGAAGTATTTCAAGATCTGTAAAACAGATAAACTTGCTATTTGCAGTACTTGTAAAGCACAAGTGATGCGAGGAGGCATAAAACACTCGCTCAACACTACAAATATGATTAAGAGCCATCAACCTTTTTGCAGCACCAAGACTTTTTGAAAAGAAGGAAAAAACACTGGCAAAAACCCATCAGCAGCCTCTACTTCAGTCCTTTGACAAAGCTAGAAAATACAGCAGCGACCACCCAAAAGGTAAAAGAGCTTAACGACAAAATCATTGAATTTATTGCTCTTGATAACCAGCTGTTCATTAGCAGCGAATTCCGTTTGATATCAGTGCATAACACTACTTGCTTTGGACATCGATACGTGCTTTACATATACCGTCTTGTATCACACAGGGACGCAGGAGGAAACCCAGCAGCTCATCCACTTTCAGGCTGAAAACGAGCAGAAACTTCTTAAATGAAAATATGCTGCAAAGCAACTATGGGAGTGAGTCATGCGTTCATGTTGTAGCCATTCATTATTGTATTAGTACTGTATTATCGTAGCTATTCATTTGTAATGCATTCCTGTTCATTGTTGTTGGTTATGATACAGGAGGGAAAGGTTACTTACGTTATCAGGCATCAGACTGGTCTGGAATTTCAGAATAGCTGTAGTTTTTTTGTGGTCTTGCGTGTCTTTTTTTAGTGTTATACATTTGAGTGCCTTTTTATATTTGTGACATGTAAGTTATGGTTTTAATAGTTGATAATGGTTTTGTAACATAATGTATTTTTATATAATGTTTTGCCTGTTGCGTTTACTTTATTGGGCAATAAAGACAGATTTTTGTTAACAAAGAAAGTGTTTCTGATCATCAATGGCATTCAAAACAGTGATAACTGAAACAGATATACAACACACCATGCAGTGTGTATACAAATATGTACTGCAAACAAACCTAAGTAGTACACATCTGCACCAAAGTGAACATAAAAGAACTATAAAATATATACATGTAAAATACATATGACACTGTTGTCAAAACCCATGCAATATACATACACACACTTGCAGACAGCATCTTGGAAGTTTGTGATCAATACTGTATAGTGACATAACCGTAACAAAGCGGTGTCCCATTTCATAGGGGTATGTTTTCCCCCTAGCATAGCCACTTGGTTCAAGGGACAAGGGCTAGGGGTAAGACGAAGGGGAAGGGTAAAGGGGGAGAATTGGGATTCAGCCCAAATTGTTATTTGGCAGAGTATCTTCACACCGTCTGATAGGAAAAAGCGACGGATCCTGACTAAATACAGGCTCAGTGACCACCAACTGGGTCAGACAGAGATGCACTTCCTCCTCCATATATCACGCTCCATATACATTCATTTATAATATGTAAATGATTTTAAACAAGAATAAGGTGTAGGTAAATACTTTTTAGTTGAAACACAATCATACTGCATATAAAAATAAAAATATTAACAAAAAAAGTTTGAAGTGCTTCACTGAGCTGCCAAACTAAACCATTTCAAAAAAGGTATAATGGAGGATTTTCCTGAATTTTAGAAAAGAACTGCCCTCTCCACTTTTTGAAAAAATGCACATGCACAACACCCTACCTGCTCCCGAGAGGGAACGCCTATTAAACATGTGCACGAGAGAGCGTGCACTAGCCTAGTTCTCCTCGTGCACGCTCTGTTTACAAGTTGCTGTCGGCATGGCTCTACAAGCCTACTTTCCAAAAGAATATTTGCACATTTTCCACTGTGTCAGACTCGCCGCCGGTAAATGGAAATCTATTTAGGACAAGCATCTCTATAGCTAACGTTAGCATGCTACAGGCCAACAAACAAGCTATCGCCGAGAGCGGGGAGGCAGCGCCGCGGTCGGAAACTTTTATATACTGTCTATGGCCGTCAAGGGTGCAAAGTGCTTCCCTGAACTGAGATCTAACATTTCATGGCTCAAAGTCTTATAGCCCCCCCCCGCTGTCCTCTGCCCCTCAGATGGACAACACCTGTAATTTGGCCAATGACAGTACCAGCTTGCCACACTCCCTAGCATCAAAATTCAAAATAAAAAAAAAAAAAATCTAAATTCTCCAAACTGCCCCCCCCCCCACACACACACTGATTCTTATCAGATCTTCCACTAGTCCAGGACTCAAAATCATATCTCTGTGGACTAAGTGGGCTAAATGTTCCGTTTTAAGTCAAAGCCACTTTTCACAAGCTGTTTTATGAAAACAGGTTGTGATTAAAATAAAATGCAAAGACAGCTGGTTTACTTCTCAGTTTGAAAATATACAGCTGCAACACATGTAAATGAAAATTATCTGAAATAAATAGCTTAGGATACATTTAAAATATATATATATGTCTCTGAGAAAGCTCCTTCACTTGTTAACAACAATAACAGATTAAAAGAGAAAGAGGGCGCCCGGATAGCTCAGGTGGTATATATAGAGGTTTACTCCTCGACGCAGCGGCCAGGTTCGACTCCGACCTGCGGCCCTTTACTGCATGTCATTCCCCCCTCTCATGTCTTCAGCTTTCCTATCAAAATATATATATATATATATATGTGTGTGAGTGAGTGAGTGTGAGAGAGAGAGAGAGAGTGTGAGTGAGTGAGTGAGTGAGTGAGTGAGTGAGAGAGAGAGAGAAAGAAGCGTATGCTACTCACAGAGTGACGGCTGACTCACTATGAACGGGTCGAATGCTTTGGCGGGTCAGCGGCCTTACACATGTCTTGTATATGAAATGTCTGTATCGTCACTGCGCTGCATTTTGCAGGCTCCGTCTGAAGTTAGTTGCATTCAATAACTTCGTCTGTGTTTTCCGCAGTAACACAGTTAGCAGCGGAAACATGCTACAAATACAGGTTCCCCTCTCATGCTTAACGATATACAGCTGTGTTAATAACAATTAAAACTGTAGACAAATGTCGCAGTGTAAACCGATGCCGTGTCTCTCGTGTTGCACGGTGGCCGTGTGTGTGAATGGGGGCGGGGCTGCGCGGAGGTGCGGCGGGGCTGCGCGGAGGTGCGGCGGGGCTACGCGGAGGTGCGGCGAGGCTGCGCGGAGGTGCACCGGTGCAACCTAGGAAAAATGTTAGTCGCACCCTTACAAAATTTGGGCGCATGTGCGACCAAAATCAGGGCTCCACACTAACTTTTTGCCTTGGTTGCACTGGTGCGCCTAACTTTTTTATTTAGGTGCACCAGCACACAATTTAGGTGCACCCAAATCTTTCCTTGCGGCGCCGTTAACGCCACAATTTCAAGGTTACCTTTTTATCACGCTCCATATACATTCATTTATATTATGTAAATGATTTTAAACAAGAATAAGGTGTAGGTAAATACTTTTTTAGTTGAAACACAATCATACTGCATATAAAAATAAAAATATTAACAAAAAAAGTTTGAAGTGCTTCACTGAGCTGCCAAACTAAACCATTTCAAAAAAAGGTATAATGGAGGATTTTCCTGAATTTTAGAAAAGAACCGCCCTCTCCACTTTTTGAAAAAATGCACATGCACAACACCATACCTGCTCCCAAGAGGGAACACCTATTAAACATGTGCACGAGAGAGCGTGCACTAGCCTAGTTCTCCTTGTGCACGCTCTGTTTACAAGTTGCTGTCGGCATGGCTCTACAAGCCTACTTTTCAGACTCGCCACCAGTAAATGGAAATCTATTTAGGACAAGCATCTCTATAGCTAACGTTAGCACGCTACAGGCCAACAAACAAGCTATCGCCGAGAGCGGGGGGGCAGCGGTCGGAGGCTTTTATATACTGTCTATGGCCGTCTGCTCGCTGACCTGTCAGCGACCACTATACCTTTAAGTAAAACATTTCAAAATAGAACAAAGTGCTTCCCTGAACTGAGATCTAACATTTCATGGCTCAAAGTCTTATAGCCCCCCCCCCCCCGGCTGTCCTCTGTCCCTCAGATGGACAACACCTGTAATTTGGCCTTCTTCCCCTTTAGCCTCGCCTAAACCAATGACAGTACCAGCTTGCCACACTCCCTAGCATCAAAATTCACACACACACACACTGATTCTTATCAGATCTTCCACTAGTCCAGGACTAAAAATCATATCTGTGGACTAAGTGGGCTAAATGTTCCGTTTTAAGTCAAAGCCACTTTTCACAAGCTCTTTTATGAAAACAGATTGTGATTAAAATAAAATGCAAAGACAGCTGGTTTACTTCTCAGTTTGAAAATATACAGCTGCAACACATGTAAATGAAAATTATCTGAAATAAATAGCCTAGGATACATTTAAAATATATATATATATCTCTGAGAAAGCTCCTTCACTTGTTATCAACAACAATAACAGATTAAAAGAGAAAGAGGGCGCCCGGATAGCTCAGGTGGTATATATAGAGGTTTACTCCTCGACGCAGCGGCCAGGTTCGACTCCGACCTGCGGCCCTGTACTGCATGTCATTCCCCCCCCCCTCTCTCTCTCTCCTCCCTTTCATGTCTTCAGCTTTCCTATCAAAATATGAGAGAGAGAGAGAGAGAGAGAGAGAGAGAGAGAGAGAGAGAGAGAGAGAGAGAGAGAGGAGAGAGAGAGAGAGAGAGAGAGAGAGAGAGAGAGAGAGAGAGAGAGAGAGAGAGAGAGAGAGAGAGAGAGAGAGAGAGACTGAAGCGTATGCTATTCACAGAGTGACGGCTGACTCACTATGAACGGGTCGAATGCTTTGGCGGGTCAGCGGCGCTACACACGTCTTGTATATGAAATGTCTGTATCGTCACTGCGCTGCATTTTGCAGGCTCCGTCTGAAGTTAGTTGCATTCAATAACTTCGTCTGTGTTTTCCGCCGTGCGGCGGCCGCAGTAACACAGTTAGCAGCGGAAACACTGCTACAAATACAGGTTTCCCTCTCATGCTTAACGATATACAGCTGTGTTAATAACAATTAAAACTGTAGACAAATGTCGCAGTGTAAACCGATGCCGTGTCTCTCGTGTTGCACGGTGGCCGTGTGTGTGAATGGGGGCGGGGCTGCGCGGAGGTGCGGCGGGGCTGCGCGGTGCACCGGTGCAACCTAGGAAAAATGTTAGTCGCACCCTTACAAAATTTGGGCGCATGTGCGACCAAAATGGTCGCACTCTCGAGCCCTGAAAATGGTCGCACTCTCGAGCCCTGCTAGGAGAAGGGACAGCAGCTCCACTGACAGCTAAATATGCATCTGCCTGCCACAGCCTTACTCACGTATCTTCTTTGCAGAGACCCCACTTTAGTAGTAAACTGATACAGAACCCATGATTCTGCAGATCGATACCAACTTTAATCCCTGTCCTTGCGCAATTAGGCCAAATTAAACCACCGATCAGTTCATTCAAACGAGCTACATGAATTATCAGTCACTGCTGTGTGGCGCTCTGATTATCTCCGCTGTCTGAAAACTCCTGTTTTGCAAACGACAGTTTACCAGTCCCTCCAGAAAAACGCGGAGTTTTTTCGTGATTGTTGCGGGCAAAAATCCTTGATTATGCGGCACGTTTTCTTAAAAAATGCGATGGAATATGCGGGATATTTATGCCATTTTATGCAATGAAATTGCGGGAACTTGCAAAAATTGCGGGAACTTGCAAAAATTGCGGGAACTTGCGGGAACTTGGAAAAACTGCGGTTTGATGAAAAAGAGAAAAAAAGTGATTCCCCCAACACCGTGTTCTCAGTAGGTGAAATTACGTCACTTCATAACGTTCCCATGACAACAGGGGAAAATGGCTGCTCTTGTGTGAAGTAAACGCAACATTTTTGAACTTTCTGCTGAGATATATGCTATATACTGTCTATGGATATATGTAGGGTTGGGTATTGTTTGGGTTTTTTTCTGATACTTGTGCTAAATCGGTACTTTTAAAACGGTGCCTGAACTGATACTTTTTAAGAAAGTTTTTTAAAAAGAAGAAACAAGAAGGATAGGCCTACTCAACAACAGTCGGTGACATTAAGGACACGTTGTTTATTACTAAGGCCATATGGTCAAAATTAAATGATTTAATAGTAATGTAATAACTATAACTTATAATAAACAATAACTTATTTCACCAGTAAATTGCTGTTGGACGACAAAAACAGCAACCAGATGGGAAAAGGGTATTTTACAATAACCAACCAAAACCAAACAATTACCAGTGTCCGTGAATGCACCATCTGTGCGTTTCCGACGTCGGCAGCTGCTGCGCTGCAGAGCAGACTGTTGATATACAGTCACACTTTACACTGTTTAACGTCACCTGTCAGCATTTTAACCGTGATTAATCACGCTGCTAGCTAACGGTAGGCTAACGTTACCTGCTGTCCAGTGTAGTGTAAAGTCAGGCACCGAAATAAGGCACCGAAATCTTCGTTCTTATTCGGTCTCGTTAATTACTACCGTTTACGTCGGATCCGGGGGCCCATTGGCACCGAGTTTCGGTACCCAACCCTAGATATATGTGACTTTTTTGCAACGAAAATGCGGGGATTATGAAATCATGCAAGCCCCGCATATTTTGCGCGGAAATCGGCAATTTATGCGGCGAAAGTGCGGCGTTTTTAAAAAAATGCGGCCCCCCGCATGAATATGCGGACATTGGCTGATTATGCATTAAATTCTGCGATCGCATAATCGCGTTTTTCTGGAGGGACTGGTTTACACATCGACGTACTATGTGATGGCACTTCATCTGCTGTCTTAGTTTGTAATCCTGTGTCTTCTTGCTAATGACAACTGTTTTCGTGAGATGAGATTGCGCATTAGAGTTAAATCCCTCTTTTTACTTTCACGATTGGTTTCTGATGAAAAGGAAAGGACCATATTTGGATCCAACATTACACAGGAGAGAGAGGGCTTTCTAACGGTATATATATAAATGTATATATAAAGTGTAGTAAAATAAAGACCTAATTGTATATTGTGTATTTGACTTTTTTTCACCACAAGTCTGAAAGAATACATGTTATTGAAGACAAACAGCCCAAAATTGACCAGTGAAAAAACAACAACAATGTTTTTGCCTGCCGTGTCTCGCCTTAAGGTTACCTTTGTCAGAATCACTGGACATCAGAATCACTAGACATCATGTAATCTAAAAAAACCCTGACAAAAGGCAGAGTCATCCAATGTTTAGAAGCTATCAGTGATTTACGTTCATCATGTTAACAATTCTGTAAAGCACAAGTTTGTCAATTTGACCTTGATCATTTTAAATCAAAATGTTATTTGACCAATAATCACTTATTGTATAACAACCACCTGACTGGCAATGTAATGACATATCAAGCAGATACTAGAAACCTAGTTTGATGCTGTCTAAACCAAGAATCACTCAGTTTAAGGGTTAATTGCTACAGTCTACCCCTTATTGCCTTCACATAATAGAGGAATGATGAAATAATGAAAGCTCTTACTTTGGCAGGGCTCCAGACTAACTTTTTGCCTTGGTTGCACTGGTGCGCCTAACTTTTTTTTATTTAGGTGCACTAGCACAAAATTGAGGTGCACCCAAATTTTTCCTTGCGTTGCCGTTAACGTCACAATTTCAAGGTCACCTTTTTATCACGCTCCATATACATTCATATATATCTCATGTAATTGATTTTAAACAAGAATAAGGTGTAGGTAAATACTTTCTTTTATTTTAAGGAGTATTATACTGTATATAAAAAATAGATAAAATATAAAACTAAAAAAAAAAAAAAAACTCAAAGAAATGTTTAAAGTGGTTCACTGAGCTGCCAAACTAAAACATTTTAAGAAAAACATTTCAAAATATAAAGTGCTACTGTTTCAAAGTCCTTTCCTGAACTGAGACCTAACATTTCATGGCTCAAGTCTTATAGCAGCCCCCCCCCCCCCCCCCTTGATGTATCATGCCTCTCAGATGGCCAACACCTGGAATTTGGCCTTCTTCCCCTTTGGCCTTGGCTAAACCAGCTTGCCACACTCCCTAGCATCGAAATCCTCCAAACGGCTTTACAGAAGAAATGGGTCATGTAACGCAACATTAAACCATATCGATATAAACGACATTGCTTCGTTTGTGGAGAGGCAGAGGATTCGAGAACGTTGGGTGCACCGGTGCAACCTAGGAAAAATGTTAGTCGCACCCTTACAAATTTTGGTCGCACTCTGGAGCCCTGTTTGGTATTGGTTTTTTTTAACCGCATGTGTCAGTATTTGAAGCCTTAGACACCAGTCAATCTCAAATATCTCAAACTAAAATGCAACACTGTCTCGTAAAATCTGTACATGGATTTCTTAACTTTATTTGTGTTCCTTAGGGTCATATATGCTTGATCTACAAAGTAACCCACCGACTGGCAACATCACTACTGGGCAAGGAAAACTCCGTAATAGTGTACATCCTCAGTTGTTTTGAAGTCTCTTGTAGACAGAGATGTTAAACAGAGTAGTGACTGCTGCAGTTCAACATTAGTCCTAGAAATCTTTTATCAATGCATCACAAAAACTGGCTACACAAAACATTGTTTGGAAACTCAACTATAGCAACTTAACAATACTCTCATGTTAAACTAAGATTAAGCCCCACATCAAAAAAAATACAGCAGAAGTATACATCAGACCAGCAATATGTCATTCAAAGGAGGCTCTCATTACCACGCCCCTTTCTGGGTGAAAACAATCCCACGTTAGGCATTGACAGCAACAGTGTAAACAAAAGGAAGTTAAACATATCTCCAAGCTGTTACTTTAAAACACGTTTTAAGTTAATAGTGCTATGCTGTAGAATTGCTTTGTAGTTGGTTGCACCAACCATACATCCCAAAACCCTGATCTCAGACTTTTTCCCTTGCCAAGTACTAAAGAAGATGTGCTCCCTCTTGGGGAAAAGAATCACATCAAAATAAAAAAGCTGTTGTGTAACAGGTTAATTGAGAATTTTAAACTGAGATTTAAGGCTCATAAGATATGTGAATATTCACAGTCAGTGTGGTAAATTGCTAAATGATGCTGGTGACAGTTACTGATGGATAGCTAACTTTAGCCTAAGTGGGAGGCTGCTACATCAGCGTTTTGACATAAACAAAGGCCCGATGGCCTGGGGCCAGTCAAACAGTATGTCAGGCAAGTTAATTGGCCTGTCTCTGACCCGTTCGGGCCAGTGAAATTGTTTGTGCCAATGAAAGTCACGAGTCAGTTCTTTGTAATGTGATGCTAACGTTAGGTGCAGCACTATGATTAATTTGCTAACATCAACAAATGACCCAGCCAGACCGAAGCTGCTGTCGCCGGGAGCTAGCTAGTAATATTAGCGTACGTCGCGGTCCCTCAGCCTCAGCCCGACAGCAGCTTCGGTCTGGCTGGGTTAAGTTTAACCCTAACCTTGTAAAGTAAGCTTCCCCAGTGCTGCGTTCAAACGCTGAAATTTTACAATCATCTCGAAATAACCACTTAAAATAGCCCAGTAACGTGGCTAGGGAAAATTCAGGTTACTAATATAAACACAAAAGAGGAAACACACTTGTTACGAAGTGGCTCCTGGTATAATAAATAATATGTAATAAAATACTTTTACTTTAAATAGGCTATCTAATATTTGCCTCATAAGCAGACCTTCTCTTCATATGTTAGCTATGCTGCCACACACACACGCCCATTATCAGCAACCATTCATCCAATGTTCTAAAGGCACATTCTGTTTACTAATCTGATATCATTTTAAAAGGCTGAGAAAACATTGGAGAATCCTTTTGCAATTATATAAGCACATAATGTAATCTGAAAACTGCTGCCTTGGTTTAAAAAAAAAAAAAACTATGCAACTGATCTCAGCTGGTATTCTGTCTATAATGGAGTGGAATGGAAATTTCTAAATGACCCCAAACTTTTGACCGGTAGGTAGAGAGGTTGAGAGAGAGAGAGAGAGAGAGAGAGAGAGAGGTAGAGAGAGAGAGAGAGAGAATGTATGTATGTATATAAAAAACCATATCAAAAAAGTGATCAATAATTGCTCTTCTTTAACCAAAATAAACAATATTAATTAATGACAATCATCGACATTGGAAGTTTACAAGGACTGAGTGAAGGCAGCAGTGCCATGGCCTTGAGACAGAAACTATGGCCTCACTCTGGCCTTTCAAGGTAAATTAAAACAAGCATTATGCATTACTGTATAAAAACTATGAATATAAATAAAACCAAAGTTAATATTTGTAGCAGAATAGGCTTTTTGTGTGTTGTTTGGATGAATCATTGCGATGTATATTCGATATATGAATGTTATGTTGGACACTGGCCACATATACAGCAGAGCGGGGCGATCTTTTGATCAAATACCTCGATATTGAGGCAATATTGTAGGGTTGACTATTGGTGCTTTCACAAAAAAATTTACACAGAGTTTTGATAAATAATCATCAATAATAAAAGTGGATATAATGACTAAGTGGGTAAAGGCAAATAATAGAATAGCTAGAACAATCTGATAAGTTCAGAAAATTACATCACTTTACTGTAATGCAGGCTGTAAAACCAGGAAAAGACAACACTTGTGTCATAATACGATATCCAAACCTTAAGACAATATCTGGCCTCATATATCAATATAATATTGATATATTGCCCGGCCCCAACATAAAATAAGTTATAGCAGCATCACACTGTAGTCTCCAACTAAATCTCAGCGTATAGATCAAACTGCTGGCTATTAATAACAGGTTGATTAATTACAGACAAAACGTAGCCTAACTACTGAGGGGACACGACAGCGATCAACCTTAATTTATTAAAAAAGGTATTGTGAATGCTCAGGTAAAGTCACAAAATATTAGACATTGTATAAAATAAATGTTTGTTCTGACAAGATATTTCCTTCAACGACTAGATTAATAAATTATAAAGCTTCAGAGTTGAAGTGTCTTTAGTAACAGCATTCTCTGTAGACATTTAAGTAAAGTTTTAATCCAAACCTATTTTGGTCTCAATAACCACTTTGTCTCACCTCCATCCCTGTCTCTGGCCCGGTGTGTATGGACAGCCTTTGCTCTGCTGTGCCCTGTGCTGTCCATGGGTTTGTTTTCAGGGCTGTCAGACCTCCTGAGCATTTTGCAAGGAGGAGTGACATCTGAGGAGTCTCGCATCTTTTCATGTCGGTGGTCCCCTCCTGGATGGCTCTTGGACGAGTATTTGAGAGCCTGTAGACAAAAATCAAACACCTGACTACAATCTAGCATCTTGTACATACAATGATTTCATCCTTTTATCACAATGTCTCTCAAACCAGCTTTTTTTTTTATAAACAATTTTTAAATACCATGTTTTTCTGTTCAAAGTACTACAATGTCAAAGTATTTATGCATCAGAATTTTAATATTTAAGGAATTAATTTGCGGAACTAATCTCTATTCATGCAGCTAATTATTTATAATTTGAAAGCAGCAGATTTATCTCTGTCAGTTATTTGTAGTGCTACATTACTAAAAGCCATATTAGCTATAATAGTATAGCTGTAGTAGTTTCTTACTTGGTAACAATGTAACTTACTTGTGTAACCGTTACTGACATTTTATAATTTCTGATAATGATTAAGTAAACAGAACGTTTTACCAGAGAAGATTGTATTCGCATTCGTCATTGCTTATCAACTAGCTATATTTTGAATGTAATAGTGCATACGTTGTTTTGCAGTTTATATTTTGAGCACTTTGATGTTTCGAGAGTTTAGTTAGCTATACCCGTAAAAAAATCAGGCCCTTATCGGACTGGCTAGCAAGTAAGCAAGCTAACATTAACGTTAGCTTTGAGCTGCAACAAAACTCGCCTGTACCTTTTCCAAAACAGCTGAATTCGACGAATACATGCAGGCTATATTGTCTTTGCCTGGCAATATCTACGTTACGTAAGTATTTGCAGCCTTCGGACGGCAATTTTAAACAAAAGTATTTACTTTTCACGTTATTTTCCGCACCGAATGGGGCCTGTTGTGCTTTCCAGAAGCCTGAACTAGAGTGTGCATTTTAATCTTATTTGCTGCTAGCAAGCTAGCAGGCTACAGTTAGCCAACAAGTACCTGATAGGGCTGAGAATCTCTTCGGTCGCACCTGGAAATATAAAGAAAAACAGTTGTGAGTATAAAGCTTCATATGTCAATGTTGAGAAATAGTTTAAAGTGCCGCAACAACTGAACGTGCAAGTTTCCAGACACTTATTTTGGTTTCAGTAAAAATGGCGGACTGTCAAAGCGTAGCTACGAGGAAAAGCAACATCTGAATAAGTAACGTTAACGTTAAAAAGATGTTTACCCATCGCCGAGTCTCGGTTGTTTCCTTGCATACATTACCATCAATGCCGTGTTAGTGTGTTTGGAGTGGGATGTGAAAGATTGATAATGGTACTATATTTTTCTAGTTGATTCCGTGAACTAAAACTGTCAATTATTTCAACCTAGCTTGTGGGTATTTCAATGCTATCGGTAGCGAATTGGTCGAAAGAGCGCCCTCACTCAGTCCATCTCCCACTCAGACACACAGCAGTGTCTCTATATGCCCAGAAAACGTAGCAGTGGAACTGCGCGTAGGGTTGCCAGATATTACACACTCATCAGTATGGGAAAGCCATTATAAGTCACTGGCTCCTAAGAAAAGTTTCATGTAATCATATTATGCCATGGTACCAACACTAGGTGCTGTTGCGTGTTGGTTTATATATGGGTAACTTTACGTGTTTTGATTTCAGTCAGCTATTCACTACAATATTAGAATATATGTTAATACACACTGAGATTGTAACACAAACACTTGGAGGAATGGAGTATTAAAACCTATAGTGTCTTTCTCAGCTGTCTGGATTATGACTTATTCCATACTATTTCAAAGAAATTGAGTATTTGGGAAATGTCCAACAAATATAGATTGACAAATGTGGGTATTGTACAGACCTGGCAACCGGCGTACTGCAACCCCTATTCTCCACTGATTCTCCACTTTTATATACTGTCTATGATTCTCCACCTACCCCTTCCGATGGCAACATCCGGGACACACAATGGCTGTAGTGGAACGGTCTGAAAAACTTTATTTGTGCTGTTGTGTTCGATGAATTGTAATTTTCTATCCACAATTGTATTTTTAACTTTTCAAATAAATCACCCACTTAGTCCATTTGCAAACAAGGGCTGTAGATATTATACAGTTTTAGGCCTGCAGCTGGTCTTATTATACATCCATGCCTACAGCAGGTAGTGACTTGTTCTCTTCTGACATCTAGTGGTTATACTGTGACATCGCAAGCAATATTTATCTAGAGATCAGCATAACAGCACATCTCTACATCCCATCGGTAGTTCTAGATACACAGTATCCCACCAAATTATTTAATGTTTTTAAGGGCTCAATTTCCATTGTCACATTAATTATAAATGACAAATGTGGTTTTGTTTTAGTATTTCAATTGTAGTATTCATTGTCTTTAGCTGAAATAAAAAGGTTCTGCACAGACATTACGCATAAAACAGTAGTAAGAGTATGATGAGAGGGATGATATACAAATATAGCAAAACAAATATCATAAAAGATATAAATGTATCATTACCATTACATGGTGGACTGCTGGGCTCCATTGTTCCCAGACAATATACCCAACATCATGTCCCAGGCTGAGGACAAAAGAAGCTGCTGTTCAGCATTTTGGCACACAACTCACTTTAATGTGGGGACAAGGGGGCACAAAAGGAGGTGCTTCTATTGTTTGCACATTTCTGGAACTTTTTCACACGGACAGACGCGCGCATGCATACACACACACACGCACGCACGCACACACACACACACACGCACGCACGCACGCACGCACGCACGCACGCACGCACGCACGCACACACACACACACACACACACACACACACACACACACACACACACACTTTTTTGCTGTCTTCAGGTGTCCACTTATTTGTTTGCTGCATTTAATAAAAACAGAGTTCATGAGTGCAGCATTGTGCTTGACATGTGTATAAAAAAATACAACAGAGAAAATGTACACCAAAGTCAAGATATGTACAAATATGAATTATGAGATATTAAATATATTGCAGATATTCAATATGCTGCAAATATTAAAGGGACACTGGGGAAAGAGGTAATTGTCAACATCAGAGGTGTAGTCTGTATCGAACCTTGGCAGTGTCCTTGTTCAGTGGTCAGTAGGATCACCACACTTGACTGTGACTGAAGATACACTGGTCTAACTTCAGCTATTTCAAGACACATTTGATTTACTTTACTTATATTTGTAGAAGAATCAACTTAAATCCTTTACAAAGTGCCTTTTCTGGTCTTTGACTAGGCTTACTTGCTGCACTATGTCTGAAGATGACCTGTAGGGGGAGGTATCAAACAACATTTATCTATATCTAGTATTTTTTTTAAATGCAGCTGAATAAAATATTGTTTCTCTCAGGACCAAGGTATAATAACTGACAACACATTACATTATGTAAACTACATAGGTGCATCAAAAAACCTCAATGCCAAAAAAATGTCAGTCCTTTGATTTTAAAGTGGGGAGCTATATCCAATATATGTGCAAATATAAATTCTGTTTGAATTTAGGGTCTGTCTGGCACAACAGGCATCATTAATGAATAATATTAATTTGACACAGATCTCCTTTAAAACAATCATGCTGTCCAAGTGCGTTTGTTTTGTTTGCTCCTGTAGGCAGAGAAGCGAATTTAAGGCGGAGTTCGCGGATGATTGGCAATATCTTAAGCCAATAAAAATAAAAAAACTGAAGGACTGAGCACACCCTCATAGAATACTGACAAATGAACGAACGGAATGGGCGGCATCTGTGGTAAAAGCTCTGCACGACACAGGTCTCAGAACAGTTTTGTGTTGTCACATATCCACGTTAACGTTGTGTTTAAATAAACAAACTGTTTCCAAATCAGCCCCTTGAGAGACCACTTTATCTGTCTTGGAGAGTGGCACTGCACGGCCGAGGCGTAACATTTTGAAAGGTTGTGTTCAGTAGATAGCCACAGAAAGCTGGGATCCGTTAAGTAGGTTTAAAAACCAAATCGCGGTTTATAAAGTGGAGAATAAAACAACTGAAAAGTTTTGTTTTCGAAGGAACCATTGGAGTACATTGTGAGCAGCAAGAAGCCATTCAACTCCGACCTCCGATGCAAAGTGAGTAACGTTACCAGCATATTGTCTAACGTTAACGTTAGCTAAAAACTTATCTTTACAATTGTTAAGCGGATGAAAAGACAAGGCAGTGGGGTTTTCGTAATAAAAAAAGTCGTTATGGGTTTACGGGAATGCAGGGTAAAATACAAGCACTCACCTAAAGACAGAGCAATATTACTAACGTTAACTTGGTTTGTGTGGTACTCAGCCGCTGTTGAAGTAACGTTAACCCTATAGCAGCGAACTTCTGTTATTGCTAACCAATAGCTAGGTGCATGATTCTTCACTAATATGAGACGTATAAGTATTACTTGTTTCAATTGAATTTCACCTGACATCTTGTGGGATGTTTCCGAGGGAGAGTGAATGTCGCTTTAGTGTAGTGTTAAAGTAATGTTTCGTAATTGCAATGATAAGCTATTATAGTTATAGGAACACATACGAAAGCCACAGTAGAACCTTATAACCCCACTGCTTAGCCTAGAAAACAAAAGGACATACTAGTCTACGTATGGTAACATAACCAAATTTCCTCGTGTCACAAACCTCAATTTACACACACACACACACACACACACACACACACACACACACACACACACACACACACACACACACACACACACACACACACACACACACACACACACACACAGCGAGAGAGAGAGAGTTTCTCCTCTCCAGGAAGTTCACTGTGCCATGTAGCATGGCCAGAGGGAATACATAGCCCTTGTGCCCTGCAAAGTCAAGTGTGGTGACACGGAGCTTGTCACTGGCTGACAGCGCCAAGCCTCTAAGCTCGCAGCCTACTAGGAGACTCAGCACTTGGCCAGCTTCCATCATATCCCATTTGTTTTTTATAGTTAGATATGTATATTATAATGATAGGGGACACCATGTGTTTTTGACTTTTCTTTCATAACCATTATTGCTTGAGGGTACGTCATGGTGTGAATAAGCCCCTGTCATATGAAATAAGACCCTTGTGTCTCTTTACTTTAAATGCATAATAACACTCTCAGAGAGACCCAAGATGCCAGTAACAATTTAAACAAAAATTGAAATGCCATTATTTAGCATTTGGTCATTTATTCCCCGTGGCAGGATCTGCATACTTCTTGAATGCAGACATGGTCATCCTTCTGCAAAAGTGCAGGACTTGATGTTTCGTCACTGGAAAGAATGTTGCAAGAATGCAATGAGCAAATGTGTTTTAGAGGGATGAGACGTCCTTTCCTCTGAAGCGTCACATGAATTCGTCAGCTGTACGGCTTCCGGGAAGACTGCTCTCCTCTTTCCTCGGCTATAGCTCCTCAGTGATCCCTCCTTGATGCTCGCTCCTCGGGTAGAAATAAGGGCTTGGTGACGGCCTTTGCGTGGAGGGACAGTGCCACTTCCGGTTTAGCAGAGGACAGAGGAGCTTGCTGTTTACAATGTCTGCATCATGTCCCTAGTCTGGCTATCACCAGACCGGGGGGCTGTACTACGAAGCAAGATTTAGCATTAACGAGGTAACTTCAGGTTCAACCCAGGGTTTTCTGTACCACGACGGTGGATTAGTTGTTACTGGGTTCATTCGCCGTGGTAATTTATGCTGAACACCTAACCTGGTCGGGAGCAGGTTATGTTGGAGATTAGAGATCAACCGGTGTAAAAGCACCGCCTACTGACCAATCAATACTCCATTGATAACGGTGTCACCGTTCTTAGAAGATCCATTGACTGAATGGGTGGAGTTCAGTGAGTAAAAAGAATAAAAGAAAAAGCTTGGTGCGCAGAGAGAGAGAGAGAGAGAGAGAGAGAGAGAGAGAGAGAGAGAGAGAGAGAGAGAGAGAGAGAGAGAGAGAGAGAGAGAGAGAGAGAGAGAGAGAGAGAGAGAGAGAGAGAGAGAGAGAGAGAGAGAGAGAGAGAGAGAGAGAGAGAGAGAGAGAGAGAGAGAGAGATGCGCTCTTAAAAGTTAAAACATTTAGAGACCGACAACCCCATTAACATTCTCTGATGGGTATTTTTTATTAAGATAAAGATTTTCAGTAAATTACATATCTTTGTAAACTTCTTGAGCCGTGTGTTGCCAATGCGCACATCGGTTTGAACTATGTTTTTATATTTTTTATTTGCTCCCATGATCGCTTCCCACTGCCAGGGTTGCAACTGAAATAATACAGCAACAAAAGTTAAACTTTATGGAATGCACAAGCGCAATAATTATGGTCTTATCTTTGTGCCTGTGGCAGTTGTATCAATAAGTCATGCAACTTACGCATTTACAGTGTCTGCTATTTTCTGCCAGCTTTCCCTCCTTGCTTTGGCAGCAGCGACTGTGTTGCTTTTAGCCTGTATTATATTTTTATATACTTGATAAATTTGTAGGATTATTGTCTGCTCCTCCTGAGTGAAATCTGCGGCTCTTGTTTTGTCCATGTTTGCGATTGGACATACAGCGCAAACACCGCCCCTTTATGTGAACACGCTCGTCTCTAGATTGGGAAACCCTGGGTCGACTGAACTAGTTGATAACCGCCTTCGTGACACAGCTTATGCGGAACCGCAGTTGTTAGGGTTAATGAAGCCGGGTAACTGAAAGAAATCCAGGACATGTTGATCTTGATTCGTAGTACAGGCCCCAAGCTCAATATATTTAAGATTGAGCATTGGCTCTGTATTTTCTCTGCACAAGAGGCGTGACCAACGGGCATAGTTCAGATGACTGTACGCAGTTGGATAGTCCTTCAACCAATCAGACCGGGTGACGTAGTAGCAACAGCGGCATCAGGCATCAACGGGTAGCTGCGCTTCGGGACGGCTTGTTGAATGTAAACGAGAAGCTGCTTGCCATTGCTTCTCTATCGTCATTGTGTTAAACCTGCCATTGGTGCACAAGGTGGATAAGCCAGTTTGTGATTGGTTCCTGCAAAATTGTGAACTGAAGCTGGAGAATTAAACATGCAGGTTTCCAGCCTGATCTACAGGGCGAAGTGAAATCGCTGGCAGAGTGGGCGGAGTGTACACAGCCTACCAGCCGTCCCATCATTCATTTACATATTTTGTTGTTGGTCTCCTCATCACTGTTATAGTGCTCTGGCTGTAAAAAATACAATAAGAGAACGACAGTGACAATTACCTTTCATTCCATTGTATTTAAATGCCACTGAGGACTCTAAAGATAAATTACATTTCTCTCTGTAAACTCCAAAGCCTCAATGGCTTGTCTTCAGTATTGGCCAGCCCCTCTGCTCTCACTGGGTGTAGCCTAGTTCTTCTTTTAAATCGTGCCTAGAAAAAGGTAAAAGGTCTGTTGTCTGTATTCCAGCTGGGCAGGGAGGTGTGCCTGTTACATGAAAACATGTGCTTGTTTCTTGATTGTTGTGCTGGAGTGTGTATGGAGTGTAGGCTATCGAGGTCAGGGTGGGGTCGGATGCATCGGCTCAGACGAGGCCCAGCGTAGGAGGCTTTTCCCTGTATTGGTTGTCTGAACAGGTGTCTCCGAGCTGCAGCTCTGCATAGCTCACATTCCTAGGGTTTTGTTCCTGGTGTGGAGGGTCACTGAGTAGGGGAGGGAGGTGTGGGAACTAAGAATGCTATGTGCACAAGTAGTAACCTGCTGATTGAGACAAATGCTTCTTGTCATTGCAACAGCACAGCTTGTGTTGATAAGAAACCTGTCAGCAGCCCATTGCGCTGTTCATGGCCAGGGACAAAGCCAAGAGTTGGCTTCAGTAGCACAGCTAGTTTCTTGGGGCTTAAGGGTGGGTAGGATATAGTGGTTAAGACTCTTAATCCAAGCATTAGTTTGGACCACTATCAGCTCACTCAAAATCACAGGAAATCGCCTTGTCTGAAGAGAAGTGAGGTCATTTTAAACCTCATTGTTTATTTCACTCACCTTTCTTTCTTACCCCAAACACCTCCACAGATCAAAATTTGAAATGCCACAAAGGGATTAAATGGATCCTAATTTGGGGTTTAAGGACAAGCAATAGGCAATGGCACTTCTCATTTTGACAGCCTGGAATACAATAATTAGAAATATCTGTTCCTGCATGAATGCAGTCATTCTGGTATCCTAGTAAAGAAAAAGACTAGGGCAGCCAGAGAACTGACAATTTAGTTTGTCACATGGCCTCTCTTAACAGTGACTGTGTTTCAGCAGCATTAGCTTGTAGTGAGTCCTCTGCCTCTTCATCAAGCGTTGAGTGGTTTCTCAGTTCAGGTCTCCCAGCGCTACCTCCTGACACATTGAGGTGAACTACTACCAGGCCAGCCATTGCTAAACTTTGCATCATATGAAATATGTATATGTACATTGTTGCAGTAGCTTAATCCAATCCAGTTATAAATTCTGTAAACAGACTGATTAAAACATATTTATACTGAATATGTATACTGTATTTGTCTGAGGTCTTACTTATTAGGGCCTACACTTGGGCATAGGACTGGGCGATTATGGACAAAAGCTAATATCAGAATATTCTTCTTGACCAAATACATTGATGTCAATATTGTGACGATATAGTAGGATTGACAATTGGCGCATTCACAAAATATTTTCACAATGAGTTAAAAAAAAAAAAAAAAAAAAAAAAAAAAAAAAAAAAATCATCAATAATGTGGATATAATGAGTGGGTAAAGGCAAATACTGAAATAGCCTAGCTAGGATGTCTGTTAAGTTCAGAAAATTACATCACTACACTGTAATGCAGCCTTTAAAACCATGAAAAGACTACTCTTATGCCATATTACGATATCCAAAATCTATGGCGATATTTAGTCTTTTATATATCAGTGTAATATTGATACATTGCCCAGCCCTACTGGGGCAGAGTGTTGCAGTCCATGTTGTAAAATTGAACTTTGAGTCAGTCTGCCTTGGTTTACTGCTGACTGATGACTCATCATCATTATTGTTGTGTTGAATTAAGCAGCATATAGGACAGGACATTGTTCCGTTCATCTATCCTACTGTTCATGCACAATCACCATGTTACTCGATATTATCACTAATCTCAGTTGCGAGTCTGCAATGGACTTGTGAGCCTCCTGCTGCTCTGCTGATCCCACATGGAGAGATTAAAGTGATGTACTTGGCAGGGTCTCTGGCAGGGTCGCAGATGATGAGCATCACCAGAAGTGATGCTGTGTTGTTTTGCCCCTGCCTGTCCTACAGAGGTGTAGGGTTTCTCCCACCACCCCTTAAGCTTCTGCAGTGCTGCGCTGGAATGGGCCCACCCAGCAAATGGCTGCCATCAGACACCTGCGTTGGCTTAGTTATATTGCATCTCCAAAGCTGTGCTCACAGTGTAGGCATGCTGCCCTCCTGACTCACTGCAGGCTGGCTTTTGATGGAGAAAGCAGAGAAGTGTAATGAACGGTGGTGGCATTAATAAAAGTACTGGGTGTGGAAAAGAAAGCCTGGCTCTGAACTCTCAGGGCAAAAGTTAAGCCATAATGTGTTACTGTATAGTTCTAGATGTGAGTGGTCTGGAAGTGCACTGTATTGTTATAGGACACTGTTTCATTGCCGTTTTAAGGCATACATTCTTAAGAAGTATAAAGCTTCAGATGTGAAGTACAGTGGTCCTCATTTAAAGCTACATAGGTTAACTCTGTGGTTTACATGTAAAGCCTTGGGCTAACAGGAACTTATACTACAAGCTATTGCTGTGGGAATAACGTACACAAAATGCCTTGATCCTAAAATTTGAAGTTTTTAAAGTCCATTGTTTAAAGCTAAAACATTGCTTAAAAGGAATTGTTTGAAAATGTTTTTTTTCCACAATCTAGTGGAGACATACTTTAAGTCTGTAACAACTTGTAACCAATTTGTCAGTAGTTAGTGAAGGCTATGGCCTTACATAGCGAGGCAATGGGTTCACTTGACTTGCGTCAAGCTTATTAGTCAAAGGTTTTATTCATGAGGGGTTTCCATGCATGGCCACTGCCATGCCTATTCCCCTCATGGCAGCCCTGTGAATAATTCAACACAGCCTACTTGGAGCGAAGACAACCAAAATAGGCCAAAGTGTGTACTTGTTTGTGGCTCTGTCCAGTAAATCACAGCAACCACAGAGGATTTGTGTACTTGTAGGTAGTATTTATGTTACTGTATGCTCATGGAAGATTGACTTGATGACTTCTCAGAATGAATGTCAAGCAAACAAGTGCAATACGTTTGAAGATATGCACCATCAGCATGAGAGGATCTTTGTCACCTGTCAATGATGGATATCCGGTGCTGTATTTATGGACCATGGGGGTGCAATAGCCATGTATCTTGTGTTGATATATAGAGTGCTTGAGGAGCTTGGTTACCATACACTGGTCCTGTGCCTGATGTTTTCCTTCCTGCCTTGATCTCTAAAGATGACAGGGACAGTAACTTGATCATGCCGTATAAGATATAGACTGTTATTCATCTAAGAGTAATTAGAACGCAGTAATGTTGTAACACACACATTACACGCTGACACCATCTGCTCCTTGCTTGTTTCTGTAAGAGACTTTAAATGACAGATGATGATGCAACTTTTTCTCTCACAAAAACATACCATTTCTAAGTCTAAAGGTGCGTTCACACCGAGGCGTTTTCGCCTGAATTCGGCTTTGGATTACATACTAAGTCAATGCAAATATGTGACTAGAAGCAAATTTGCAGCGGGCGACACAAATGATGCGCCGCAAACATGCAGAATTTTTGCCATTCTCGTATCCTCGTGAGTTCAAATATGTCAACATGAGCGATCAAACTTACGTGAGTAAGGCCGGCTACACACTGGCTGCGTTGCGGGAGCGTGGCGTTTCGGTTGCGTGTCAGCTGCGTGGCGGCTGCATGGATTTGTCTATGTCTTTACACACCAGAAACGTGTCCGACGCGGCGCTGCTGCTGCTAGCCTTGTCTGTTAAACATAAATATATACTGATTTGATTACAGCAAAGACAATCTCGGCAGTATTGACGGCAAAATAGGCTACTGAATATTTCGTTCTGTATTGATTTGAAAATTGATAATTCATTATTTAAATTATTTTCTAAATTACATTTATATCTGCATTCATTTAAAAACCTAGAGACTTTCAAACATCAACATGTCATTTATTAATATGTATTCGTGTCAAAATGACATATAAACATCTATTTTGCCTGGAAACGCTTCCAACACACTTGCGTGAAACTTATACAGGGTTTCCCACAGGTGAAGAATTTACTTGTGGTTGCGGGTGGCGCAGGATGTGATAGGGGGAGGCACGTGATGGCTGGGTTCAGTAGTAAAATAGTCAAAGGAAGGTTTACGAACAATTTTTTGGAAACAGTGACAACAAACATTACCAGATAATTTCGAAAGAAAAAACTATTTACATAAACAAATTAGACTAGAAATAACTATTTACATATTTAACAAATTAGACTAAAAGATGATACAGATGAAAATATTGCGACACTATGCGGCATCTGACACAATTTCAGGGTAGTTATTAGTGCTGCATGATATGAGGAAAATATGCAATATGCCATAATGTTGTTGAATATTGCGATAATTATATTACTTGCGATAATTAAAATTGTTAAAGGTCCCATGGCATGAAAATGTCACTTCATGAGGTTTTCACATTAATGAGTTCCCCCAGCCCGCTTATGGTCCCCAGTTGGCTTGAAATGGTCATAGGTGTAAACCGAGCCCTGGGTATCCTGTTCTGCCTTTGAGAAAAAGTAAACTCAGATGAGCCGTTCAGGAATCTTGCTTGTTGTGAGGTCATAACCGATGAGAGAGAGACATCATGGCTTTCAAACGAGCAAAGTGGCAGTTGGTCAGGGCCAACTCCCCCCCCCCCCCCCCTCCTCAATAGCTACAGACAAAGAAATGGAACGTTCTGAGGAAAGCTCATTGTAGGACTGGCTCTAGTGGCTGTAATTCTGCACCAAGGCTGAATTTCGGGAAAGAGACTACAGATACAGTATTAGGGGACCACTAAGGTCTATATAAAAGCATCCAAAGAGCACCATGTCTTGGGACCTTTAAATGTTAACATGTACTCAGTTCGGCCTTTCTGCTGCTTTCAGTATTCTGCTAAAATACAACAAATTGCACGCTGAATTTAAAACAAATGAAAGGAAAGTGTAGCCATGATGTACTTTGTCAATTAAATCTGTTTTTTTTTTTTTTGGGCCAAATTTGAACAGTTCAGCAGATATAATACCTGATTACCTGCATTTGATGAAACCATGTTTCATTTCCTGGTACCACTCAAGATATAGCCTATATTTCACCCTAGACCTTGCTGCAGTATAAGCATTGATTTGATGACTGGTAGGAGACACTGGGCAGAAACAGAGAGACTTAAGCTTGATTTATGGTTCTGCGGATGCTCCTCACAGAGCTTTCGCCGTAGCCCACGTAAGTGGCCTGAAGTTAATACTTGTGCGTTGCAGTGTGCAACAATCTCTTTAAGAGAATAGCAGGACCAGCATGTGTGTGTGCGTGGGAAATGTGTGGTAGAGCAAGTGAGAGAGTGACAGTGATTAGCATCAGAGGGAGTAGCAACTCTGGAGGCATAGTGAGAGAAACAAAGTGTCTCCCCTGTGCTTTCTGACCACGGTGGGAAATCTGGAGCAGGAATAGTTAAATCTCTCCTTGATTTTATGTTAATGGATAAGGAGAACTGGAAATGAGCAGGCAGAAATGAGCAGGCAGAAATGCAGCGCTACTAGGGTTGCACTATATTAACAAAATGTGGTATTGCGATATCGATTATGAATATTGCGATATCGATATTAATTTCGATATTTTTAAACATGTAAAAAATGTATCAAAATAGATTCATAACAAATAAAATAAGGTTTATTTCAGTCATGTTGGACTGGTACAACATGAATAAATAAATAACGACCATGTCTACAGAACAAGACATGTTTTACTGGTTGGACAGTATAAAATAAATAAATAAAGAGGACAGGACACAACTCTTTCGCTTCTCAGATTCATTCTGTTTTGTTGTCTCTATCTATTTCTTCATTATACTGTCACTGTCGAAATATATGCACACACGTGGTACGCTACATAGGGTTTGTCACGTAGTGGACCTGTGCTCTGATGCGTACCAACATGTGTAAGTGGCACGGTAACTGGCCAACGAAATGATGATCATTATAGCGTTTCTAAATCGACCACAACTAAGCCACACAGCCAACGGATGGGACGCAGCGCTCCACAAAATAAACAAAATATTGCATACTTATCGCAACACTTTCAATATAGTATTGTGCAACGAGATATCGCGATAACGATATTGAGTCAATATATCATGCCCCCCTAAGCGCGTTATCTCAACGTACCTACATATGTAGCCACGCCGTTGATTTAACGCAGGAGCATCTAGGCTATATATGTCCCAAGTAGGGCTGGGAAAAAAATCGATTTGATTTAAAAATCGAGTTGGTAGGTCAAATCGATTCATATTTTCAAAAAATCGATTTTTTTAGATTTTTTTTTCTCCCCCTCTTCAGTATAGCGTACGTACATTTTGCATTCGTCAAATCTTCCTTCAGGGTTTACGTAGCACGCTTCCACGGTCCCTGCAGCTCCCTGTCCCTTTTATTAGCTCAATCCAAATACAGTATAAATAATTTGGATGTTTAACAATCTTTGTTGCACAGTGACTTTTAAGTTAGAGAACGGGTTTGCCTTTGCAATTTTGTTTATGTAGATGCACTTTAATTAAATACAATAAATATATATTTTTAAAATATATTTACAGTTTGCAGTTATTTTGTTTTAAATGGAAGGGGGGGAAAAATCGAATCGTAAATCGAGTTTTTTATAAAAAAATCGCCCAGCTCTAGTCCCAAAAAAAATCGCCCAGCTATAGCTCTGCACACTTGTTGCTGTGTCTCCTGCCACCTCCTTCTGTCTACATGCCCCCTAGGGCTGAATTTGAATTTGCCTGCAAACATCTCTGCCCCCCTTAATTGCCTCTTGACTGCTCTCAACACGTAAATGTTTGATCGGGAAAAGGAGGTCTGTGTTCGTGTATGTGAATGAAAGCTTTTGTCCCTGAACTTGAAAGCATGTTTTTAAGCTCCTGCGTGTATATTTGGGTGTGCATGTATCGGACAGGCATTCATTCTTCTTTAGTCCACTTGGCCAACTCTCTGTCTATTCCCTCGTTGCTCATTGAGTGCAATTACAGCAATTTCACTGTGAATACCTCTTCACAACAGCCTATTACAACCATTAACTTCGCAATCCTCACTCTTTGATGGCTTGGCCCACGTGATTACACTATTCAATCTGGATGATGGCAGACAAGGGGATAGGATTGTGAGATATCTAAACCAATGGGACTGTGTGTTCTGTGCCCTGTACATCATGTAAGTTATTTTGTTTAAGGTGCCCATATTATGAAATAAATAACTTTTTCTGGGATTTGGGATGTTATCTTGTGTCTCTGGTGCTTCCACAAGCATACGAACTTTGAAAAAAATCCATCCATGTTTTGAGTGAGATACGGGTTTCTGAATGTGTCCTGCCTTCAGTCTCCGGGTGAGCTGTTCAAAATCTGCAGGGCTTTTTACGTCACTAGCCGAAACGACGGGCTATAATTTTGAAAATTATACCATGTAAACCTAAACATAAACCTACTGGTACAACCTTAAAATACAATGAACCTGAAAATGAGCATAATATGGGATCTTTAAAATTGCCCATTATCCTCCCCTATGTTAGACATTCCTTACATGTCCACTAACAGACGGGTCTAGTATCTAAATAATTCAGTGGTAACTCTAGGTTTATTAAAGGAATACGCCACCGTTTGTTGAAATAGGGTTATTCACCATCTCCTCCATTTATATTTATATATAGCATTTTTTGTCGCATTTTGCATGCATTGTCTTATGTCTTAGTCCGGCTGTGCCGCCGCTAGCTTAGCTTAGCGTAGTGAATGGAATCCTATGTTGCCGGTTAGCATGTTGTGAGTAAAACTACTACTTCACAAGGAGTACAAATAGCAATGCAGATTAAGACTGGACGGTTTCCTAGGCAGATATTGATTTAGGAATATGTTGGGTGGAAGCACAGCCGAAGCACTGCTACTTGGGCGCAGCGATATCACGCAGCAACTCTGTGTGAGTACAGGTCTAATATGGGTTGATCTATCATCGAAAAATCGTAAATCGTAAAATAACCATGCGTCATATTTACAATAATCACTTACTCTGTGGACAGCTGTATTTATTGGTTCCATTCGGCGTTTTTCCCGGTTGACTTTATTGACCGAAAAAAAAGTCGAGGATTGCAGCTGTTATCGACGTATTTTTCCCATGACGATAATTTATTCCTGTTGATAGGCCTACTTTCTCTTTAAAAACATTCTACCGCTTGTGTAGTCACGTGACTTTGCCTGGACCAGTCAGTCGCATGGAAAGCATAATTGAGGATAACTCAAACACTGCGGCCGAGTCAACTGAGCAACTTATGCCCAAAATAAACTAAGTGTCCGTCATCTGGAAACATTTGGGCTTCAGAAAAGATGATTTAGAACAACGTGATTAATTATTGTTCATTTATCGTTAATCGAGGTAAAATGTGCAATTAATCGTGATTTTGATTTTAGGTCATATCGTGCAGCCCTACTCAGTAATAAGGTTTTGTCAGATGTGGTGGACAAAATAAGACATAAAAGAAATTCTGCTATGGTGGCAGAGAGAGCTTAACACACTGCAGTTTAAGAAAACCCAAACAGATAGACTGAACCCTTTTAACTAATTTACAAAAAAAAAAAATAAATAAATAAAAAAAAAAAACCCTGCTGGAAATAAAATAATTAAGAGACATCCACCAATCAGTCCCTCCAGGATTTCTCGGCCTTTTTTTTTGATTGTTGCGGCCCAAAGTGTCTGATTTCGTGGGAGCTTTTGTAAAAAATTGCGATAAAAGTTGTGATGTCTTTTGTATGTTTGTTGCAATGAAGTTGTGGTAGACAGTGAAAGTTGCAAAAAAAGGTGTGATTTATTTTTTTTATAGTTCTTTAAAAATAAAAAGGAAACTTGTTTTGGGAAGAATAAAATTACTCTGGGCTGAGATTTCCTAGTAATCTTTCCAAAAAGGCTCAGAATGCTGCAAATGTTGGTATAATATGAAAATGGCTGGTGGATTTAAGACAAAAAATTATAATTTATTGAATGAATCAAATTTGAACATATGTGTCAGTGGCTTGTTGATCTTCACATTGTTAGTTAATTTCCTATCCTGGCCTGGGACACACATTCATACGGTTTGATAAAGTAACATTACTTATTGGACTTTAACTTATCATTGCACTTACAATAAAGAGTGTAGCTGTCCTCAATTTAGGTCATTGTGTTGTCTCAGCTCCGGTTTTTCCTGCATCCGTGTGTGTGTGTGTGTGTGTGTGTGTGTGTGTGTGTGTCAGTCAGTCGCGGGGGCAACTGAGCAGCCCTGCCCACTGCAGCAGCTTCAGCGACTTCAAAGTGAAAAATTGTTACAGCGTTCATTAATGTTAAAATGTATACAGGTTGGCAGGACGGTCTGAAATGTTTTGCACGGCCTTTTGCTGTACGTTCTGTTGGTAAATGTGAGATGTTTGAGTCAGTCACACACGTCTCGTTCCATATCAGAAGCAAGGAAATGGTCAACCCGTTCTCACTCCCGCTTGCATGATCATTAGCTCTCAGACTCACATACTGACGGCATGTGGGACTGCTGGAATTGGTTGAAGTCGCGGGAAACTTCAGGTTATTGGTCAAATTTGCGGAAAAGTTGCGGTGATTGGTCAAAATTGCGAGTCACACCAAATTTATGGAGCTAGAACAGTGACAGTAGCCTGTGGTATTGAAAATAAAAATTGGCATTGAAACAACAAATATTGGCACTGAAAAATGTTGAACTGAAATATAAAACACAAACATCAAAAAGCAATAATCTCACAATGCTATTATTTTTTATTATGTTTCTGTTATGATAGGTTTTTCAATGTCAATCTACATTTTTTCTTGATGTCTGTCTTTTTTCAGTGACAGTTTTTTTTCACGCTGTCAGGATTTTTACAATGTCACTGGTTTTCAGTTTCAACTTTCTGTCACTGTTTTGGCGTAGGGAGGAGGGGCCTGAGGGGAGGGACAAAGAGGGCGTGGTTTATGTATAATTTGCATAGGCTACTGGGAGAGACCATAGCTCCACAGGAATCCTCACAGATGTGTTATAACCGCAATCTGCAATGGCTTCCACAAATTCACCTGGGACCTCCAAATCTCAAGTAAGTCTGTTTATCTTTTTCACATAGACGCGGGCTGGTTTAGTGTTAACTTTTAATGTAGGCCTAAGCTGTTCTGTTTTAGCAGACATTAGCACTGTTCTCTTAATACATCCATGGTTAGCACACGTTAGCTAACTTGTGGCTAATTGTAGCTAAGTCTCCCGCCAGGGATGTCAATCTAACTTCTATAATCTAGTATTTATAATAACAGTAATTCCTGTCCTTTAGAAGTCCTAAGGCCAGTGTTATTGCTGGTGTACAAGGCTTGACTCGCTTGCATCTCTCGTTAGCTCCGTCATAGATGTATTAAGAGAACGAGCTGTGCATGGAACCTTAACGCCCCTCCCCCATAACTGTCCTCCAATCACAAGTAGAGCTGCTGACTGACAAGTTTCTAGGCAAATCACACACTCACTAACAGGCGTAACACGTTCCCTGACATCTCCTAAAACTGGGAAAACACATTTACTGACAAACTGCCTCAGCTGAACATTACATTATCATGTAAAGCAGTCCAGTAGAATATTTTTAACTGATAGTGTTAATCAGTCAAAAATATTATCGGTTAAAGGTTTACTTGGACATATATGTATAAACTTGCCTGTAAACAAAAACAAGTATTTCTGGATTAAAGGCATAACTTTTACATTTCTAATCCGATTTCACTAAATTGTGTATAATTACAGGCACCTTCAACTGCGAGGCAGTTTATGGAGAGACTGCTGAGAAGGCTTCAGGAAGTTCTGCAACGTCAACCTGTGGATTTTGACTATTTACACTTTTACACAGTGTTTTACACTTACACTGTTTTAAGTCATGAAATGTGACTGTACCTTTTTGTATAGAACAGTAGACCTTTAATTAACCCTCATATGCATTATCATTGCATTTACTGTAATTTGTTATGCAATATAGAGTCAAATTCTTACTTGAATATATTTATTTGTTATTCATTGAAACAGTACAGCTTTAACTGTTTTGCTGGAGTCCATACTGTAAATGCATGTCATTTCAAAAACTGTTAAGGTTTAAAATCAGTGCTACATATTAAGTAAAATGGTATTTGTCATTTTAAAATAACAACAAAATGGTTTTCCTGTGTTTATTTGTGAATAATCACATAGTTAAGTGCAGTCTTGTAAAGCTATCCGCCATTGTCCTTGGAGGGAGTCATAGGGTTAATGGCTGCCCTCAGTTTTGCAATAGTCTGCGGCCCCAGAGGGCACTGGATGGGTGGTAAAATGACTCCACTGGCACACTCTTCTGTCACTCTGTCATGGTCCCCCTCCAAGAAAAATCTTGTATATCCTGTAATTGACAAGTAATGTTAAAAGACTGCAGTTGCTTCACAAAACAATTTCACTTTTTTTCACTTTTTTTATGCACATATGACCAAAATAAATATCCAAAACAAAATTTAAAAAAAACAAACAATTGAATTGAACATTTTGAAGCTGCACACAGTCCTGGAGAAGTCTGGGAAAGTGTCAAGGTCCCTCTGGAGGCGTGGTACAAATATATAGTGGGTACAAAATGAATGCAGACTGTTGGAGGGATCTAGCAGACACTCCTCTTAAAGACTGACACATCACACCACAAGCACTCCACCCTACAAGATAAATACCAAAACTCAATCAGTGCACTATTAATATCACTTTAAACCCCCAAGTGGGCTAACCGATGTGGTATTAGCTAGCGTTAGCACTTGTTCAGCTAACCTCTGCCAAAACAGCACAGCTTAGGCCTACATTAAAAGTTAACACTAAACCATGTGAAAAAAATGGCAGAGATAAACTTGAGATTTGGAGGTTCTAGGTGAATTTGTGGAAGCCATTGCAGATATGGGTAATCTGTGAGGATGCCTGTGGAGGTGCGGCCTCTCACCAGTATGCAAATTATATGCAAATTACCTGTAAACCAACCCTCTTTGTCCCTCCCCTCAGGCCCCTCCTCCTGAAACTGAAAACCAGTGACATTGTAAAAATCCTGACAGCGAAAAAAAAAAAACTGTCACTGAAAAGACAGACATCAAGAAAAAATGTAGATTGTCATTGAAAAACCTATTTTGTTTTTACGGATTTAGTTTTAGCCCTTTTGGATTTTTCGGATTTGCTTTTTTTTCACTTCTAAGCAGTAGTGACCTTTAAAAACTCAGTGACACAAACTCACAATTCAGCTTTTTTATTGTTACTGTTAATATATTAAGCAAAGCACATTCAAAATTCAGCCAAACCTTCAAACCAAACAAATCTCTGGCCAAAAATAAGTTACATGAATTCAATTAAATGGCCATAACTAGGCTGCAAGTCTAGATCCCAATATAGCATTGTAGATGATAGAAGCTAACTTTGTCTTAGGACTGTGCGTGTCAGTGTGTGTGTGTGTGTGTGTGTGTGTGTGTGTAGGTTGTGGTGTTGCAGACTTATGCTAAAATGGTTGAGCGTGATAAATTTACATTGTGTAATTTGTAGGCAAAAAAAGAATCCAGTGTTGTGAAGCCCTAAAAAAAGATTAATATTAACACTTATCTACATAAAAGGAACGTTACTGTACTAGTACCCTAGGGTAGGGCTGCACGATTATGGTCAAAATGATAATCACGATTATTTTGATCAATATTGAGATGACGATTGATTATCACAATTTATTTGTTGATTTTAACCAAAACAAATTGTATTGTCACACTAAGTATAACTGCTTTCACATCCATATTGTGCTACATTCCTGCTAATAAATCCATATTGTGCATCCGTATTGTGCTACATTCCTACAAATACATTATGTACATATTTCACTGTAGAGGACTCCAACAGCGGAACATACAACAGTCTGCTGCTAAAGCTATAAGCTAAAAGACACAAACTAGCACTGGCCACTGCTGTTGCGTAAACCGGTAAACCTCGGAACCGACTCAAACTCTGTAGGGCTGGGTATCGTTCAAAATTTTTCGATACCGATAAGCCATACCAAGGGCCTGTCTGTTGTAATCATGAGTTCAGTGTTAGTTATTCCATTCGAATAAAGGTATATTGTCTTATTAAAGGAAAAGGAAGGAGTTAAAGTATGGTGTGTGTGTGTGTGTGTGTGTGTGTGTGTGTGTGTGTGTGTGTGTGTGTGTGTGTGTGTGTGTGTGTGTGTGTGTGTGTGTGTTATTGTCTGAGAGAAAGACAAGGAGAGAGGCTCCCAAACCCGCCCGGTTATTTCCAAAAAGATCAGTAATAAGTTATGTTACCTCAAACAGACATTTGATACACTGTTTTTGTTCATGTACAGAATCATCATTTTCTTTCACAAACTCACTTAACCATAAATGTAATTGCGACATCCATCATTATCCAATTATTTCCTGTCTCCGTCTGAGAAAGGTGAGGACTTCCCAAAAGTCGGTGTGTTTATACCCTCCCCCTTATTTAAGTGACCCTCCACGGCAGCAAGTGACTTGATTTGGAGTGACAATTGGTAGTAAAGTTGTAGCAGGTAGGGGGCGGTTTGGCATTGCACTACGGTATGGTGCATGTCACTAAGTGAGTGAGAGAAGAAGATAGTTTTAATGGCCTTATCTTAACCTAATTTTAAATCTAATGGGAACACACAGGAAACCCCATCCACTACAACTCTGATAATCTCCATAGTGAACACATAAATTAACATACCAGGATCTTCATTAAGGTACATGCAGAGACCTTTGAGGATGCATTCTCTTCTGACTTCAATAGTGTCAGTCTTAATATGAAGATCAGAGAAAAAAAAACACTATGAACACTATTTCAGCAAACCAGCAGTGTAGGTTTACACACTTAAGAACTTTAAACTAAATTCACAGGAAGTCACAACATAAAAGTGTTTGCTAGTATTGTATACAGCTTGGATGTTTATCCCTTTGGGATAGTCTGTTTAAAAGTTATTTAAGACAAATCCTTGTTATTTTACTATCATTAACTACTTTGTGTTTTCCTTTAATCATGTCAAGCTTCAAATTAATTATTAATTAAATTTTCATCAGGGTTGCAGAGTGAACATCAAGCTCAGAGAAGAACTTTGACTGCAAATGGATCATTCTGATTCTCTTGAACTCTGCACTCACCTACAAAAAACATAACAAAAAAGGTAGACAAAACTCAGTTACCTTTTTGGTACACATTTTAAATGGAAGTTCTATCTGTTCAAGACATGTAAATGCATAATGCATGTATCTAACTATTAGTTTCCTTTGTCAGAAGGCCAGCAAAGGCTGCTATTGCTTGCCTTCAGTAAATCTCATCAGTTTGAGTAACCTCAGATTCTGTCAACATGTGACACATCCAGTGCAGCCATTCACTTACCTCACACACATTGAAGAGAGCTGACCACCTCATTTTGCAGGTGCAACCGAGTTAAAGATGACCTTGATGGAGCTTTTGTCCTGGATGTCTGACATTGAGACCAAGTTGGTGAATTCATTCCCAAACTCAACATCCATGAATTGAAGCCTGAAGTCCCCATCTACTCCACATTGTCTCTTAATTTCCTGTGTGAGTTCGATGACAGTCTCTGGCATACCATCTGGAAGGATCAATCTCTGGGAATCGTCTTCTCCAAGAATGATTCTGAGTTTCACTGGAGCAGCCATTTCACGACCGCCTGAATGAGGATAGAGAAAATTAAGTTTAAACAAGGGTAATCTGATTTTAAAACACCAATGAGTACAAAAGTAGGGAATGCCATGCCGATTAAATATGGCTATGAAAAAATCCTGAAATAAATGAGAGAACTATGATTTCATAATACCAAATTTATTCCCAAACTGTTTCACTTCCATTTTGCATTCAAATGAATGGGCCGTGATTATCAAAGCAACAAGACCAGGGCAGCACTACCACTACCAGTTGGTGAACAAAGACAAAAATGACAAGGAGAAGGAGAGAGTAGAAAATAAGACGAGGAGGAAAGAAGAAAGGTTGAAGAAAGGTGCCGCTGTATGTGACTCTGTGCCATCCCTCTGCTTTTGCTTTGGTCTGAATCTATACCAATTATGCTCCATTCATTTGAATATATGAATGGGAAATAAATGTGGCATTATGAAGTCACACTTCCCTGCAATAAGAGAGTCCATTGAGATCCATTCAATATTAAAGAAAACAAACCTTATGTTTATGTATCTTTTTAATGTCACCAGTCTTATAGGTCCAACAAAGTAGTCTGCCAAAGGGTAGTCATCGGCCAGTTCACCAAGTTCAATCAGAACAGTTTCTCTGGTAGGATGTACACTCAGCTCAAACACTCTGAAATGTTCCCTGTACCACCAGAAAGCCTTCTCACCATGAAACACAGTCTCTCCTGAACAACACAAATCTGAAGAATCTCTCCAAAGTCAGGGAGTCCACTTGTAGAACCATGAGCAACTATCATCCCATTTCTGAAATGTACACCTTTGCTTGACACACACTTGGAACGGTGAACTTCAGTTGTACCAGGGAAGTTCTTTTCAATAGTCTGAGCTATTTCTTGTTTCAAAAAATCCAGAGGGACTGTTGAGACGTTTGTAACCTCTAGGGATGTTTCTCCAAAACTGGATGATCTCAAGTGATATGAAATCATGAGCTGATGCTTAGTGGCTAGCGAGAGGGGCACATTTTTAAAGCAATTGGTGTGTCGCACAACCTGCTTAAAAAAACAGTTTGGCCTCAAAACGCATTGTCCAGAGGCACACAAGAGGCCCAAACATCCTTATCAGTTGAGGATAGTGCTCCAAATAATGATGTTTTGGGAGCAGTTGCACACCAGGGAAGAGTTCTTTGTACTTTTGTCTGTGTTCAGAAATTTTGCCCTCAAGATAGGCAATTGACTCATCTGTGTGTGTTGCAGAAACCACAAGCTCTACAATGTCTTTTAAGTCCAACAGTATTTGCCATGCCATTTCACCCTCAGGCACCAGGTGCACAATTATGAATGGGAGTAGTCTTATTAGAGCCCAATTTTCATGGGTGTTTCCACCTATTGTTGCCCTAGTTGAAAAGGTGTGTGACCTATTTGTCTTGTCGGCCCACTTGTAAGGGAATTGCAGGATGGATTTGTTGAGGGTTTGAAGACTGAAATACTTCCTGGATATAAGCAATGCCAAACACCGTGCAAGCTCCACTGGCACTATGCCCTCAAACAAATCATGCATAATATCTGGAGGATAGCCTGTGTGAACGCTAAAGTGGGCAAGCGTTTTGTTGACAACACAATGTCTTTTCACCCCAAAACAGCTTGTGCCGGACTTCCGGTTGTGCTCATGGAGTAGTCGGTCGCATTGAAACCCCTCTCCCACTTTAACGGCGAAAATCCCTTTTAAACTCGCTATTTTGTTTGTTATCTTTAACAAAATAACATATGAGAGGGAGAAGAAGCGCGCTAGGCCACAAAAGATCGATAAAAATGCCCAAAGCTCAGGATAGAAGCGCCTCGGCCGCAAAAGCTAACACCCAACCGGACCAAGCTAGCAACACCACGGCTGACGCGGGAACGAGGAGCCCCGGGATAAGCACGGACACTGCCGGGGTACTTAAGGCAATAGAGGACTTAAAATCTGATCTAAAAGGAGACAATGCAAAGCTCAAACATGATATTGGCCAACTGGGACAAGACATCAACGGTAAACTGGACAATATTGCAACCGACGTACAAGGCCTGTCACAGCGGATGGACGAGGCGGAGTCCCGCGTGAACCAGGTGGAGGGCTGGGCAGAGGAGGCGACCGAGGCGCTGTACACCTGCCTCGAACAGCAGAGGAAACTCCAGATCAAAGTGCTTGATTTAGAATCACGATCCAGAAGAAATAACATACGTGTATTTGGGGTGCCAGAAGGACAAGAGGGGGACTCTGTAAAGCAGTTTATTGAGAAGCTTTTGCAGAGCCAGCTACATCTACCGGAGGATTTTAATCTTAAAATACAACGTGCACATCGGGCTCTTGCAAGTAAACCCCCACCTGGAGCATCACCGAGGGCTGTAATTGTCAATTTTCTGGAGTTTTCTACGAAAGAAATGATCCTGAGGGAAGTGTGGAAAAAAGGCAAGATACAGGTGGGCACCGCAGTTATTCACTTCGACCATGATTACGCACCCGAGATTGTTAAGAGGCGCAGAGAATACAACGGCATCAAAAAAATACTCAAGGACAAAGGCATACGTTTCCAAACGCCGTTCACTAACATGAGGATCCATTGGGAGTCAGGCGTGCGCACATACTCCAGCGCTTGGGAAGCCTATAAGGAGCTGAAGAGGCGCGGATTCCAAGTGGAGGAGCCGGTTAGAGCCAACGAAGGGAACAGCGCAGAGTCTCGTCTTCGGGAGCTATTGGGCTGGCAGCCGGCGAACAGCAGCGGGCCCGTCGTGGCGCTTAGAGCGAAGGCCAAGCTGCAAGAATTCCAGAGGGAATAATCTGATTAAAAAGGAGCAGGGCATCAAGCTACAACGCAATGTTTTTCAGGCCAGGGCTTGATTATCTATTACGTGGGAGAGGCCACACTTTATCGTCTACGTTGGACTAATAGGATGGTCGTGTCTTTACATCCAGACACATGTACTGTCTTTTTCGGGCCCTCTCGTTCAGAGAGACTTAACCCTCAACCTGCCAACGGGGTTACAGAGGAGGAGGAAGAAGCCTCTTCTCGTTTGGAAGTCAGTTCATTAAGGTTCATTTTTGTTACTGTTCAATGTGTGTTTTTAGGGGTCGCTAAATCATGTACGGGTTTTTGTTATTATAACAGTGTCATACGACTTAAAAATTGCTTCTTTAAATGTTAATGGCTTGAGTAGTCCAGTGAAAAGAAAAAGGGTCCTAGCTAAATTGAGAAAAGATAAGATACAAGTAGCTTTTCTGCAGGAGACGCATATGTCTAAGCAAGAACACGATAAATTCAAAACATTAGGGTACTCAAATACATTTCATAGCTGGTGTAAAAATAGTAGGAAAAGGGGGGTGGCTACTCTCATTTCCAACTCTTTAAACTTTGAATTAATTTCTGAAAAGGTTGATAAAGAAGGCAGGTTTATTATTATAAAAGGGAGAATTGATAATGCTGTGGTCATGTTTGCTAATATTTACGTCCCGCCGGAAAGTGATAGGACATTTTTAAAACTGCTTTTTGACACAATAATCTCAGTAAGTGAGGGGATTCTAGTCTGTGCTGGTGATTGGAATACAATCCTAAATTATGCCATGGATACAACCAGCTTCAAAAAACAAAAAACTGGCAGGTCAAAAGATCTTAATATTTTAATTAGAGAGACGGGTATGTTCGATGTCTGGAGGGATTTCCACATTAAAGAGAGAGATTTTACCCATTATTCTCTCACACATAAAGTCCACTCCAGGATTGACTACTTTTTGATGAACACCACTGACAGATTTAGGGTGAAGGAATGCAAAATTGGAACATCTGATATATCTGACCACAATATGGTTTATTTGTCTATTTGCTTATCTAATCAACCGAAAACAACTCTATGGCGCTTAAATATAAGCATTCTCAACAAGGAAACCACAATGAATGACATTAAGAAGGAAGTAGCAGAATGTATAGAGGATAATAACAATGGTCAGGTAAATTCTACTCTGGTTTGGGATACAGTTAAAGCAGTAATGAGAGGCAGACTCATTTCAAGAACTGCCTATTTGAAGAAGATAAAACGATTAAAATATGATGAGTTGGAAAAGACACTTAGGAGTTTAGAACTAAAACAACAAGAAAGTATTAATGATCAAGAATTGACCGAACAAATAACAGTTACTAAAAACAATATAAATAATATGATACATGAGGAGATAGAGAAAAATTTACGATTTTCAAAACAGACCTTTTACGAATCTGGTCCAAAAGCCACAAGAATTCTAGCAAGGCGCCTCCGAAAGCAGCAATTGAAGCACTCAATTACCAAAATTAGAGACCCTTTAACTGATAGTTTAACTTATGATATTAATCAAATTCATAAAATCTTTGAAAACTATTATCAAACACTATACACATCCTCAAAACCAGCGAATGAAAGTGTTATTGCACAGTATTTGGCAGGATTAGATCTGCCTTCCCTAGGATTTATACAAAATGATGCTTTAACTGCTCCTATAACTCGAAAAGAATTGGACGCAGCTATTGGAAATCTGAAAACTAACAAATGCCCAAGTAGCGATGGGTTTCCAAATGAGTGGTACAAGAGTTTCAAGGAGGAACTTGCTCCCGTTCTGCTGGAGTCTTTTAATTGGACTCTGAGTAGAGCAGAGATACCGCCATCATGGAGAGAGGCTGTAATATCTGTCCTCCCTAAGGAAGGAAAAAATATAGAATACTGTGAGTCATATCGCCCGATCTCAATACTGAATGTTGATTACAAACTCTTTACCTCTATAATCTCTAAGAGAATGGAGTGTTTTCTTATAGACTTGATTCACGAGGATCAGACAGGTTTCATTAAAGGCCGCCAAACTCACGACAGCATAAGACGAACACTGCATGTCACAGACCAAGCCAAGAAACAACAACTGAGTTTGGCTTTAGTCAGCCTCGACGCGGAGAAAGCCTTCGACCGAGTCAGCTGGCCCTTTTTATACAAGGTACTCGAGCGCCTTGGCTTTAATAACCAATTTATTAGGTGTATCCAGTCACTGTATGATAGTCCGAGGGCCAGGGTAAAAATTAATGGCCATATAACTGATAGCTTTCAACTGTTTAGAGGTACTCGACAAGGCTGCTGCCTCAGTCCAACGCTCTTTGCGTTATACATAGAACCCTTGGCACAGGCTATTAGGCAAAATGAAGAGCTTAGAGAAATTACTATTGCAAATACAGAACATATAATTGGACTTTTTGCGGATGATATTATCATCTACCTCCAAAATCCAGATATAAACCTCCCTAAACTTATGGGAACTCTGACAGAGTTTGGTCAGCTGTCAGGTTATCACCTAAACGTTACCAAAACACAAGTCCTAGCCATTAACTATTCCCCTAGTAAATTTATACGATATAATTATAAACTTAAATGGGAAGCTAAAAAGTTAAAGTATTTAGGTGTATTCATCTCCAAAGATCTAGATGATTTGTTTAGTTTGAATTTTGGGAAAGTTATTGACTCAATACAAAAAGATATGAAGCGCTGGGCAATGCTGATACTAGACTTCAATGCTAGATTGGAAATAGTGAAAATGAATCTGCTTCCCAGATTTTTGTACCTTTTCATGTCATTGCCAATCAGGATTGCTGACTCACACTTTAAGGCTTGGGACCGGCTAATATCACGATTTATTTGGTCTGGGGCTAGACCAAGGATAAAATTTAGGACACTTCAGATTGATAAAGATCATGGCGGTTTAGCCCTTCCAAATTTGAAAGAATATTACTATGCATCGCAAATGAGGTATATGGTTTATTGGTGTTCTCCAGAAATTGAGGCTCGATGGAGACTGATTGAACTATCCCAAGGACAGAGCCAACCTCAAACCCGTCTAGGAGGTAAGGTTATCACGAAAAAAGATGGGAATCGTATAGTTGAAGATACGCTATTAATTTGGAAAGAGGTTGTAAAAAAATACAAACTGGCTAATGAAATTAAACTTTTGATCTGGCCCTCCTGCAACCCGAGTTCTCGTCTAGGTGAAATAGACTCTACGTTCTTGAGTTGGAAAGATCAAGGCCTCACGGCCCTCTATCAGTTCGTAGACGGCAACACCTTTAAGTCATTTGAACAACTTAAGAGTCAATACAAACTTGAGAACAGAGATCTATTCAAATATTTTCAAGTGAGACATTTCTATAACCGTGAAATAAAAAAAGGTATTTCTCCTGAAGGCAATGACATTGTTAAAGTTTTTATTAATGCTTATAAGCTCCTGCCAAGTAAAACAATCTCTAAATTGTATAAAGCACTGCAGAAACAAAATGGAAATAATACCTTGTATATTAAGTCAAAATGGGAAAAGGAGCTGTGTATGGAAATGTCAGAGGGTGATTGGCTTTCGATGTGTGTGACACAACAGACGTCTACTAGTTCTAAAAGATGGAGGGAATTTGGGTGGAAGAGTCTGGTCAGATTTTTCGTTACACCTAATATTATTTATAACCAAAGGGGTGAACATCAGCAATTTTGGCGACAGTGTGGTCATCAGAACGCCAATCACTCCCATATATTTTGGACGTGTTCAAAGTTAGAACAATTCTGGGACAGTATTGTTTTAATTACTAGGAGGATAATGGGCTATGTCATCCCTAAAGACCCTAAGATTTTCTTGTTAGGCCTACTACCGGGTGAGGTGGTTCAAAAAGATGACATTTATCTTTTTAAAATTCTAATGATTGCATGTAAAAAAGCTATCACTCGGTCTTGGTTAAAGATAGACCCACCTCGTACTGAACAATGGAAAGAAATAGTGGAGGAGATACACTTAATGGAGAAGATGACATACTTTTTACGTATCAAAGGTCACATATATAATAAGCGCTGGACAAAATGGTTTGCATATAAAGAAGTGGAACAATTGTAATACTTTTTAGTGTTATATAAGATATAGTGCCCCTTGTTCTTTGTATGTTGTTCTTTGTATGTTGTGTTGTAAATAAGAAAAATGCCAAATAAAGAGTATTAAAAAAAAAAAAAAAACAGCTTGTGCCATTCTCCTGAGCTGAGGTCACATGAGAGTCATGGAGTTTTTTTGTCCTAAGGGTGAATGCACCTGATTTTTGGATCTTTTGTTTGGATGTCTGTTTTTGTTCCTGTGCAAAATCGGCAGATATAACCACTAGAAAAGCTCTCATTAAAACCTGCAATACTGTGAGCCCCCAAGTTATCTGCTGCAACAACCTGAATCGTACCTTTAACAAATCTGCCAAGTAATGGAATGAAAACTCTGTCTTGCTCCAGAGTTTTCATGTCTTGAAGAAGAGGATGCAAGACACGGTCATAACCATACTTATTTACATCATCAGTTTTACACAACAATGCCAAGTAAATTGATGATAGTGATGAATATGAGCCTGGAGGCAAATTACTCAGAGTCCAGTACCCAGTGGATTGCAAACCTCAAAATCATCTATGTATAAACGTAACAATATCCTCATCTCATCCCCTGACAGAAAAATGTTTTGCTGGAAGTGTGAACCATCCTGAGGAGATTTGTAAGTGTGGTGTTCACCACTCGCCATTTTACTCTGCTGTTCTCTGTGGTTTTCAATCTACCCTGTCCACAACATCTTTCTTAAAGAGTTGCTGCAAAGACTTCAGTACAGGAACATACTGAAAACTTCTGTTAAAGCTTTCTTGATAATACTTGTTGCGGAGATAAGTTGAGCTTAGGGGACCCCCCTTCTCTATGGCTTTGAGCAATGGATTAGAAGTTCAGAGAGCAGTTGCTACTTCTGTTACCGCAGACCTATCAGTTGTGGGACTATGTTTCTGAAATACCCCTTCAAGAATGTCAATGGAGAGGGGTAATGTTGCTGAACTTGAGTAGTGCAGTTCCTCTAAGAACTCATCCAGTTTTTTGCCTGGGACATGTGCAAAATGCTCTAACTTGAGCAACGCTGCTGCAAAATTATTCTCAATTACTTCAGGCAAGTTATTGATTCCATCTACATCACTATTTGAACATGCACTGTCTGCTTCAACTGCAGTCATCTTGATTGCCTGCATCTTCCTCAGGATTATAAGAGGATTCTTGTGAAACTTGAGTGTTTCTAACTACGTCTGGCTTGAAATCTTTCAATGTATGTCAACTGTGTTTCCTGTTCTTGTGAGAGTGAAATGTTCTGTATACATTTGTTTGAAAATTACAACCCCCAAACATACAAGGAAGAGTTTCATTACTCTTAGGATTACTCTAAGATCACTACAAGTGCACAAATGACAACTATATGTTGACACTTCCTGTAGCTCATGGGTGTTTTGTTTAGGATGGACTCTACTTAAATGAATGTGCAAAGCATTCCATGTGTTAAAAGTACATGGGCAGTTTATGTGTTGGCATGGGTAACGTTACATATACCGGTGCTGAAGTCTAAAATGTTTTAGTAGGTCATATCTACCAGACAGAGATAGACTACACGCCTTACACTTCCACATCCCTCCCACACCCCCACCCCAATAGAAAAAAAAAATCTAAACAAACTGGGCAAATACAGGTTTAGCTGGACCCTAGCATCATAAGCATGTCACTTTGTAACTCAAAACAGAATTTCCCATCTTTTGCACACATCTCCATTGAAGTACATGATGGTAAGGCACTCAGTAAGAGACTGAGCAGTGTCTTGTACTTGCTGAAACTCCTCTCACAGTCAGCAGAACTGACTGGGAAGTATATGTAGGACATGGCAATGTTTGCAATGCCTGGAAATCTTTGGCTTGTACATTTCCAGTAGTCATCAAGGTCCAAGGAAGCTGAGAGGCCTTCATTTCTGACACAGTGTTGATATGCGGCCCACTGCTCTGAGCTCTGGAGATGGGGTCCTCAATTCCCACAGTGTGCCATAGGCTTCAATCTGCCTTTCCATAGCAGGAGCCTGTCTGGGATCAAACACTCTGATCATCTTGTAGATTTGTTTGGCAGGATGGACATCCCAGTGCTTTGAGAATTTTTCAAATGCAATGTGAAATCCATCGTGAAGGTGATCCAACACATCCCTTTTGTTTGTCATTTTCATTTGGTTCAGCAGCTCATCAGTTTTGATCCCAAAGCCATGGGGTTTGGCTGTTCCATTAACTAAAAAGGAACCAAGATCTTCCATGATGTTGTATGCAGAGACTGCTACATGAGTGTGGGTGCCCTCCAGCACTGTCAGGGCTGTAACCAGTTTCCCGCACCCTTCAGAGATGAAGGTCAGCTTTAAGTGGACGGCCTCTTGTTTTTCATCTGTTTCAACCAGCTCAATGATGTTTCTTACTGCCTGAGCAGAAGAATTCTCAGCTAAGAACTCCTTGTACAGGTGGACATGTTCAGCATGGTATTGGACTGCTTCAAACCAGCTATTCCAACTTGTGCTTACTGGTTCAGGGGTACCGTGGGTTGCACAGCCTCCTTCATTGTCAAGAAGTTCAACCATCTTCTCTTCCTTGCAGGCTTTTTGAAGAAGGCCGACTTAACCCACATCATAAAGAGCTGTGCCTCACTGAAGTATTGTAGGGCCCTATGATTTCCGTGATGCGGAAAACTAGGACGGAATCACAGAATCTACACATGAAAACGGAATTCTCTTATACACGCGGAATCACACGGAATTTGAATACATATAGAATTTCTTTTACTTCCTTCTCATTTTTCAGTTTAAAACAACACGCGTAGAAAGGTCTCAACCTAAACCGTGGCCAAATGGCATTGTTAAACATGTTGCCTAGTAACCATACGTCCTTGAGTTTGTTGCGTGGGGAAAAAAATGTTGAAGCGAGTGGCTCCTCATAAGCCAACGGTGGCAAAAAAATTAAGAAACTCTCAATTGACTGCTAAATACCGGGCTGTACAATACCCCGACAACTGTGAGTCTGGACAACAACTGTTTTGTCAACATAAAATTGACTGGACCCGCAAAGACACATGTAACGACCATTTGAAATCAAAAGTTCTGTTTGTTTTCACTAGGGGCGAGGGAAAAATCTATACTGAATAGTATCGCAATATTTTATTATATGTGTCGGTCAGTTTGTCTGCATGACAATCCCATTTTGCAGCAATAAAATTGAAGTGAGATGAACAGAGAAATGTATCTTTAGATAAAACAAATGTTGATTAAGTTTCCTTTCAGGGACATAATTTGAAATTGGGAAAAATTGGAAGTTAGGAAAATGGTAATAAATTACTATATATTGCAGAATATTGCAATATGTTTAAAATCACAATATTATCTTAAGTATCGTGATGATATCGTATCGGGAGGCGTCTGGTGATTCCCACTCCTGGTATTCATCCAGATGTGCTGATCACAGAGACGAGGAAATCACAAACTGGAGCCCAACTCCTTATCCCGCTGCTTTTAAAGCAGCCTGTAGAAGGAGCGATCCCCAGCCAAATTCACCCGCATTTGGCGATTGGCGGCTTCTAAAACACATTTGTTTGCCTTCCAGGCATGACTCCCTTCAGTACTTCTCTGTAGGCTTTCAGACAGTATGATGCATTATTACTGCCAGAATGTCATTCAAGTTCAACTGACTGGTATGAAGTGACAGCAGTACTGCCTGTGAAAATGTCGAAAAACTGCAGCTGCAGTTAGGAAGTATTTTCCCTCAGTGCCTGTTGAATTGAAAAGGGAAAAAGTTATTTATTTATTTATCTATCTATCTATTTTTTATGTATTTATTTATTTTTGCCTATCTTTGTTCCCAAAATGATGAATGTAGTGGCTAGGCTAGTGGAATATTTGTAGGTAGAAAGTGTAGGCCTAGTTAAAAATAGGCAAATGTTTTAATTTAATATATTTTTTTATTTAACCAACCACCTTTATTTAATATGCTGTATTGGCCTACCTAAATAAAAGCTAATTGGACGCTCACCTATAACAATGTTGAGGACACTGCGATCTCGGTTGTCAGAGGTTTCGTTGACAACAACGAATATTTTCTTTCCACGGCTCTCTTGCAGCATTTTTGCATGCAAAATCTTCCACAAACTCACGCCTTGCATCTATTGATTTTCTCGTTGCCTCAATGGTAACCTGGAGGGATTTTCCCGCTGTGGATTTAGCTTTGTTCTTGAGATGAACTTTTGATTTCAAATGGTCGTTACATGTGTCTTTGCGGGTCCAGTCAACAGTATGTTGACAAAACTTACAAAACAGTTGTCCAGATTCATAGTAGTCATTGGGGTATTGTTCAGCCCGGTATTTAGCAGTTAATTGAGAGTTTCTTAATTTTTTGCCACCGTAGTCTTATCGAGAGGCGCCACTTGCATCGACATTTTTTCCCTCGCAACAAACTCAACGTGAACGTTACTAGGCAACATGTTGTGCCATTTGACCACGGTTTAGGTTGAGACCTTTCTCCGTTTGTTGTTGAGACCTTTCTCTGCTTGTTGTTTTAAACTGAAAAATGAGAAGGAAGTAAAAAAATATTGTTTATTTAATATGTCAACAAAATATATGCAAATTCCGTGCGATTCCGTGTGTATAAGAGAATTCCGTTTTCATGTGTAGATTCCGTGATTCCGTCCGTGTTTTCCACATCGCTGAAATCATAGAGCCCTACATAAAGAACTGTGCTACAAATAGTAGTAAATGAGTCTGGTATAACCAGTAGCTTATGGTGGCTAATATTAATCAGTGTTTCTCCTATAATTGTAAAGGGCTGTACCGAATACCATTGTCTGAGCTTCGAAGCTTCTGTTCTTAAAAACTGCGAATATTCGAAGCTTCGGCAGGGCGTCAACATTTCTGACCGCATGTGAAGGCAGCCATGAAGGCCGTGAACTCCATGCCGAGCTTAGCGCCGCCCATGACAATTGTGATTGGTTTAAAGAAATGCCAATAAACCAGACCACGTTTTTCTCCCATCCCGGAATATTGTGTGGACTAGCCAGACCCTCCTTTGCAGCTATGTGGAGGAAGGTCTGGCAATGAGAGACTATTATATAGCTGACTGGATTGAAATCTCTATGTGTCTGTCTGGATTCAGTGGGACACTTAAAAAACTTCCTCTAAAACACCTAATATTTTTGTGCTGCAATAAAGTCTGCATCACAAGGAAGCTAATAATGGACTAATATATATGATAATTAAAAGGGAAAAAACTAAACAAATTCACTACTGTTTTCTTTGTTTTTCTTGTCTAGCATAAATGGACTACAACTGCATTTAATACAATACATAATAATAAATACAGTTTGAAGCAGAAATAAATGAAATCACTTTGCTTGTAAATGTCTTTTTCCATTTTGTTAAAGAAAAATATTATGTGATAAAGATTCACTGTGCCTCTAAAGTTCTTTATGCACTCCTAAATTTGTCCACTGTTAGGAAAAACTTGCTGCTTAGTTTTATACTGTACGCTGGTGCTATTCTCTGCCTCTCCCTATATTGGTTGTTAAATTGGTGCGCGAGGACTTATATTGTGCGAGTGGCAGTTAATATCTGCACGTGTGAAATAATATAATTTGCTCATGAGCATGTTTTATCGTGCTCGCAACATATGACATAAATGCGATGCCATACTACTGGCAAATATATTTTTTTTAACTTCATTTTTAAAACGAATTTCTCCCATCTAGCGTTGAGATCATATATCGCAATCAACTCTCTCGCACCACGCAGTTCAAAGTATGTTCAAAAAGCCAGTCTCTCTCTTTTCAATATCCCTCTTCTTTTACTGGGCGAAGAAGAAGACTCCTGTTCCTTAAATTTGAATTTTGAATACGTGTGGTCCTCCATGTTTCCTTCTTCAAACTTGCTGGGGCCAGGAAGTTATGATACCCATTAGCAGCATTAGCAGCACCTGTGAGTTTATCATGTGACAGCGAAAACGTGAAAGGCGGAGCAGTATGTCCCTTACTGGCTAACGTATTTCAAGATGGCACATGACTATGGAGCATCTACCCCAGTTCATGCGGATGCAAATGTAAAATTTCAAGCCAAAAGGAATACTTGGAATTGATAGTGGTGGTAAATATTCATGAAAAGGACAAGTTTGTGAACGGGCAACACAGATTTTGATAATAAACAACTAAACATGTTACACACTGGACCTTTAAACAACTATTTTGTACTTTATTTTAGGTAACACATTTCATACTGTCATTTCATACTGTCAGTTGCTGCCACAATTTGAGCCTAACATTGTCACAGATGTAATTTGGCATTTGCCCTTTATTTAAGACGCATTCTAAGATTTTAACAGCTGTAATCATTCTCTGCTGCCTATCATACAGTGCTGTTATATCAAAGGACAGGCTTCTCTGCAAACGTATGCCTTAGCTTACCACTAATTGCTAAGTTACCTTATGGAAATGGCTTTGAGTGGACGTTTACGGCTCTGGTAAAATTAAAGTGTGATATTTATAGTTTGGTTTGGATTGTCAAGCCTTGATAACAGAGGGCATATGGTGTTCATGCAGCAGTGTGTGTGTTGAGGAAGTTTACGTTGCTTGCAATGATGGTGACTGCATGCAGTTTGTAGAGTCAGTTTAGATTTCTATACAGTTTGAATAAATGGACTCCGCAGGGTGGAGTTGGGGTTTGATTTGCAGGTTCACTGGGTCAGAGAGTTTGCTTATTAAGCATAGTACAATATGTAAAGGACTGTAGCTTGCATGGATTGACATGTTACTGGATATCTTAAAACCTACAGCAGATGTGACACAATGGCTTGTCTTCATTTCTAAAGTGTTTGAGCTAGTCCAATTGGGTAGTGGACAATACAACTCTCTAATAAAGATTTTGTTGTTGAAATAATAAACATTGATGTCCTTTTGAAGGGGTCTGATGTGATGCATGTAATAATTACCAAGATGCTGCCAGTTTTTTAGTCCTCCAAACTCAGGCGCTCACAGTTGGTCATTATAATGGCTCTTGTAATGCTTTGTCCACTCAGTTTCCTCTCTTACTTCCGGGGTCGTCAGCACCAGGCCGGCACAAAGCAGCTCTTTCTTTGTCCGTTTTGAAGTTGTCCCTTCAGCGGCAGGATGCTAATCTAACTGACCATCAGCAGCTTCTGTTATGGTCAGGGAAAGACAGATACAGAGAGAAAAGACAGGGAGAGATAGCAAAGGAGGGGTGGGGGTGGCATGGAGGGTGATGACTGGACCATTTGGCATCCACTGAACAGAGGAGTATTGTGTGCCAGTGGGCCACTGTGGAACAGTATGCAACTGGTGTTAAAGATCCAAAATCTTGTGGGGGGGGGGAGATTTGTCAGGGATACATTGACCAAACCAACCACCTGATAACAAAACACCCATTACCAACGGACTGCAAATTCAGATCTGCAGGCAAAGGATATTTACCGTAAACAAATATTATTTAAAGGGTCAGTTCCAAGTTCCTTGCATGTGGATCATTTTCTTCTTGGGATATGTTGGTGCAGGGGCGGAGCCAGATGATTTAAACATTCGGGGCTTAGCCCAAACCTAGGGCGGTCCGGGGGCATGCTCCCCCGGTGGAGTTTTTTTTTCCCCAATTACGTCAGCTAAATGCACTATTTTTCAGGCTGTTTGAGATAATAGAGTGCCTAAAATTCTATACACTATCTGGGAAAATGATAGTTACTCAAAACATTTTTTTTTTTTTAAATCACCCAGTAGAGCATACAACCTATTTTGTATTTAATTGTTCTCCAGCTGTAGTGAATCCAAAACACCAAAATGTTAAGGATTACTCATTTTCACCCCTGGCAACTAAAAAGAGGCAACCATTATCTGACTATTTTTAAGTGGCAAAACATACAACTAATAATCAAACAAACCTAACCTAAAACCTTTTTAGGGGACATTTTTTGACCTATGGTATCCACTTTATTATTCACGGAAGAGTGGCACGGACATTTGTAAATGGAATGTGTCTGGCTTCCGATGTCATCCGCTTACAGTTATTTCTAGCTGTACAAAAAAGCTTGTTATGCTTCTTGATATTGGATATTGGATATTTTCTACCCTACCCTATTATTTTGATGTATTGAATTTGTCATAATTGTAAACACTAGTTTGTAACACAAATATTTTTATCATCCCGTATCAGAGGCTAAAGTAATAAATATTGAGAAGGCAATGGCCTGTATTCTATGACTATTCTATGATTCTAAACGGTTCGTCTGACACTGAATCACTCTCCGGCCGGTGAGGTCCGGTTTTAACGAGGTTCCGTTTAAAAAACGTAATTATATCCATAACTACAACATGACAACATGCATGAAAACTGTTCTCTTAATCTATCCATGATGACAACAGCCCGCCAGTCCCTGATGACAAGTTAACGACAAAGAAGAAGATTTATATTCTTCTTCGTTAGTTTTTATTGGCAGTTGGCAAACAAGCTGAGTGGCGCGCGATGCATTACCGTCCGCCACCATGCACGGTCATTTTTTGCGGCTCCAGTCAGAAAGACTGAGAGGGAAAATGAAACAAAGTTGAAGTTATTTTAAAAAACCTAAAAAAGTCTGAGCTTTTGACAAAGCATTCAGGGCTTAAGTCTATACTGATTTTAGCTGATTCCGATTTCATTTTTTCTAACCACTTTACAGCACACACAAATATTTATTTTCTATCTTTTCTTTAATAGAACATTTTATATTTTGTATAGAACATAGACAATTTAAACAGATAATCGATCGCTATAAAATCAGGGTACCCGCGGGGTCTTAAAAGCATTGAAAAAGTCTTACATTTGATAATCTCAAATTAAGGCCTTAAAAGCCTTGAATTTGGTATACATAGTCTTGGATTTCGTTACAAAGGTCTTATATTTTTTTTGCCTTTCCTAGGATTAAATTCATACCGTAACAAAATTAACTGTTACTAATGTAGGCTAATTAAAAACTGACCGGAGCCCGTCGCTGGATGCGCCGGAGGACCGAGACACAAAGTAAACACGCCTCTCTGACCGGTACCCGCCGGGAGGGGTTAGAGGTTAAACTGAGCGGATGTGCGGAATGTCTCGGTGTGTGACGGAGCCTGGCTGGCCGCTCAGTGCCTTCAGACAAAGCTCAAGCTAACAGGCGAACGGCTTATTACCTAGCCAAACACAGAGCGGTAACATCTGCAAAGATTGGCTTTGTGCGCATTAATCTGCTCGGTGTGCGTCTTCTAACAAACAGAGCGAGCAGCCGCCGGACTCTAAAGGGATTTTTATGGTTCTGCGGAGGCTCCACGCAGAGCTTTCGCCGTAGTCTACGCCGTGGCCTGATGTTTTATACTTGTACGCTGGTGTGCGTATGGAGCCGGCATGTTTGTGTGTGTGTGGGGAGTGTGTTTTAGAGCGAGGAGGAAGTGAGAGAGTGACGGCGATTAGCTCCGGAGCGAGTAGCGACTGTAGAGTCATAGTGAGAGAAACAAAGTGTCTCCCCTGTTCTTTCTGACCACGGTGGAAAACCTGGAGCAGGAAAAGTTACCCCTCTTTGATTTCATGTTGTTTATGGTGAAGGAGAACCAGGAAATGAGTCGGGGGGAAATGCAACACTACCAAGCCACGGCCGAGAGACGCATAAGTATAAATTAAGCTTTCAGGACTCTAAAGCCCAATTTATAATCGTGCGTAGAATCGACGGCGCAGGGTCCGGCATAGACGCGGACCCCTCTGCGTCTACGCCGGACCCTACACCGTAGCCTGACGCGCACCTCTCGAAAAATGTAACTACGCGTCACAGCAATGCACATCTCTCGGCCGTGGCTTGGTAGCGTTGCATTTCCCCTGACTCATTTCCTGGTTCTCCTTCACCATAAACAACATAATTCAAGTAGCCTACTTGTACATAAGTATTTTCTAGGGTTTAAAATGTATTCATATTTGACATTTTCCCCTCATAGTTCTGTCAGAATGGGTACCAAGTTGGCATCAAATTTCATTTGAAATGGTATTAAAAAGGTCTTAAAAAGCCTTGAATTTAAGTTGGAAGATCCTGGGGGTACCCTGAAAATGGAACTATATAAATTACTCCTGGTGTGAGAAATTCACACACATCTAAAGTGCAATGTTATGGAAGAACCATTTCCTTCTTCTCACATCCAATATCCAACAATTGTATGAAAACAGGGAAAACAGGTAATGCATTTGTACAAAAGGCCGTCTATAAGCAGTGATTGTTAGAGTGCATGTCGTAGAATAGCGAGGACACACGCTTCACACCATGAATGGGCACGCACGTCACCTGGCAGAAAAGTGAGAGAAAGAAAAAAGAGACTCGCGGAACTCACCGAACAGACTCGAGTCACTGACCTCGCCAGATTGTCCGACGGCTGATTATCGGGTTGGTGTGTCAGGGCCTTAACAGGAAACTACAGAGGAAATGTTGGTTTTGTGTAAAGAGTCATTAGTTTGTGACACAGTATCATGCTGTGAGCTATCTTAATATAGCAACACTAGTCACAAGGTCAGCAAAAGTTACAGATTCAAGATTCAAGAACTTCCTTGTGAAAGATAACAGTTTAGCTAATATACTTCTAATCATGCATTCTTTTAAGCCTTGACCTAAGACTGTGAGAAATAATGGATGGGGCTTCCAGCTCTGAAAAATTTAAGCCAATGCAGAAGTGCCTTAGCTGATTGCAAAATGAAGTCTGATTGCCACGAAAGTGAGTCACAGCGTTATGTAAACATTTTTTAAATGTCATCAAATTTGCAGGTCGCACTTGTGCGAGTAGTTAAAAAAACTACGCACTGTCTCAAAAAATGTTTCCATAAGTCTGGAGCCCTGCGTGGGTATTCATACAGCCTGCATTGGCCGTCAGACAGTGCGGCAAAAAACACGGGTCTTTCCATTCGTCTTGAATGGGGTAGTACGTTTAGGCTGCGGCAGGGTCTGCTGCAGGAGGGGACACGCAAAAATAACCTGCAGCGGGCCTACGGTGAAAAGTCGAGAAATGCATGTCACGCTGCGGTGGACAATCATGTAACTACCGATCAGACTTCAGTGTGTTTTGATGCAGTGTGAGAGTCCCCAGGAAACATCACTGCCTCTATCTATCTCATAATACATCCATAATACATAATCTATAACCGATCTTTCGGAAAACAGTAGTTGTGAAATATGAAATCTACTTAGGGGGGTTAAAGAACACAAAAGGACGTCACACAAATGTGCAGTTTCATTGACACTCCCCTCGCCACACAACCCTGCGGCAAATCGCCTGGTGGTCGGACTCTGTTTATTAAAAAATATGACATATGGACCTGTGTGCTCTGATTAATTTGGCATGCAGTTGACACACCAGTCACACTTTTGTTTTAATGAAAACTCAACTCCTGGCAATTGCTTCTGGTGTTCACCACTGTTTTGGAAGAAGGACATAGGCTAACGAGAGTAACAGGTGAACTAGCTTTAAAAGTGAGTGAGAAATTTGTTGTAGAATAAGTATAGAGGGACCTAGCTTGGTAGAGACTGACGCCAAGGAGGCTGGACAGATGTGGTTAAGTCATGGCAAAAACATCAAGGAGGCCCAACTACAAGGGCTGGTCGTCAGAGCCTTCCAGTGTCCCACAGGGGAGTTGCTCTAAGGGAGAGTGAGGAGAGGCACAAGTTGTTTACATGTTCTGTTGCTGTAATAGCAGTAAAGTGACCACTAACAAGTGACCACTTGACTCATGTTTACATTTAATGCATTTGTTTTGTTTTGGTTTTTGCACTGTAATGATAGTAATAACACTTGGTTTACATTTCTGAATGTGACTGTGAACGAAAATAAAACTTAACTTAAAGAGGAACTATGGAGTTTTTTTAGCCTAATTTACCTTAACTGAACAGCTTCGGAGTCATTGGAATGGTTATATGACTTTTTTTCAGGTTGAATGGTGGTCGTCTCGCTCCCCCCTAGCGCCTGTGAGCTGAAAAACCATCCTTGCAACTTTCGGCATTTTTAGCAAAAAGCAAGAAAACAGTGAAGAAATGGCCAAAACTGCATAGCGCCCCTTTAACTATATTTATTACCAAAGCTTTTATCGGTAATACAGTGATGAAGAAAAAATTGTGCGTTCCTCAATTTTCTGCCTGTGCCCCTAAAATCTTAAATTAGGGTCTACAGTGCTCCTAGTAAAAAAAAAAAAATAAAAATAAAAGTTAGTTTGGATCCCTGGCTTAAACATAAGATTCCTAGCAGCAGCTTGTACTGCAAACATAACGTAACTTCATTAAACATAGCCTAAATGTTTCCCAACAGGAACAACAATATGTAGGCTACTACTTAAATCTTTAATAAGCTTCACAAGTCCTTCAGATTAAGTAAAATATATGGCGTTCATCAACATGCTTGAAAGCTCCGTACACAGTTAGTACATTGTATTCCAAACAAGCACTGCAGCAGCTGATTTTGCTGAGTAGCACAGCTTCAGCCAGAGGGAGGAACTAATAAACGGTGAGATCAGCTTCTATAATGTTTGGAATAAAAATATAGAGTCTTGGGCCACAGTGGCTGATAGGTGAGGATCACTCACATAGAGGATTTGATCATCATAGCCTGCTAAGCCTCATCCTCTGTACGTTAATATACCTCTATAGGTTTTTGTCAAGGTTGATCTTAACTTGAAAAGCTTAGCGAGGCAGTCTTCCTGTAGGACTACAATGGCCTGGATGAATATAATCCAGGCAGATATAATGAGATTTTGAGTGTCAGACACACAATTTTCTGCATTCTGGTGAAATTGCATGCACCTTTTGTGCTTTTTATGCATCAATTTCCAAATCCTTTGCGACTCTCAACATGAACGCAAAGTAGGCTATATAAAGACGCAATAAGATTAAAGCACAGTTGCATCATTAAGGATTAAAACATCAGCTCATACACATGGGCAACATGTTTGGTCAGTCAAACTATCTGGTATAGTGTGTACTATACCAGATACACAAATCTATAATTTTTTGTAACAACAATAACAAAGACAACAATAATGTGCCCAATGCAGCGTAAAATATATAATGTCCACGCGAGGAAAGCATGTATTACCCACTGTATCAGTATTTTACTGTTGATAAATTTGTTGTGTTTTTATTACTGTTTTTAATAATGTGTTGTAAGTTGTCCTTGGGTGTCTTGAAAGGCACCAACAAATAAAATGTATTATTATTATTTTGTATTACTGAGTTAGCGTAACCGTTACCGGGAGGTCATAGTTGCGATGAATGTTTTGCTCAGACAGAAAATCATTCATTTACAATAAGAGTACAATAGTGTACTCTGTAGAGCCGGTCTGCCTGCCGTAAATCATTTTGTAACTTTGCGGGAAAAATGGGACACGGGCAAAGGCATTTATAAAAACTATATCAAAATAGCGTTCTTTTTACTGTTAGTCTCATTTGCTTTTACAGGTCAGTTATGATCATCAAATGGAAAATTACACAGTTTCAGAAATTGTAGCTGTAAATTATAAAACATTCTAAGAAACATTTAAGGCAAGTTCTTTTAATGATTACATGATTACAGATTGCTTAGTGTCACACAAATAAACACCCCTCTAACTCTATCATACTTGGTATCTTGATTTAATTATAAACGGAAATGGCTATGCAGCGTGTGTGTGTGTGTGTGTGTGTGTGTGTGTGTGTGTGTGTGTGTGTGTGTGTGTGTGTGTGTGTGTGTGTGTGTGTGTGTGTGTGTGTGTGTGTGTGTGTGTGTGTGTGTGTGTGTGTGTGTGTGTGTGTGAGCGTGAGCGCGAGCGCGTGTGTGCGCGCGAGTGTGCATCTTACTTCTAAAGGGCACGGCTAAACGTGGCAGTCAACCAAGGTATGGTCTTAACCCGGTTAAGTGAATAACTGGGATATGCCAGTTCTTCCCGTATACATGAACAGGGAAGAATGGGGAGAATGGCGGGAGTAACTCTACCTCCGGTACAGTCATAGACAGTACATAAAATGGACACAGCGATCCCGCTGTTTTTGACGGAGACAAGTGAAGCCTCTTACCAGCACTTTCCAGTGATAGCCGAGCGTTACTGCGCAGCTGCAAACTGAGCTTCCCGCCGTAGATGTGACGTGACCAATGTGTCTGCAAGTTGTAAGTCTTCTGGTAGCTGTGCCAAGAGAAATCTCAATCATTCCGAATCTTGCAGAGACGGAGAGCGTAGGTATATGTAAGGAGATAACATAGGCACAGGCTAATTATTGATAACTAAAATGCTAGTTAACATTAGCAATTTAACTAAACAGCTAATGTAAGTCCAAACTGCCTGCGAGCTTCTCCTGTACTATACGGTAATTCCTGTACTATGCGACAGTAAGTCGCGTGGTTATGACACAATCGTTAGCCTATTTTTTATAAAAACGTCTGCTACGGAGACATAACGTGAGGTACAAGGTAATGGAGCCTTTTATACATTGTCGTGTTTCTTTAGAAATAAACGATGGTCAAATGAAATCTTTAAACGCTTCAGATGTAAAGTTATTGGCTGTCAAAGTGACGCCAAAATGAATGGCAGTGAATGGGATGCTAACGGGGGGTGATAGCTTATTAGCATCAAAATGGCGCCGTAGGAGGCTTCACTCTGAGGAGAGAAGCCTGGCCCCTTGGGTACAGTAGGTGGCACTCTGCCAACACACGACTGTCTTTTTCTTCCGAGTGACCTATGTAAAAATTACACCGACCACCACTAAATTTGTAAAATTTAACAACCTAATGTTTCATTTACACACTCTCATCACAGTGTAGGAAAGTGTTGTGCTCTCGACAGATGACTTATTCTGCTCAGTATATCTGTAACCAGTGTCAGGTGGAATTAGCAAGCTAACTTCGTTAGCGTTAGCTAACCGTTCGGGGCATTGCCTTAACCCGAATATAACCATTTTTTTAAACTGCATGTAAACGCACTATATGCATGCATTAAGTATTTTTGCTTGTAGTAATTGTTTTAGCCAGATTTGTGTGTGCTCATTGATCACAGTCAAGTTTGTTTCTCAGCACTGGCATTATCTTATTCTCACTGAAGATAGCAGCCAGGTACTCCTCCACTGACTCACTAAGAGTTATCTGGGCTTTCTCAGCCAAATGATGAGGTTATCTCCAACAATGAATTCAAGAAGCATCCGTATGTTACAGAGATGGCTACTCTCTCATTTTGAGATCTGGGAAATATGTTCGTGAAGTGGTTTGAATGTATACCTGCAAAGTGTAGTCTTGATCGATTGAGCTGATATCAGTACCAGTCAGAAAGAGCTGTTTATTTAGCATCTGAAAAAAAAAAGTTTCCTTCCTGATTCATGCAGTCACTAGTTTCACAGTTATGTCGATAAGTAGTTTTAGTAATTTAAGGACAAGGTCAATATAAAACAGTGACACAGCAGCAAAGATCAACCAGGTTTTGGTGAGAAAAATGACTCGTAATGTTTTATTGAAACAAAACCAAACAAAAGGTTGGTTTAAAACAAGCTGGATAGGTGTTAACATAGCATGTAGTTTGATTGTGTATAATAATAGTTCCTCCTAATATTGTTGTGATGTTCACTTCCACAGAATTTAACCTTCTAACATTGTTACTTAACCTAATTAAGCATTTAAAGGATGGAAATTGATGATGATTAACCCTAACGTAATCACACAATTCTCTTCTTTCCTCACTTTTACATTAAACCTTAGTCATACATTGTCTGAACTTCTTTGTGTCTTAGAGCGTTTTATGTTTGATATCAGGCTTACAAAACTGCCTCCTCATGTCTCCTATTTCACTGACAAAGCAGCAGTGAGAGGAGAGGCAGGCTGTGGTGGAAAGTGATACCTCTCCGCTCGAGTGGAGGAGGAAGTGCTGGCTTGTTGTCATTGTGTGTGTGGAATGTGAAGTAGAGTGAAGATGGGAGTGCTTCAGAGTGAGTGATGATGTAGGTGGATAGGCCAAGGCCCCAGGAAGTGTGTCGGGCTTTGAAGCCAATTTGACATAGTGGCCAGACAGTGGAATTACAACTTCTGTGTTTGTCATGTAAAGCCATGGGGCCCAAAAAGACTTTTTCCCATAGACTTAGATGGCGAACAAGACTTAGGCCTATGTCTCTTATGTACATTAGAGAGATGTCACGAGACCTGGTACTTCGGCACCAAATCGGTATATAAATTCTGAAAACATGATGGTACTCATTTTTCTACAGTACTGTTATTAGTACTGGGAGATGCGATTCTTCCGGACCTGACAGGGGCAGTATACGCCTACAAGTGTTCTAGTCTGCCGCTAATTGCTGGAGAAGAAGAAAAACGCCCACCAGCACAGGGTAGATGCTAGATCGGATCCGCTAGATGTGTCGACGTCACAGGACGTGCCTCGTGGCCCGCTTTATTCTGCCTCTGATTGGCTTACCGTGGTATTCTTACCCTTAACCCTAAGCAATCCCCCTCGCCATGCCTAAACCTAACTACATCGACACATCTAGCGGATCCAATCTAGCATCTACCCCTTATCTCTGTTGCTGTGCACGACGGCTTCAGTCAGCCTCTGGCTTTACCGTAACATTACATCTACAGCAACTGTTTTGTCCGACTTTACCTGGAGCTCACAAACCAAATGTAAAGTCTGTTTCCCTCTGCCGTTGTCTGTCACAGCCTAATGCTAGCTCCGATAGCTGATATTAGCTAACTTTAGCGCTTGTTTTAGCGGACCTCTATAACCTCAGTTAAGCTAAAGTGCTCATATTATGCTCATTTTTCAAGTTCATAATTATATTTAGAGGTTGTACCAGAATAAGTACACTATATACACTATATTTTTGTTGTACTGCACATTGCTGCCGCTCCTCTTTTCACGCTCGATGGTGTTTTAAGCTTCCAACGTCGCCTTCCAGGCAGCTAACCCTAACCTTAACCCTAAACATAACCATAGCTGCGCTGCCTAGAAGGCAACGTTGGAGTCTGGACGATTAAATAATTGAATCCCTATTCAAATTAGTGGAACGCTTAACAGGAAGTAGCCGGCTTGGCCGGCAGAGGTCTCTAGTGCGGATGCTCTATGGGCGGAAGCAGCAATGATCATCAGGGTAATTTTATAAGAGGAAGTTGAACTTTTTTGGCTTCATGCATTAGGGCTGTGCAATTAATCTAAATTTAAATTACGATTTCGGCTCCTAATGATCACAAAAACAGAATAATCGAGAAAAACAATTATTTGGTAGGCCTACATTATATTTTGAAAGAAATATGTTCAAATGGGAAAAGTATTAAGGCAAATTTCACAGTTCTAGGTGTTTTTACTGTGGAATTAACTTTTTCATGTTTTTTAAAGTTCAATAAACAGCATTGTTTTCATGAGTCAATGAGTTATCTTGTTCAATAACTGTGATCTCAATATTGGCGAAAATAATCGGGATTAGGATTTTTTCTATAATCGAGCAGCCCTATCATGCACCGCTATGCAACTCTCACAGAAATGAACGGGGCTCAGCCTTGACCGCTGTATCCAGTTCTAATAATACATCCACTGGAGAGGCATGGAGAATTAATGGAGAGGTGTGCGTTGGATTCTCTTCCTCTGTGTGTGTGTACTGTATGTTTTAATCCGGCTGATGACAGGTCCCGCTTAGCCACTTAGAAAAGCTGACGTAGACAAAAGGGATCATTATTGGCTGGACAAAATGTCTTTCAGCTCAGGCAACACACCAACAACAGATGTAGCTAAGTTGCAGGGGAGGGAACATGAAGCTGTAAGGAGCTGCAGGCAATTACCAGTAAGTAGGAAGTCTGAAACTTTAATTCCAGCAGAATCACACATGATAGTGACACTTTTAAACTCTGTGGTGTAAAGTCCCTTGATGGCCCTCTGTGCATTGTTAGACCGATGATATTTAAATTAGGTGAGTCACATTTATAGTTTGGTGCACCCACTGTGATACTCAATTGCAGCATTGTTCTTTATGCCTCCTCCCTACTTCATGCCTACTCTGTTCTTCTTCCTAGCAACCAATGCTCATGCAAAATGATTAGGGGCACCGGGAAATCAGGTTACACACACATGGAGGAATGTGTTAATTGGTGGAGTTAACTGATAGATAAAGGAAGAGGCCCGCTGATACAATAATTCAGCCATTCCTGTCCCCTTTCCCCATTCCCTGCTTCCTGTGAATTACACCCTCACTTTCCCAGCAGCAGAAAGCAGTTGAGCTGCTTTACTGTACAACAACCTCAGCTGATCTCTCAGTAAACACCTCTGGGTGAGCGATCAGAGGGAAGAGGATTTGGTAAGATGGAGGGATTGACACCCCCATGCACTGGCCCCCATGTACCCCATGCACACACATACAGTATCAGGCTGCAGGACAACCTGTGTGTTCTGGTAATTTGGAAGGTGCTGATCGCTGACACTCCATTATGGCTGCTGTCGCTGTGACAGCCAGGGGACGGCTATGATGAACACAGTACACAGTCACATCAATGTGTGAGTATTAAGTAGAAAAAGAAAAAAAAATGCAGAAAAAAAACCTGAAAAGGAAACAGAGCCTGTAAGGAAAGGTGATAGCCACAAAAATAGAAATAGAATGTACACATTTCAAGTAGCTGGTTTATCCACTAATGATTCCAAGCTTTGAGCCAGTGTCCTTATGTTTTTTTTAAGTAGAATATCCACTTCTGCCATCTTTTGGCATACAAATCTTTCCCTCAAACCTAGCACAGATGCCAACCTTGTTTTTTTTCATGCATATAGGAGTTGTGTTAAGTTACTGCTGATGAAGACCCAACATTTCCTGATTTTGCGCCTTCATAATAAAAGCTTTTAAATCAGGGGTCTTAAACGTTTTTTAAGTTAACTGAGAGAGACTGAGCAGGGACCCCCTACTACATATATTGTATAAAATTAAGTTGCATATTAAACTGGGCCTACAGTAACATGTAGGGTGGCCTAAAGCCTTTATAAATACCTATTTTGCATCTAATACTCAGCTGTTAAAATAGCCTAATAATTTTTGTCATGATTTTATAAATCATGTTTTAATGTTAAAACATACATGTGGTACAGTGAATCCTTAGGATGAACTGTATCTGTGGATGGCTACTTTATTGACTACAGTACCTTACCTATAGGCCAGTAAGCCTATCCTCAGTGGGGATTTATATTTGCTAATAATATGTTAAATTCATGTTAAGTCTTTTTAACTTTTGAAAACACTTTGAAAAATTAATATTTTTTGAATTCTTCATTGACTCTAAGGAACCCCTAGGGGTCCCGGACCCCCTGTTGAAGATCCCTGTTTTAAATAACAAATTAACGGGGGACTATTATTAGGACATTAAATGTATCATCCACCGTTTACAGCAGCTGCTTTGACCACACAGGCTTGCTGGCTTCTAAATAGCAACAGCAGAAGTAAAAACAGTAACTGTAGCCTAATAACCTGATTCATTAATTCAGGTACATTTTATGAAACTAAAGATAAGGTTATTGTCTAGCGGTGTTCTGCCCACACAGCTGCCTTTTCCAGGCTGCTAAGAGTGGGCCGGTGTCAGATCTGTGCAGAGCACCGGAACAAAAATACCAACACTAGGGCTGCTCGGTTATGGAAAAAATCATGATCACAGTTTTTATAGTCAATATTGAAATCACGATTATTTAAAGGAACACACCGACTTATTGGGGCGTTAGCTTATTCACCGTATCCCCCAGAGTTAGACAAGTCGATACATACCCTTCTCATCTCCGTGCACGTTGTAACTCTGTCTGACGGCTCCACCGGTAGCTTAGCTTAGCACAGATCCTGGAGGTAACCGGCTCCAACTAGCCTACTGCTCCAAATAAATGACAAAATAACGGCAACATGTTCCTATTTACATGTTGTGATTTGTATAGTCACAGCGTGTACAAATAGCAATGTCACATGAGACACAGCGATCTTCTAACCGTATATAAACTGGGAACTATATTGTATAGGCGAAGCATTGCTACTCTGCTCTGGGCTTCTCAGGTGCTGCAAGCATATCACTCCGCCCACGTAGCAGAAGTAGCTCTGCTTTGCCTATCTGAGAATATAGCTGCAGCTGTCGATGGACAGGCGCCCCAAGCAGTTGGGTGCCTTGCTTAAGAGCACCTTGGCAGTGCCCAGGAGGTGAACTGGCACCTCTCCAGCTACCAGTCCACCACTGTACTTTGGTCCGTATGGGGACTCAAACCAGCGACCCTCCGGTTCCCAACCCAACTCCCTACAGACTGAACTACTTCCACCCCACTAAAGGAGTTATCTAACTCTGTTAACCAGGTTATGAGAACTCTGATTTTAACCGGGGTAAGGTGTTTACATGGCGTTTGAGAAATCGGGGTATTGCCTTAACCCGAATATAATAAAAACAAATTTAAACTGCATGTAAACGCACAGAGTATGGTGAGCCATCCTTCTGCTTCTGCTCTGTCTCAGCCAGTTGCTGGCAGCTCTGGTGCCAGTCTGGTGCTATGCTGACCATAGCAGCCTGGCTAACGGTTGTATTGTTGCACCCACAGGAGCAGCTTTAGTGCAGCATCTGCTACCAGAAAAGCTGCCCCCCACTACATTTCTCCATCTGCTCCATCAGACTTTCTCCGTCCGGTTGGACATATAATGCAGTCAACATCAACAGAGTTTGCTTCGTGTTATTTCAGTTTGTCTATTGCTAAATATGATGGGCAAGTTTCATGTTGTACAAGTTAAATGAGAAAACATTCTGTCTCATTGTGAAATTACTACATATAAATAAAACTCACTCAAATAAGAAAAAGTTAAATATTAAGTATACAAATCATATCACGCATAGACTGCCACTTTGGTATATGGCAAAATTTCAAATTTATATTGTCTCAAATTTTACGTTATCATATTATTCAACCAGCCATAGTCTAAGTGCAAATGTGCTCTCATTTTAAGAGATGTATATTAGTTAGAAAGGCACAGCTGTGGGCAGTAGCTTCATGTTGAGTAATAGGGGATACATGAAACATGTGCACACAAGTATAACATAAAGCACTCTGGTGCGAATTAGATACTTTCCCTGCTCCTGCTGGGCAGTGATGCTCTGAATCTCTCTTAATAGACTGAAGTTGACAAGCTCTCTCCACAAACACTGTCATTATAAATTGATAATGGTGTTGTTAGACACACATGTACACGCCACAGACCCTCTCGTGTGTTACACCAGTATAGAGTTTCATCTGATGATGTAATGCTCTAAGAACAATAATACATGCAGCAGCGCTTAGCCCTACTAGGTCGATGCTGTCATATACGACAAGAAAATACGTACTTTTAGTGTCTTATTTAATATCTACAGATCAATACAGTGTAGAGACTTTTTGTTGTTGTTTAGAAGCAGAGAAATGTGCCCTTTCAATGAGTCCTTCGATGTCTGTAGCCCTTCCAGAAATTTAGTAATCCAGCCAGAGACTTTGCACAATAATCAATACATTTCTGTGAGATTTCATACCCGTTTAATCTTTCTTTTGTCTCTAGTCATATAACAATTTATACATTCATGTGACAGGTTAGTGCTGGACAAACTAAACCATTGTAGTAAGGCTCATGTAAATATGCACAAATGATGCAGCTGCAGAGGAGACGTGACATTTGAGCACTGGGCTTCAGGGTGGTTTGTGGACAGTTCAGTGTGGGTCCACAGTGCTGGGCGGTATGACCAAAATTTTATATCACGGTGTTTTTTTAAGATTCTGGCAGTTTCACGGTATATCACGGTATTTTCTTTCTTAGCTTGACTGGGTCTTTATATAGGTTTATAATGGCTTATTTTACTGCCAGGAGTACATAGAATATCACAAAAACATTTTAATGTCATGTTTACTAAAAGCTTTGATTACTAAAGGGTTTGCTTGGCTCCACAACATTATACAATAACGTTATATGAAGGAGAATGCATGAAACAGTTACAGAATCTAACTTAATTTTTATTGTGCAAACTGCAAAGTAGTAAAATAAACTTAAATCGAATGAATACACATACAAACAAATCTAACATTGTCTCCCTTTTAAAACAAAATAGTTGTTAGATAGTTGTATTAACACTACCTTGGCCACAGGTTGTTGTAGAAAAGTGGCGAGTGAACGTAGCTCCGCTGTCAGCCTGCTTCGGTGTTTGATTAATGTTAGTAGGTTGGCGGCATGGATGTATTAAGAGAACTGGATACAGCGTTCGGCGGGAAGCCCCGTACGTTCCAATGAGAGTGCTCAAAAGCGCATACAGACAACATGGAGCTCGGATCTTCCGCATTCTTGGCCCATGACGTTTCGATGGACATGCGCACTAGCAACAATTTGTTTGTGTTGTCGTAGCAACCGGTAACAACATGCGCGTTCATGAGTTCCCCTCTTGTGTCTCGATAAACGTAGCGAGTAAACGTAGCGAGCTAGCGAACTTAAGAACCGTTATATTGTCTAAAGTATTCACTGACGTTAAACATTGTGTTTTCGTTGTTCTCGATCGGTTACATGCTTAGCTAAATAAATGATGGATGTATTTAAACAACCAAGGAGATGTAATTACGATGTCGTGCTACTAGCTAGCTAGCTAGTAGGTTCGCCTCTCTTAATCAATACATCCATGCTCTTAATACATCCATGCTCTTAATACATCCATGGTTCGCCTGCAGTTTGGTGAACAGTGCTTATCTTAAACATCCATGGCTTTATCTCTACAGGCGTTACAGCATACAGCCCTCGGATGTATCGTAAGATAAGTGTTAAACCCTAAACCCACATCGGCTTTTACGGACGTATAAGATATTATAAGATAAGATAACTAGCAGCTTGACCTGCATTCAGCTTTTTTTTTAGCTTTGCAATAAACCACTAGCTAAACCAGGTCGAGTGGTAGTGACACTGTATTTAAGTTACAAACAACATTTTCCATATTTTAAAATTAATTATCTTAATTTAAGATTAATACTGAAAGTTTCCCTCATTGTTTTGTTAAATTGCAATATTTTTTGGTCAACGACAATGCTCATTATAACACTTCACTTTGGCATGTATTAATTAGTAATGTTTATCTAAATAAACGATGGATGTTTTGAGAAAACTACATCGATGTAATCACTATGTCTGTAACGTTATCTAAGTATAGAGACCGTATGTACAGTGTTACCCTTCTCCCATGCTAGCTAGCTACCGCTGATGTTAGCTACTAGCCGATAGCCCCGGCTGTTTCGGGAAACGCTTATGACGTTACAGGCTTTACAGCATACATACATCATATACATATCATAAGATAATACCATGGATGTATTAATAAAACACATTGTGAATTACAGCCATTAGCTGGAGCTATATCAATTACAGCCAGCTACGTGACGGGTACATGCCATACAGGACCGTTCTCTTACATCCATGTACAGGACCCACAACAGTCATATGAGCATGCGCAGTGCAGGCGACGTGTACGGGCGCAGTCCCGCGGGTCTGCTCGCGTCCATTATGCGCGTTCATCATTTCAAATTTAATAATTCTGTATTCGCTACTAGTGAATGTTAAACATGTTAAAAACATGACATTTTAAACAAGGAACCTTTAAGTGTTCGGACTGGTAAGTTTATATACCCTGAAACTAATTATTCGCTGAAATATAGACGTTTCTTTCACCATGTAAGTCTACGTGAAAAAGTCTTTCTGGGCCATGGAGTGCAGTACCACCGCTATCCGCTAAGCCCATGATGTCTGTTAGACTTGGCGCTCTTCCTGGGGGCCTGGTTGGCGGACGTATTTCAGCGAGGCGAGACATCTTAAACTCTTAATACATCCATGCTTAAACCCAGTGTTTTAATCGTTGCTCTGAACCCGTCTTTCTCAACGGTCTGTAGCAGGACAGTAGGTGGTTATTGCGTTCATAATGTTGCTCCGCTGCGTGCTTCAAGTGACATGTCTTTAACGTTAGCACGGCCGAGTAACGTTAGCGCAACCAAGTAATGTTTAGCGACGGGCAACCACAGTGGCTAAATTATGTCAGATTTTTTAGAAACAAAAAACTTGGGAACAACAGACGGCTCCTCTCTTGAGCATACGTTGTTCTGGTGTATCTCCGATCTTTCTTCATTCTCTAACTTTCTTCTCTTTTCTTGAATGTGCAGTAGCGACCGGAGCCTCTCCCAGCTTAACAGACTGTCATGCTACCTGGCTAGCTAGCAGCTATAATGTTACCCAGCATGCCGTTCGGTGGTGTAAATTTGTAAATGTAAAATTATTAGTTAGAAATAGTTTAAGTCACAAATTGTTGTGTGCTATGGTGTTTTATCGTGTAAAAGAGAGTTAGTTTTGGGTTAATAATTGTTGTGTTATTAAGTTACTACCATGAGTGAGAAGGGTACGCAGTTAACAGGGCTCCCGTTCTCAATTCACTCACAGATCACTTTGGCCGTAGTGCTTTCTGCGGCAATTTTTGCGGCAATTTTTTCATATACCGTAATGGATGTAATGTAAAAATCATATTATACGTGATTAAATAAATAATAATTAATACTGGTATACGGTACAAACTGGTATACCGCCCAGCACTAGCCCAGGTTCTCCTGAAAGAAATTATGTCTATAACTTGATTGTGCATAACAGGGTTGAGGTTATACAAGCATTATTACACAAGGAAACCATGCAAACCAAATATGGGGAAAAATGGCTTAGACCTCAGAGGGAGCTTAGCTTGTAAAGCTTGGAATTTAATGATTATCAATGCATGCTGACTTAATAGTCTGCATGCTAGGGCTGCACAATGTATTGTTTCAGCATGCACAATCATCACATCGCAAGATGTGCGATGTCAGATCATGCAAATAAACTGTAGTCAGTCTGCGGCCATGTCAACAATCTACCCAACCTGTCTCAAAACACGTACCCTGTCTTGTTTACCATGCTTTGTTGGTGGTTCATCACCATTGATTTGATCCCACACTGGGGAAATTCACTTGTTACAGCAGCTCAAGAGTAAAAAAATGAGAAAGTGATTAAGTGATAAATAAAAATCAAAACAAGAACCAGACAAAAAAACAACTAAAATAGCTATATACAACATAATAATAGCCTATACAACCAATGTGTTTATAATTAAATTGTTTACTAAAGCAAAACATTGTTTACAAGAGCACAAACTTCTTCATAGATCTAGCCTTTTAATTTTGCTCTCAAAGTGCACCAGATTGGTAGACTGGGTAAACCCGGCCCAATCTGCCGGCGATTTGATTTCTCCCTGCAGCTCAGGCTGGAAACCTGTACAATTTTCTATCCTGCTTCCATTACAAATCTGCGGGGACCAATCACAAACTGGCTTATCCACCTGGCACGCTGTTAGACAATAGAGAAGCGACGACAATCAGCTTTTTGTTTACATTCAACATGGCGGCCACCGAAGTGCAGCAACCCGTTGGTGCCGCTGTCGCTGCTACGTCACCCAGATCGTTGGTCTGATTGGTTGAAGGACTATCCAAATGCGTGCAGTCATTTGAACTATGCCCGTTGATCACGCCTCTTGTGCAGAGAAAATACAGAGCAGATTCCCCAGACTAATGTTCAGTCTTAGAAGATTGAGCTTGGTCTGGTGCAGAGATGGGAAAAGTACTCACTTCTCATACTTAAGTAGAAGTACAGATACTTGTGTTAAAAATACTCTGGTAAAAGTAGAAGTACTGATTTAACTTATTTACTCAAGTAAAAGTAACAAAGTACAGGCTTGGAAATGTACTTAAAGTATAAAAGTAAAAGTAGCCTTGCGAATGACAACCATTTTTTATGCAAAGCTACCTGGACCACAAATGTTACTAGAGTGCAAGCTGAGAAACCTCAGTAGCCATGGAGAAAAGGCTCTTTATTTATATGCCATTGTCTACATTTTAAATGGATGTCTGCCAAAAGGCCTAAAACATCACATATATGATTATTGTGACAGAGACTGGGGCTCCAGGTTAATAAGATTCTGACTGAGTAGCAAGATATGAATTCAATTGTGATTCTGTAATAATTCACAGATCCAGTTCCATTTTTAATCAACATTTAAAGGAATCTACATGTAAGTTCTGCATACTTTTAGAGTACAACTAACCAGTGGTGTAGTCTATTTTTTTGTAGTGAGTATACTGTGATTTTCCCCTCCCAGCCTCATACTCGCCTGTCCCAGAGCGACACCCCATACAGTCGGTACTGTGACGTTTCTGAATACGAACTGTACACGGGCAACAGACGTTTAAGTATTGATGGCGTTAATTTAAAGTCCTGGAAAAACAACACTTAGAGTTGAGAAAAGATAAGACAGATTTTACTTTTTGAGAAACTCAACCGAACCTGAACGCAACAGGACATCACATCACACAAATAAGCCATTTAACCGACATCCCTACACTGCCACACAAAACCATGACTAATAATTATCATCATCATACAACTTTTGTATCGATTAGCAGTAAAATCTGCTGATAAGGGCCTACATTTACTCAAAAGTATTTAATAAACGGTTTACAATCTTCAACACCATGGCTAACAAATGCATAAAAAGCAGATGAAAGGAGAAAAAAGCTCCACTTTCTATTTTAGTTAATTATCTGACCATTGCTAACTAACATTACCATATAGTCATTTAATTGTGTAAAGCAATGCATATTTAAGATTTAAGAATTTACTCTAATGTTGCATAGTCATTGACCTTATGAAGGCCAGGAGTTCTCACTGTCTCTCTCATCATCTGAAACAAGGAAATATAAACTTTGTATTCTGTTTACTGCTGTACTCAGACACACACACAGACACACAGCACACACACAGGCGCGCACACACACACGCACGCACGCACACGCACGCGCACGCGCACGCTCGCATGCGGTATCATATAAGCTAGGCTACTCTCACTTTTATATACTGTCTATGCACTTACCAGGTAACAGTAGCCGGCTAACGTTGGTGGCAGCTGCAGCATCACACGACGTGGCAGCAGCTTCAGGGACAGCCTTCAGAAAACACTGACGTAGTGTTATTTAGTCTGTTTAGTACCGTTTCATATCTCGTTACTTATAAAACTTAGTTCAAACTCTAGGTAACTAACTAGTTGCGAGAAAGGAAAGACCGCGCAAAGAATGCAACTTGTTGTTGCTTAGTAACGTTAAGTGACTTCACGTCAGAATCAGGGCCACGGAAATCCAGAAGGTCCAAATGTCAGAGCTTCCCAACACAGACGGGGTGAATTTATGAATGAAAATGAGAACGTTCTGTCACAAACAATGTTTTTACGTATCATCGCGCTTTTGTTAGTGGGTAAGTAACGAGCCACTTTTGTAAAACGTAAGGAGTAGAAAGTACCGGTATTTGAGTTAAAAATGTAAGGAGTAAAAGTAAAAAGTCGGCACAAAAATAAATAGTAAAGTGAAGTAAAAATACTTGAAAAATCTACTTAAGTACAGTAACGAAGTATTTGTACTTCGTTACTTCCCATCTCTGGTCTGGTGATAGCCAGACTACCAGATTGATGCATGTAACTTTAAAATATGCAACATTTTCTTCCAGGAGAGCATGCCCCTTGACCTCCATAGAGGGTGAAAATTCCAGTAGTTTTTTTTTTTTCACATCGCACTGATCGCAGTATATATTGCAGAAAAAACATTTTTTTTTTTACAACCCTCATATTAAGGCTCATGTAAATGTCTAAAAGGATTAGCATCATTATTGTCTTTACTATGCAAAGCAAGAGCATCTCTGGGCCAGATGTACATATATTTGCGAATGTAGCGTTATCAGCGCCATGGCCAACCCGCAGAAAGCACTCCCTGTGATACTTCAGCTTACGTCGTATTTACCAAACCTGCAGTTCATTGGGTAATCAGCACCTTTCTCCGCCCACTATACCGTAAATTGCACTGTAGCAAAGCGGTACTGGTGCTATGATACGTGTGAGTGCAGACTGTGATATTCCCACTGCTGATGCTATGACTGTTTTGAAATGATCCTGATGCCAATATTTGTAATGTAGCGAGGAGTTACAACTGCTGGAATGGAATGTGAATGCTGAGTTGGAGATTCAATGTCATCTTTGATTTCTTCCAGTAACTGTAATATTGCATGGCTGGTTAATCTGTAACACTTAATGATTTTGTGTCCACTCAACTGAAAAAGCGTGATCCTTGTGGCAAAAATCTTTTCAGCTCGTCTCCTTGGCCTATGCCTCCATCTTGCTCGGATTACTGCTGCCATTTCACCAGGACGCATATGCGAGGAAACCCGCTTCCAGGTTTACGCCTGCTTTTAAGAGGCGGAGAATTTTCACTGCAAAATAGAGGTGCGCTTTCACGTTTTTTGTACATACCGCGGACTACATAATTAGGCGCATGTTATGCTTCCCCTCCCATCTCTTTATAGGAAACTCCCACTTTCCCCTTGACCCTCCGTGAATGCATATGCATGACACGGAAAAGCGCAATTTGCCATTTTCAGTTCCGTGACAGGCAGTCTGCACTTTTACCTCAGTGCGCCCGTTTGTACATACCTCGCCATGCTTTTACGCGCATGTTGCAAAACAAATACGCTTAAAGTGGGCGCAAAAGCGTCAGTACAACCCCAAATCAGAAAAAGTTGGGACAGTATGGAAAACATAAATAAAAAAAGAAAATAGTGATTTCTAAATGTACTTTGACTTGTATTTCATTGCGACAATGTGGACACTAAATATTTCATGTTTTGTCTGGTCAACTTAATTTCATTTGTAAATATACATCCTTTCCTGTCATTCAGACCTGCAACACATTCCAAAAAAGGTTGGGACAGGAGCAATTTAGGGCAAGTAATCAGGTAAATTGGTTAAATAATGATGTGATTTGAAACGGGTGATGTCAACAGGTGATTGTAATTATGATTTGGTACAAAAGCAGCATCCAAGAAAGGTCTAGTCCTTTAGGAGTAAATTATTGAAATGTTTAAAAACAATGTTCCTCAAAGAAAGATAGGAAGACATTTGCTTATTTCACCTTCAACAGTGCATAACAGAATTAAAAGATTCAAGGAATGTGGAGGAATTTCAGTGCGTAAAGGACAAGGGCGCAAGCCTAAGCTGAACAACCGTGATCTCCGATCCCTCAGGCGGCACTGCATCAAGAATCATCATTCATCTATAAGCGATATCACCACATGGGCTCAGGACTACTTTGGCAAACCTTTGTCAAGTACCACAATACGTAGTTACATTCACAAATGCCAGTTAAAACTGTACTGTGCCAAAAGGAATCCCTATGTTAACAGTGTCCAGAAGCACTGTCGACTTCTCTGGGCTCGGAGGCATCTGGGATGGACCATCACACAGTGGAAACGTGTACTGTGGTCAGATGAATCAGTATTTCAGGTATTTTTTGGGAGAAATGGATTCTGTGTGCTCCAGACCAAAGAAGAAAATGATCATCCAGACTGTTATGAGCAACAAGTCCAAAAGCCAGGGTCTGTCATGGTTTGGGGTTGTGTCAGTGCCCTTGGCAAAGGTAACTTGCACTTCTGTGAGGGCACCATTAATGCTGAAAAGTACATAGAGATTTTGGAGCACAATATGCTGCCTTCAAGAAAACATCTTTTCCAGGGACGTCCATGCATATTTCAACAAGATAATGCAAAACCACATTCTGCACACATTACAAAGTCCTGGCTGCGGAGGAAGAGGATACGGTTACTTGACTGGCCTGCCTGCAGTCCCGACCTGTCTCCAATAGAGAATGTGTGGCGCATTTTGAAGCGTAAAATGCGACAACGAAGACCCCGTAAAGTTGCCCACCTTAAGACTTGTTTGCAGCAAGAATGGGACAAAATTACATCTGAAACACTTCATCACTTGGTGTCTTCAGTCCCTAAACGTCTTTTAAGTGTTGTGAAAAGGAATGGCAACATTACAAAGTGGTAAATGCTTTACTGTTCCAACTTTTTTTTAAATGTGTTGCAAGAACCAAAATAGGAATGTTGTTATCGAAAACAATTAAATAAAAATCATGAGGAACACATTAAATTATGTGCTGTTGTATTGTCTGCAATGAAATGCAAGTCAAACTACATTTAGAAATCACTACTTTCTTTTTTTATTTGTGTTTTCCATACTGTCCCAACTTTTTATGATTTGGGGTTGTACATCTGGCCCTCTGTGTTAACTCATGCTGTGCTAGGTATTACATTTTGTGTTGTAGAAGAAAGAAAACTCTCAGTGACTCTGCTTTAATGCATGTTTGATGTTAGGTGGTCTGCAAACTTGTCTCATGTACTTGTAGGTTAACAGAGTAGGTTTATATAACAGCTTGTTGAAATGTTACCTCACTATAAAAAATATTTACTAACTGGTACTGTAAGGCCTCAACATCGCTAATTACTGATCACTGAAACTCAGGTATCTTGTTGGTAGATGTCTGGCTTTTCCAGCTTTCCTTAATTTATGATGGAGGAAATGCCGTTTTGACTTTTTCTTACCATGCAGAGTTGTGTAGGTTGCATTCACATACACTAGAGCTTCCCACGTGTCATTGGGCTCAGTGTGGCTCAGCTGTTGGTTGCTGCAGCCCATCTGTCTTTCTGTCTGTGTCCTGGTCAGGGTCAGGTTTGGGTCACCTCGAGGACTTGCTTCATTACTCTCTAGGGGATCATATGTCCGCATTGAGTGGGGAATGGACAAGTGAAAAATAGGGTGCAGAGTAGTAGAGGCTTTATCTGCTAAGGAGAAATTAAAACGGTAGTTTGTTGACAGATGCTAGGAATCCAAACCTTGGCCTGTGTGTAGGAAAAGACACTGGGTCAACTAAGGCTGTCACAGTTGGTTTGTTTGAGTCTGAGCCAGAGTTTGATTGTCCCCCTTCCAATCCCACTGGTCTACTTTTTTCTTTTGACTGTTGTCAGGAAACAAAGTTCTTGACCATGTTGACGTGCACAGGTAAAAGGGAGACACTATAGGTGAATAGGGTAACATTTTAACTAGTAGATATTACCATGAAACTTGCTTGAAACTTAAAATAAGTAATCAATAATTGTTTTTTTCTATTACAATTTTTCTGAAATATTATGTTCAAATACAGATCTGCAAATATACACATTCTAAAAATAAAAAATATCTGTGAAAACATTAAATTAATTTACCAATAAATGAAAATGTGTGAATATCTTTCTAACATTTTCAACAGGCATTTGTGAATCCAGACAAGTAGTAGTTAAGTAAAGTTGTTTATTATGATATCAATGCAACAGATTTACTTTGCCCATGTGAGGTAATCTACTAATCACAGGGATTTAAATGAAATGAAGTGATTCAAATGCTGGTGTGACCTGATCTTATGTATCTAGGGTTGGGTATTGTTTGTTTATTGTGTGCTGAAGCAATACTTTTAAAAATGTGCCAGTGCCTAAACGCTGCCTGAACCGACAGTCGGCAACATTAAAGAACGGCTTCATTAATTTCATTCATTGCTAAGGCCATATGCATATGGTCAAATTTAAACAATTTATTTAGGCTTGCGTGGAAAAACAATTACTTACTTCACCAGTCAACCGCTGTTAAACAAAAAGAACCACTAGATGGCAGTAGGGTACTTTACAACAACAGCTTGAGTTTCTCAAGGTGCACTTGAATGCAACATGAGCTTGCGAGGTGCAGTTTAATGCACCATGAAGTCCCGTCGTGTTATTTCTCATCTCCGACTCCAGAAGTGGCCATTATGTCTGAAAAAGTGCAGCTAGAGTCGGTGTTTCCCCCAGGTTGAGAATGTACTTGTGGTATCATGCCATCATGGTAGGTTCAGTGATAAACTGTTCAAACAAAGGTTTATTAACTATTTATTGAAAGAAATGACTACATAACAAGATAATTTAGAAAGAAATAGGTTACCAAGAGCTGAAGTGTTGTATTAACAACTTAACCTTAAACCCATACTATGATCCATACAGTAAGTTACATGTTATCATAAATCTCAACCTTGTGTGCAACTCCTGTTAAATCATATTTTACACTAAGGCTATCCAAAGTTAATTCTTGTTCATTCTTCATTCATGTTGTTATAGATCATAGTACGTTTTTTAAAAGTGTTTTTATCCGTGTTTTGTGGATCCTAATATAACGTTCAACAGGCTGTTTTGTACTACTAAAATGTCGGATTTCATTTGGGCTTGAGTGCATAAATAACATTACAGTTAATGGGTACGGGCATGGAAAAACGTTACCTGAAGGCTTGGTTATTAACGATTAGCTCCAAATATAGAGCTCAAGCGGAAAACATTGCAGAGAGGGTGAACAACAAGACTGTGTAGATGCTGTTCGGCCAGCTTTCACAGTGGCGTGGCTGCGGCGTTTTAGTGTTTATCAGTACAGTTAATCCCTCTTGAAGCCACAACATCAAGTAGTATGCTACTACTAACATGCTATTAACGTAAGCTTGGCTCAAGCCTGAAGTGAATTGTTGATGCTGTGACATGCACGCAGCGTGCAAGTTCACGAGGGGGAGGGACTGGAGGCTGTTGGTCTGTGTGGTATAAAATTACATTGTTGATTGGAAAAAAAAAATGTTGTCTACCTGGGCGAGTATCAATTGCAGGGCACCCAAGTAGAACTTTTGTATGGGAAAGACTGAGAGTACACTGTGTCTTCAACTGCAGACTGTTACATGTCCCGGTGTTGGAATCATTTTGAGTGAAATAAATGGGTAACATTGACTTTCAAGAGCCATTCCTTTTCTGATTAAAATATCATTAAACATCAGTTTACAGTTTGTGCACATGCTACAGTATATCTTTGTCCACACTGAAAAATGTTTCTCACCAAATGGTAGGAGTACTTCAGAGCACAAGCAGCACTGGGCCTGCTTTTCACTTTGTGGAGAATACTAATGTTTTTTTTTATAACTACTACTCCCTTATTCACAAGCACAGACATCATTTAATGCCCTTTCATAACTGCTTTTGAAGAGGCCTTGAATGTCTTAGGGCACTGAGTGGGAGAGTGAAGGAGTGTGATTAAGGACGAGGCAGCATTGAGGATGCTCAGTGGTTTGGAATTCTCCCGCTAGAGTGATTAACAGTGTGAATGGGAGAGCCGTCACCGGCTGATTTACACCTGTGTTTGTGTCCTAGGAGGAAGGAGGCAGAGGGCATGACTGTCCCCTGTGTGTGGTTGCTTGTAGGAAGAAGTGGCTACAGTGGGTGGCATGCTGGCCTCTAGAGAGACAAAAGTGGCTGTTATTGTGTGGCTAAAGACACATTTCATACTGTTTTGGAGGAGGTTGTGTGATTTATTTTCTTTGTAAGGACAGACACTTTTCACAGGAAAATCACAAATGATTACATTGATACATTGTTTCCTCTTCTCTACACCGGTCAAAACATTGACTTAAATTTCTTATAAATGTTTTTCTTACATGCACAAATAAAACAACCATGCAGAGTGTAGTAAATCAATGATCTGATTAAGCTGCATGATTCTAAAGCTTGCTTTTCTTAATCAAATATCTGGAATAAAGTGTCTCACTGCAGGGCGTCTATCATTTTGGAATCTAGTCTTTGGTAAAAATAACAATAATGCCACACCACCAGCTGAATGGCATATAGTAATTGTTTGTTTTCTATCATAAGCAGCTTAGCACCATGATATAAGAGATGTTTTTGTGCCAAACAGCAGGAGGGATGGCTTGCATCTTATTTTCCAAACCAAAAAAACATTATTCTCTCTCACTTCCAGGTCTTACTCTTATCGTATCATTTATCATCATTTTCTTTAAAAATAAAAATGTTTACTTACACTTGTGAAGGGATTTTCATTAAACAAGCTTTTTGCAACATACAGAAAATGGCAGATCACTGCAACATCATGAAAATGACACCTGATTCAATTTACTGTAGCTATTGAAGCAGCCCAGAAAGGAAGATAATCCCTTTACACTTGTAGCCTGAATAGTTCATGATATCTTTTGCATCATAGGACAGCAGGACTATCAAGTGAAAATGCAGCATTTGCAAAAGGCTACCACTTTAAGGATTAACCAAATAAAAGCCCTATTATTAGATTGCTCTTTCACAGTTAGTTGGTAGTTTAGTAATGTAGTAGCTGATGCAGATGAATGTCTACCTGCTCATTGGGCTGTTTGACACACATTGGCTTTTGCTGGGACTGAACCCTGGGATTTTACTCTGTTCCTGAATTAATTTAAACCTCAGAATGTCTCACCGAGTAGATGAGGGACTGTTAGTAGCTCATGTCTCAAACTATCACTAAACTTGATAAAATGTATAGCCCAGACTAGAGCACTGCTGGTGACACCGGAGAACTCAGGACTGGTCTGCATATCGAACCCTTGAACTTTCTTGGAAAAAGCCACAGCTGAATCACTTTTGTTAAGTGACACACTCAAGTATCATATCCTGTAGAGCCTCAGCAATACTGGGTTTTTAAAGTCTATACTTGAGAGTTCAGAAATATAACAGATGTAATGGCACAACATAAACAACAATTTTTTGCCAGGCTAACGTGACTCGTAACGTGTTGATTTGTCAGGTGCTAGTGGATGGATTACAATGACATTTGGTACAACATTTGTGTTTCCCTTAGGATGATTTTTAATAACTTTGATGATGTCAGAATTTTCCCAATACTTTATAGTCAAATGCTTATGACACTGATGACTTTAATATTAACATCAGCTGCTTGCATAGCTGTAGACTTTGTCTTGTTGATAAGATCTCTTGATTTTTATTTTTTATTGTTACAGTACTGAGTCGGATATTTAGCAATTGAAAAATAAACTTTTCAGTACTGTCTTGTGGACACACTATGCAATGGCAACACTGTTACCACAAGCATATCTTTGGCATTTCCGTACTGCAATTCCTTGTTAGTTTTGGGCCAACATGGAATGATTTCTACAGCAAGCTAATATTAGCTGATATGATACTCAGTAGGGGTGGGAATCACCAGAAGCCCCACAATATGATATTATCACGATTGTTATGTCACGATACAATATGATTATGATTTTAAACATATTGCGATGTCAACATCTGTTTTATCTAAACAGATACATTTCTCTGTTTGTTTAACTCGCTTCAATTCAATTTTATTTATAGTATCAAATCATAACAAGAGTTATCTCAAGACACTTTACAGATAGAGTAGGTCTAGACCACACTCTTCAATTTACAAAGATCCAACAATTCCAGTAATTCCCCCAAGAGCAAGCAAGCAGTGGCGAGGAAAAACTTCTTCAATTGTGTTGCTGCAAAACTCAAATGCACCATCTATTGGACTGAAAAAAGCAATTGATTGTATTATTATAACATTTATTATTATTATTATTATTATAGGCCTGCTGCCTCGGCTTGGAGGTTGGCCTGACGTGACCAGTTTTGTGTCTAAAGTCTACAATTTTAACACAAATTGTTGTTGATAGTATGCAGGATTATTTTTTTTATCAGCAGTGAGGAGTGAATGCTAAAATATAGTTATTTTTGTCCCAAAGTGGGCCAAACGATTAGTGTGGTTGGGGAGCGTACAGAGGGACGAATGGGAGAAAGTGATTTCTACACTTATTTTTTCCTCTTTCACTCTTTTTCTTCCATCTTTACCCACGTGACATTTTGTTATCTTTCATTCTTTCTCTGCTCTTGTTTCATCTTATCATGTGCTTTCTCGCCTCTATCACTTTCTGTCCTTTGACTGGACTCACTTCCACTTCCCGCTGCAGCTCTGTTAATATGTCCTGTAAACACACGCTGCATTCGAGTGTAAACGTTTAGGAGAAGCATGCAGACCCGAGTTTATTCTGTTGGCCTCTGTGTCTGTTGCATCACTTCTTATGTTATCTGTTTTATCCCAACTGTCCATCTGTCCGTCTGTCAAACCAGCTGTCTTTTTTTTTTTATGTGCTTCTCTCCCAGCCCGTCCCCTGCCTGAGCGCTCCAGGTAGAGTAATTCACTCTAGAAATATCTGGCGAGGATGTAGGTTACCCAGCAACACTTGGCATTTAGAGGGACTTCCAGATTAGTGAGGCTTATGGCTACCTGCTGCTCTCTCTGTGTGCCTCTCATTGCAGGTGCATTGCTATTTGCAGCTCAAACCACTCATCTGAAAATCCGTCATCATCTAATTAATGTCAGTGGAAGGTGGAGTTACAGAGTACATACTGTTTGTATAGAGGATTAATGCACTGGCCTCTCCCTCCCTACAAATAAATACAATTTCATGCAGGCACCTTGGGTCCTACAGGGCTTAAGTAAAGCAGTAAAGCACTCACATCAATGATATTTTTTGATTACGCAAAGTGTGTTTTGCTCCTCTGTTCCCTGCACCAACCCCAGGCCATCTATCCTCTGTCTTTCTGTCCTTCTGTTGAGTTCATCGGATAATTAATTTTGCCAATTCATGTCCACGATTACTTGTATTGTGTGTGTGTGTGTGTGTGTGTGTGTGTGTGTGTGTGTTATAGAGAGACTGGAATGTGTGAGTAGCGATGGATAGTGACTGTAGTCTCCTCTCACTGTTAATGGGTCAGAAAGAGACAAAGAGCTGCTGTGTGTGCATGGGAACCAGAGGGCAGAGATGGAATCAGGACAAAGAGGAGGAAGAGGTGTTAAGTCAAGGCAGTAGTTGTTAGAGGTGGTACGGTTCACAAAACCCACAGTTCGGTTCGTATCACGGTTTTCGGTTCTGTACGGTTCTTGTTGTTGTTTTATCTTTTAATCTTTAACACTCCAGAAATATACTTCAGCATATGATATATAGCTTAATTATCCACAATGTAGGACACCGTATTAAAAAACTGTTATATCATGTAATCATGCACAAACTGAATTTGACTTGACTTTAAGCACATTATTGGGACCATCTCTGAGGAAAGCTAGCTGAGATTTTGATACAGCAAGAGGGAAGACATTGATGATTTCAACAAGATTTTCATTTATTAGGCAAAAAAGGCCATCTACAGGAACTTATGTGCATTTTTAGCACACGAAGATTGAAATATTGCAGAATATCAATTGAAATAACTTGCATTTATCAAAATAAAAGTAAAAAGGAAACTTTTTTTGGGGAGAATAACACTACTCTAGGCTGAGTTTTCCTAGTAACCTTACCAAAAAGGCTCAGAATGCTGCAAATGTTGGTATAATATGAAAATGGCTGGTGGATTTAAGACAAAACAATAATAATTTATTGAAGGAATCAAATTTGAACATGTCTGTCAGTGGCTGGTTGATCTTTACATTGATAGTTAATTTCCTGTCCTGGCCTGGGCTGGGACACATATTCATACGGTTTGATGAAGTATTGGACTTTAACTTATCATTGCACTTACAATAACAAGCGTAGCTGTCCTCAATTTAGGTCATCATGTACGTCTCATCTCCGTTTTTTCCTGCATGCATCCACCGTGTATTTGTGTGTGTCAGTCGCGGGGGGAACGGAGCAGCCCCGCCCGCTGCAGAGCCGACAGGATTGAAACAGCAGCCGCTTCAGCGACTTTAGAGTGAAAAAATGTTACAGCGTACATTGATGTTAAAATTAGTGCTGTCAAGCAATTAAAATATTTAATCGCGATTAATCGCATTAATATCATAGTTAACTATTAATTAATCACATTTATCTATTCTAAATGTCCCTTGATTTCTTTTTGTGTTATATTTTCTCATTTTAATTCTCTAATCAACATGGAAAAGTGGATCAGCTGCTTTTTATTTGTGCAAATGTTTTTTTAATTGAAAACATTGGCATATACGTAGTGTTCAATTTCACACTAACATTCACACTTGGAGCTAATAATCTGTCACATAATGTAACACTGTTACCTCCGTTTAACATTGCAGATAGTACTGCCTCATGCCTGAGGCGAGCGTGGTCGTCATAGCGACCATGGTTTCCCCCGACTCATTTCCTGGTTCTCGTTCTCCATAACCAACGTGAAATCAAGGAGAGGGTTAACTTTTCCTGCTCCAGCTTTCCTACCGTGGTCAGAAAGAACAGGGGAGACACTTTGTTTCTCTCTCTGACTGTAGAGTCACTACTCGCTCCGAAGCTAATTGCCGTGACGAGCCTACTAGCTACGCGGCTCGCAAGTCCAAACAAGTGTGTGGCCAGGTGCGGCCGCCGGCCGCGGCGAGTGTCTGTTTTTCCGGTCTGTGAAATTACAAGACCCGCCCTTTAGTCACTACTATTGGCCAGGCGTCCAAAGTAACGTAACCCCATTTGTTCAGTTCCGATTCCCTGACCAATCTGCTATCCTAAGCACTCGAGATGAAATGCCTAACCCCAACCAATCGAGCTGCTTTGTAGGGCGGGACATCCGCCTAGACAAGTATTGTATCTTGTCCAAAGAATCAATATAATATTGTATTGTGGTAGAACTTGTGATTTATACCCCCAGTTATAATTATCCACAGCATATATGACATATTTATTGTGTCTAATCTGGGAGGTGGACATACTGTATAATGTACAGTGTTTATTAAATAGTTTTGATTCTTTTTGACTAGGAAAAGCAGAGGCTCTTAAAATTATGGCTCTGTTCTATTCAAGTGTCCCAGTAAGCCGTGACAGTGCGACAGTGAGCCATCATGCACAAAACATATCCACAATAGGAAGGTGCTGCAAAATAGTTTTATTTCTCAGACTGTATTGTGATATGATTCTATAATAGATATGTTTTGTGTCTGTGTACAGCCGCAACTACAAAACAGGCTAATACAAAACCAAAAACTACAAAACAAACCACACAGGCCGCTGTGTTTATATGGCAGCCTGCTTACCAGCCTGCAGGGCCCCTCCTTGGTTTTGGTAATAATGTTGTGGATGAGATTCCTGGTGCCCATCTTTACTGGCACATCTGTGATCATGATGAGGACGGAAACACACACACACACACACACACACACACACACACACACACACACACACACACACACACACACACACACACACACACACACACACACACTCACACTCACTCACTCACTCACTCACTCACACACACACACACACACACACACACACACACACACACACACACACACACACACACACACACACACACACACACACACACACACACAAGCACACAAGCAACCATGTACACTTGCACTGTCTGCAATGTGTAGACTGGTGATATTTAGTGATCTGATTGCTCCATCTAGTGGTCATTTGTTGTCAAAACATTTTGAAAGGCTACTGCACTATAGGTGTTGTAGTAACATGATGCAGTATCTGATTTGAGTGCTATTCCATAAAACAAATAAGATAAAGTAACACTTCCAGAGCCTTTAACAGTTTATATTTTACATTTATAACAACAAAGACAACTGGGAAGGAAAAATTCTTTCAGATCCTATACGTTCCCTTGAAAGTTCTGGTAAACTTTTTTCCCAGGGTCGCATTGGTTAACACTCTTTCTGTTTACAGTTGAGTTTCAGTAGTGGGAGGTCAAAAAAAGGGTGGAGCACCGTGAGCCTTTAGGCAGGAAAAGAAACTTGAGTTTCAGGTCTGTTTAGGTGAGCCAATACACCTGGTGGGCGGGTGACTTCCTGAATGGGAGGATTTAGTTTGTTTACTCTGAAATAGTGTAATGGCAGTGCCCGCTGCTTTGTATGAAGCTGTGTGTCTGTTGCAGGAAGAAAGTGTCCTGGTAAGTCCCTGCACAGCCTTTGTGCCTTTTCATGATTGTCTTCATGACCTGCGTTAGTATATCTTGTTATTTGTTAGATCAGATCTGTTGCTATAATTTATGGTAATACATTTGTAGTTATACAATCAGGAGATCGCACAGTTGTAAAGCTTTAAAACTCGTCCACCAGACATTCATTGTATATCTACAATAAACCTCTATTACATCAGATACTCATAGTCTGTCAAGTTTGATTTTCTCGGAGCGCCCTGGCTCATATTCTTTTACAACCCCAAATCAGAAAAAGTTGGGACAGTATGAAAAATAGAAATAAAAAAAGAAAGTAGTGATTTCTAAATGTACTTTGACTTGTATTTCATTGCAGACAATGTAAACACAAAATATTTCATGTTTGTCTGGTCAACTTAATTTCATTTGTAAATATACATCCTTTCCTGTCATTCAGACCTGCAACACATTCCAAAAAAGGTTGGGACAGGAGCAATTTAGGGCTAGTAATCAGGTAAATTGGTTAAATAATGATGTGATTTGAAACAGGTGATGTCAACAGGTGATTGTAATTATGATTTGGTACAAAAGCAGCATCCAAGAAAGGTCTAGTCCTTTAGGAGCAAAGATGGGCCGAGGATCGCCAGTTTGCCTACAAATACCTGAGAAAATTATTGAAATGTTTAAAAACAATGTTCCTCAAAGAAAGATAGGAAGACATTTGCTTATTTCACCTTCAACAGTGGATAACATAGTTAAAAGATTCAAGGAATGTGGAGGAATTTCAGTGCGTAAAGGACAAGGGCGCAAGCCTAAGCTGAACAACCGTGATCTCCAATCCCTCAGGCGGCACTGCATCAAGAATCATCATTCATCTATAAGCGATATCACCACATGGGCTCACGACTACTTTGGTAAACCTTTGTCAAGTACCACAATACGTAGTTACAGCCACAAATGCCAGTTAAAACTGTACTGTGCCAAAAGGAAGCCCTATGTTAACAGTGTCCAGAAGCGCCGTTGACTTCTCTGGGCTCGGAGGCATCTGGGATGGACCATCACGCATTGGAAACGTGTACTGTGGTCAGATGAATCGGTATTTCAGGTATTTTTTGGGAGAAATGGACGCTGTGTGCTCCGGACCAAAGAAGAAAAGGATCATCCAGACTGTTACCAGCAACAAGTCCAAAAGCCAGGGTCTGTCATGGTATGGTGTTGTGTCAGTGCCCTTGGCAAAGGTAACTTGCACTTCAGTGATGGCACCATTAATGCTGAAAAGTACATAGAGATTTTGGAGCACAATATGCTGCCTTCAAGAAGACATCTTTTCCAGGGACGTCCATGCATATTTCAACAAGATAATGCAAAACTACATTCTGCACACATTACAAAGTCCTGGCTACGGAGGAAGAGGACATGGTTACTTGACTGGCCTGCCTGCAGTCCCGACCTGTCTCCAATAGAGAATGTGTGGCGCATTTTGAAGCGCAAAATGCGACAGCGAAGACCCCGTACTGTTGCCCACCTTAAGACTTGTTTGCAGCAAGAATGGGACAAAATTACACCTGAAACACTTCATCACTTGTTGTCTTCAATCCCTAAATGTCTTTTAAGTGTTGTGAAAAGGAATGGCAACATTACAAAGTGGTAAATGCTTTACTGTTTCAACTTTCTTTGAAATGTGTTGCAAGAACGAAAATAGGAATTTTGTTTTTTTGAAAAAAAAAACAATAAAAATCATGAGGAACACATTAAATGATGTGCTGTTGTATTGTCTGCAATTAAATACAAGTCAAAGTACATTTAGAAATCACTACTTTCTTTTTTTATTTGTGTTTTCCATACTGTCCCAACATTTTCTGATTTGGGGTTGTATATCGGCGAGCCCCGAGTTCCGTAAACATCTTTCCATTTCTCTTGTAAATTAGGTGGGTCTCTCTTAAATGTGTTTTTTTTAAGCACAATCAAATGCTCCAGCAAGTTGTGTGTTGAGGCGTCTGAAAGGGAAGAATGACTTTATGACTCTGGAAAAACACAGAAGCCCCATTTTGACCTGGTATAAAAATCCGATCGGAGTGATCAAATCACAAGTGGGCATCAGAACGCATTGAGATTTGATCACTCAAGCCACATTCTGAGGTGGTCTAGAGATCAGAGTCTGCGTGGTCTTGGTCACATGTGTCCACATTCTTATAGCAGAGGTTTCATTTCTTGTACATCTTTCACAATAAAAGTCTCCAGTTACTTTATTTTAATGTTTTTATTATGTGGAAAAATCAGGAAATGTTGGGTCTTCATCAGCAGTAACTTAATACGACTCCTATAAGCGAACATGAAACCTAAAAATAAATGCAGATATAGAAGATATATAGAAACTAAATTTCAAACTACAGAGATAGAAGCTACAAACGCACTGAGAGCTGAACACACAGAGACCTTTCCCTCCTGCACAGGTCCTGGCGACCGCCTGTAGACATCCTCATGTCGGCACACAGACAGAGCTTTTTCATTAACGTTAGTCATCTCACGTTTCTAATGTATGATTTAAGTGAGAGGAACAACTGACATTTACATACACACACACACACACACACACACACACACACACACACACACACACACACACACACACACACACACAACCTATATGCAAACGCAAATAATGTACGTATTTATTTGCTTATAGAGAGGGGCATTGAGATCCGATCACAAGTTGTTACTTATGACACATTTGGAGACATTCTACAGCCAGGTTAAAACCCACGTACTTAGAGCTGTCTACTTGTGATCAGATCACTCAGGACAGATGTTAAACCAGGTCAGAACAGGCCCATTCAGACCACATTAAAGTTGGTCTGGGCCACATTCTTACAGCAGTTCTGTACGCGTATGCGTCCCGGGCCATATTAAGGACCGCCTACTTAACTGTGAGCGGATCTACGTAGTCATTCAAAGTATTTCTAATGTCACAGAAACCACTGAGAGTGAATTGTGTTTTGGATGTTATTATACTGTCAGTGATGTGTCTGTGTTTCTGTTCTGTTGCTGCCTGCTCTTAGGCCTTGTTCAGACTGTCAGCCCGTATCTGTTTTTCGCATATCCAGATTGTATCTGGATTAATTTAAGAATTTCTGGACAGGAAATTTTAGCAAATCGGATCCAAATCACATTTGGAACTGGTTTGAAATGCAAATCCAATTGGAATGGATTTCTACAGATGCGCCTAGGGCTGCATGATATCAGGAAAACATGCGATATGCGATAGAATTGTCGAATGTAGCGATGACGATATCACTTGCGATAATTAAACAAATACTCAAATGTACAGTGTTAATGTCTTTCTGAGCTATATTTTCACATCCATGCTCTTTACCACCTCAGTCAGTAGCAGATATATTGACATGCTGAGTTTGAATGCATGGCACATGTAATATGCTATCATTTATTGCAAATCAAGCAGTCTTTTCAATAGGTGTACCTTGATATCAACATTTGCGATATATTGTGCAGCCCTAGATTCGCCTCAGACCGACGGCTCTGGCCGCTGAAGCCGGATTCCAAGGTGTCTTTTGTGTCACTCACGTAGCCAAGGTTATGCGCCTATACTTATGAAGATAATAAAATAAAAACACAGAAGCTCTGTAGTCTGAGCCAGCGTAAACCAAGACAGCTTTTAATTAATTCCACATTGTCAGCGACTGCGCAGCGCATTACCGATTTTACCTTTCACAATAAAATCCCAACTTAAATTTACTCATTAAGATAAAGAGACAATTCAACAAAATAGCTTCACATTACTTGCATCGCAACGTCAAGTCCAGAGTGACAGAAGTGCTGAGCAGATGCTGCTACTAGCAGAGCGCTAAGGAGGACAACAGTCAGAAACAGCAGTCCGTTCTGCACCACGACTTGACAGTGTGATTGGAGGGCGAAGTAATGGACCATTTCTCAAGTTTCCTCGTTGGAAAGCCACGTCACCAGCGTAGCTACACTGACGCCCACGTCGTTACCACAGCAACCCATTCAGATAGGTTGGTGATGTTTGGAAACACAAATCCAATCTGATTACTTGGAAATAACAGTGTGGACAGTTTGTCTCAAAGATCTGATACGTGAAACAAATTGGATATGCCTGAAGTCTGAACGCAGCCTAAATGTGGTTTGAATCCGATTTGTTGTCCAGACTTCTAACATGAGTCTGGATATGACAAAAAATGGATTTGGGCTGACAGTCTAGAGCTGTCCACTTGTGATCGGATCACTCAGGACAGATGTTACAACCAGGTCAAAACAGGCCCAGATTTGTGTGTGTGTGTGTGTGTGTGTGTGTGTGTGTGTGTGTGTGTGTGTGTGTGTGTGTGTGTGTGTGTGTGTGTGTGTGTGTGTGTGTGTGTGTGTGTGTGTGTGTGTGTGTGTGTGCTAACAACACACATGTACACATAAGCAGATGTATTTTATGTGGAAAGTCTGAACCTTATGAGCAACACGTGGCAGAGTCACTGATTCTGAGCTGTCAAAAAATCCCACCTGAGACCACGAGAAGAGAGCTCACTTTTCCCATTTCTCTGTTAACCTCTCACATTGAATTAAGCCATTTTTGTTGGTACTTCTCTTCGTCATGGGTTAATAGTGTTCATTGACATTCCACATTTGCTCCCCTAATCTGTTTCCATATGCTTTTTAGTTTGTATGAATATACTTGTTTCTATTGCTCATTGTTATTACTGCTCCTCCAGAGCAGCCAGTCATTCCACGAAAATCAGCCGTGCCAGGTACTGCTGAGTCTTAATTTAGGCAGCCCTAATCCCTCGTAAAGCTAACGGCTATTAACGAGAAGTCGCATGGCACACGCCTGAAAACACAACCCTGTCCCGCCAGTCTCATAGTCTCGTGCTTAATAGGAATCGACATGGTGACATTTTGGCAGCACTGCGCCGAGGCAGGAGAAAAGACATTATTCAACAATGTGTTTTTCCACAGCAGAAACAGAAAAGGCAAAGGGCTGCCTATGCAGCGCCTGCATAAGAAGGTTTTTCATTTTTTTCTTGTAACGGTATATTTCAGCTTCAAAATGTCATGTGGATGAACATTCCCTTCCACCATGGTTTAATACACTGCAATTATGTGTGTAAATGAATGTTCGCCTTTACCACAGTTGGATACACTACAATTATACTCTTATGATTGTGTCATGTATGCTTATGTGCATGCGGCTGCAACTCTATCTACTTCTGTCTGTCTGACTTTGCACTTTGTGGTTCCTTCAAGCCAATATGATGTAGAGTAGTTGAAATACAAATTGATTTTACATCCACTCTGTCTTCACAGCTACCCCAAACTAATACCCCAAAGCTCATGCTCACCAGTGGGGCTTAAAGTCAAAGAACAGTTTTTTTTTTTTTTTTTAATCCACATGGTATAGTGCATTTCTTTTCTTCTGTCTCTTCAGTCTCATCCAACTCTTACTCTATCTTAATTAACAGCATTATAGCACACATTTGCACAGTTAATGAAACAGCCTTCCACATATTAATATATCATATGTCAGCCATGAACTGGAAGATTGCGTTCTTTCTGCTGCTGCAGTTGGCTCAGATAAAAGGATGAGTCGCCTAGAGTCGATTGAGGTGATAGTTTTGCAGTTTTGGGTCATCTATTTTTCAATGTGTAGTGGGTAGTTCAACTTAAAAAAAAAAGTATTGTTTTGGCATCACTACTGAAACTTTCCAAGTTTCAAATTTCAAGATACCCATGCCTTACACAGTGTTCTTCTGACGGATGTGGTGAGGTTGATGTAGCTTCTTGCAACAGGTCAATATTAGAGAAATTCACGGCGACAAAAGCAGCATCACATTGGACACTAAAACCTGACCTCCATTACTAAAATAAGTGCAGTACTAGAGCCTCGCAACGTTGCACCAGACATTACAGAATTGGCAGGGCTGTTTAAAGGAATTTGGGGGCCCCAAGCAAAATGGACATGGAGGCCCCCCCAACCCCCCCACCCCGCACGCACGCAAAGCCTACAGGAACCACAGCATAGCCATAAAGTTCACCCACACTTTATATAAATAAAAAAAGGTTTACAGTGCATAAACCGCTGTTGCATCAACTGTGCACCTAGAAATTTGACAGGCACTACTGTATATTAAAAATTCTGAAATGTCCATGGGCAAAAGTGACTGGTATTTACACAGTTTGGTGGGAATTCAATAGTGATTTTAACTGTTTTTTTTTCTAACAATATGACAGCACACACTTATCAGTTTAAACTCTGGGCTGTGCAGGATATCAGCTATAATTATAGAGCTTGTGGGGGGAACTTGTGCTATAGAGGAAACATCAGCACTGAGAAGTGATGCATCTGTTGATGTTGAGGATGAAGTTGATGGTGTAGCTGGGAAAATAATTGAAAAAAAATCTGAAATTACCTGTGAAGTACGTTTTACCATTTCACTGTTAGCATATTGAAAGAGGTCACTATTAACAGCTCAGCTTAGTGAGAGAAATTCACTCTACCTTCATCAGTGGAGGTATCCTTAGGAAGAGCCTGAAGGCTGAGAAATTTAAGCAAAGCACCTTGAGGGAGAAAGAAAAGATGGTAACACTTTATAATAACAATCATTAATAGATGGTAAATTGATAGTCAATTAATCTTTAGTTAATTGTCATTTAACTGTTAGCAAACAGTCTTTTTACTGTTAACAAACAATGAAATTATAATTAAATGTTTACTAATTATTTGTAGTGCTGTAAATTAACAGTTTATTGTAACACACATATCTATCATATAATATATTAGGTATCGGGTAATGATTAAACATTTTTTGTAAACCTTTAAGAAACCATTTTTAAAACATCTATAAACATTACATAGACGGACCAGATATTCCTAACACTTTGTTAAGGGTTACTAATGCTTAAAAACATCCCAAGCTAATGTTTGATGCACGGAATATATTGTGTGGTTTTCCTAACCCCCATTTGGTAAATAGATTATCACGGTGGAATAGTTAGTATAGGATGCTAACGTTATGCCACTTTCATCAAAACCTATTACAACGCTATAGCAATGTCATGTCATTAAATACAATAAACAGTGATTCTGGAACAGATCTGCGTCTTCCTTATCCCGTTAAAAACATATTACAGTAGTATGCAACCATATTCCATCCGTTCGAAAAAAAGGTTGCACTAACTGTTCGTTACAAGCAGCATTTGCCGTCAGGCAGGTTACAGGTAACGTTAGCTAACATAAACATATTTTTGCTAGCCTACCTGCTGCAAAATTACACCAAGACAAGTAGAGATATTTTATCCAGTGTAATTTATCACTTACCACTATCTTGTTTTTTCTTATCCTCCTCTTCCTTTCTCTTCTTCCTTTTCTGGCTTCCTGAAGCATAATTCTGCTTCATGATGACTGCCGACCGAGGAGGTTTTGTATTTTGCCGGCAGCAGAGATCACGAGAGGGGCCCCTTGAGGGGGATCCCGATAACAGTGTCATTGCACTTTACTGCATTGACTATCAAAGGGGCGCTCACAGTTTGTCGTTGCATTTTATTCTTAACCAGTCGTTGTCTTGGGGCCCCAGGCCAGCTCGGGGCCCCAAGCAATTGCTTGGTTTGCTTGGCTTGTCGCGACAGGCCTGAGAATTGGTAAACTGAGCAGGTGTCACATGGACTGCCAGATATATCTTCTATCGTCTCACCAAAGTTAAGTGTAGATAAACTCATCAGATGAGAGCAGATCAGCAGACCTTGAGGCTGGTGGGTAGCTTTGGAGTTAACTGGTCCTTTGAGCAGTAACCAGAGCAGGTGTGACAGGGGGTGGCTTTAGATAGGCTGTGATGTGTTGAAGCTTAGTAAAAATCCTGCCCAGTAGCTGGCGTTCCTTTTACTTGATGTGTGACAATCCAAGACAGAAAAACCCAACACCCTGGAGAGGTTTCAGTGGTGCTGAATGGCAGAATTGACCTTTGCCTAGTCCTGTTGTAGCACTTCCTGTCCTGGTCCAGATGGAGGCAGCATGAACACCGAACCATTCCACCCAGTGAATCCTGTGAATGCTTCAGAGCATGACAAGTTTTTCTGAGGATATTGTTGTTTTTTTGGCAATTTCCTTTGAACTGTGATCTTTCCACAGTCCAGTCTCCCCTTAGGAGGAACGGAAAAAGCAAAGACTAAATAGTAACACTGATATAAAGTTTTAAACTCAAAGCATACTTTCAAATTGTTAACAGGCCCTTAGAAATGCCAGGTCTTCCAGGGTTTTTCACTGTATTCACCGCCTAACTCTGCTATTCCCGTCACTAACTTCATCAACACAGAGCTGAGAGTCACAAGCTTGTTTTTCAAAAGAGAGAAAGAATAACAGTCTTCTACACCTCTGTTTCAATTCTTCCACCTATCAATCCATCTGTCACCCTGAGCTATTTTCTCTTTAAACACTCACTGGACCTCGCGTTTCAAACTCAGAACAAGACTAAGCAGAAACAGACAGCGTCTCATGACATCCATCCATACAGGTCTTTGTTTGGGAGGGGTGCTTCAGGTTGTGTGTCAACTGGGTTTTCAGGGTGAATACTCCTTGCAATAGTAAAAGTTCCCACTAGATGGTGGCAGAACCATTTGAAGATCAGACTACAGAGTAGTCGAGGGAGGAACATTATTTCAATTAAGCGAGTCCTATCTCTTGTCCACATGGTAAAGTGTCCCTTTACTCCCCATATGACCATCTGATATTGTGTGATCTGAGCAGACACGGCTAGAGCATTCTGACGGTAGGGAATGTTTCTTTAAGTCTGTCTATTATGATACTTTTGGGCCTTTTAAAAAGCCCCAGGTGTCCCCGGCTCTGCGACATACTTCCTTGCCCTCAGAAAGATCCTCAAATGGAAAGATGGATCCGTTCCACAGATTGGGGAATATGTGGTCATTTCCCTTTGGATGCAACAAAAGGTGAATCACTAATATTATAGTATGGCATACCTAAAGAGTATTTATGTCCCTTGTCTTTCCTTAAGTCTGTCATTCCAATCACAACGCCTTATGACAAAACCGTGCTGTAGCCCTCTCTATGAAACACTGAACTGATTTAGCATGGGTCAGTTCTCTTGGCATGAGCGCAGTGGCTGTTAGGTTCAGTCCCCTGTTCAAACCGGCCTGCTGGAGAGATTTTGTGGTCACTGCTTGAGGCGCCTTTGCCCTTCTCTGCTGGTCCTCTTAACCTATTTTATTGAAGTATACAAAGAGTTGAACAGAACTGAACTCCGATTTCACCAGATTTTTCGTTTGTACTTTACGCTCATGCAAAGCTCATGCAAACAACTGACAAATCTGGCTTCAAATTGGTGCTGGCGTGACATAGTAGTAGGGTTTTGAATCCAAGATCTCCTCTTGGTGGAAAATCGATCCTTTCTTAAGTGCTGTTTGATGAATGCACCATATTTTGTACATCTCAATCCAGAAGAAAACTATTCTTTTTCTGATATGCTCTAAATGGCTTGCTTACCTGCTCACTCAGGCATCTTCTGGACTGTATTGTCTAGATGCTTTTTCCACAAGGCTCCACCTGGGGTCTGCTGGGCCCTGAGGTGAGTTCACATCACAGTATGTCAGACAGGCGTGGTAGCGTTTTGCTACGTGGGCTGCTGTTTTGGCAGGTTTGAGCCTCGACCTCTGCGTGTATTTGTACGCACATGTGGGGCAAAACGCCAGAAAATGGTCACTCCTGTGCAGCTGTTGGTGTGGGGGCTGAGTGAGAGATTCTTTACAGAAAACACACAATTTCCGGTCCACTTTTTGGCCCGCTGAGATGGAAGTGACAGCATTTTAAACTTCAAGTGTGTGTGGCCGACACCGCCTAACCATTGATGGAGGGGGGGGGGGGGGGGTCCCAATGAGCTGGAAGGGCGCAGGTGTCTTGGCTGTCTTTGTCTGCGGCCAAGTGGTTGTGAGTCAGTCATACTGTAGCACACTGTGACTCAGTGTCCACTCACAGTTTTTACAACACTTATCAACATGGGAGATACAGAATGTAGCATATCTCACTGCTGGTGTTTATTTTGAGCATTTTCTTCCAGTGAAGTGAACAATTAACAGGACCCCAAGGTTTAGGTATTTGTGCTTGACTGGGCCACAGCACATGGGAGCTGACATATAATGGATCATTAAGCTGCATGCTGTAAAGAACTGAAGGCTCAAATCTAATTGTTTTCCAGTCTCACTTTTTCAGATAAAGCATTTGTGCAGGCAGCAGGACTTAGCTGGACTCAGGGACCAGTTGAGGTTTTCAGTGGCCTTTTGAAAGAGGCTGTAATAAACGTAGGATGCATTGGGAAGAATTGGGGACCTGTTAAAGGTTCAATATTGGCACTTACCCAGTGCTAGTACTAGCTCTACTCGTCCTCCTTTTTCCATTGCAGATTTAGTACCGCGTCATGCGTGAGGCGAGCGTGGCTGGTCATCATAGCGACACCGCAGGATACTGCCGTGACCTAACGCGACACAGAACGTTGAAGGTGTGCAAATTTTGTTTCAAAAGAAGCTAGAGGCAGCAAAAAAAACGCCGCTGGCTAAACTATTTAAAAATGGCGGGTTTGTTCAGGACTCCCCCGTCTGTCGCTAGCAATGATGACGCAGTGATTAGTGACGGTTCTCTCCATAGTCTGCTGGCTTTCATGTCATCTTTTGGTATCGCCTCAGCTTGCTTGGAACCTCGACGGAGGTGATACAAAAAAATGGTACAATGGTTCATAATGGAAAACCGAAAAAGGCGAGTAGAGTCGAGGCAAGTTGAGCAGGTACCATGTAATGGAAAAACACCATAACATGGGCTGTGACTGAGTCAAGGCCTGGGAAGGGTGGATGGTGTGTGGGGCGAGGGTCGTCAACTGAGACCCCTCAACTGCTCATACACCGATTTCAGACACGTTCATGGCTGAAGCTCTGACAAGTTCTCACCTACTTTGCAAGCCACATAGACATGATCCAGCTTTCGGGTTGTTTCTAGTCTATATCCACAACCTTCAGCTTCCGGGATTGCCCCGAATTTCAGATCTCTGCAGGGTAAATCCAGACAGCTAGGTAGACTATCTGTCCGGTCTGAGTTTTCTGTTGCACAAGTAAAACAACTTTTGAACATACACGTTCCACCAAAACAAGTTCCTTCCCGAGGCTATTTTGCAGTGGCAGCGTGGCTTCGTGAGGCTTTTAGCCGCGCCCAAGACGATTGTGATTGGTTTAAAGAAATGCCAATAAACAAGAGCACTTTTCTCTCCCATCCCAGAATGCTGTGTGGACAAGCCAGACCCTCCTTCGCAGTGCTGTGGAGGAAGGTCTGGCAATGCAAGACTAGATTGTTTCTAACATGTTTTTAGGTCTCTTGGGTGAAGTCAAGTCTTACCAAGCAACTGCAAGTACACTGCATTTTGCTTTCAATGTTGTTAATATAGTTTTTTTTATCTGGCCATGTGGCTATGCAGGGTGTGCATGATTCATTTTCCTTGTTCTGACTATTTACCAAACTTAAAACTTGAATGCAAGTTTCAAGTAAAGTCAGGTTAATAGGGAGTCAATTCTAAATCAAGTAACGTCTCAGTCCAGTCACGTTTACATCAACTCTCAAGTCCTTATTTTTCTGACTTGAGTCTGACTCCAAGTCTTAAGTCAGCTCTGCTCTGCACTCTATCAGGCTGTCTTGTCCAAATTAATACATATTAGCCATTTTCCTTCTGTTGTGGTTCAGGAGTTTATCATATCCTATACTGTGTGTGTCGCACATGTTCATCCACTGCAGGGGGAAATTTCAATGAGCTGGGCTTTTTATTTGTGTTCCACATCCTCTTTCTTCCTGTTCCTGCTCTATCTGGCTTTCCAGTTGAGCGCCATTATTTACGAAGCAATGCTTTTCCACGCCTGTTTGATTTTTCACAGGTCTGTTGCATTCGCTTGCGTACTTTCCCCTCAGCAGATAAATTTTCCCTTGTTTCCGCTGGACACTGAATAAAGTGTGTGTGTGTGTGTGTGTGTGTGTGTGTGTGTGTTTTGGATTTATGTCTCTGAGTGTATGTGTAGGGGCTATGGGTGAGGTGACGTTGGCTCATGTACAAAGCAGGATGTTCAGCAGCGTAGGAAAAAAGTGTTGGGTTGTAAACACCCAGAGCCAACTGTGAACGTGCACACACACACACACACACACACACACACACACACACACACACACACACACACACACACACACACACACACACACACACACACACACACAGTGAGTCATTCACTGTCCATCGCTGGCTTGCCTACACACAAATGCATATATTTGCTATTATGGTAGTGAATATCCATGGCTACAGGTAGCTATGAGATACCATAACACAGAACACAGTAACTGACTGACACACATGTGCATGCATTCATTTTGCCATTTGACAAGTAGGCTCTAAAATCTTGTTCTCTTGCAGGGCTCCATGGCATAAAGCCTGTCCTCAGATACAGCTGGTCCCTTGGGAGAACTGCCTAGGAGCTCACGACTCTGACGCCCCGCTGCTAATTTCCACAGCCTGAGGGGAACCAGGAAGCAGCCGGCAGGAGCCATGCCTGCCCTGGCTACCGGAGCCGGCCAAGAGCCAGGTACAGACCAGGCCAGGAACACAATCTGAAACACAAGTATTTCTGCACAACACACAAAACCAGTAAAATGCACTCCTAAAAAGTAATTGAATGCAAGCACCAAGTGTGATCCCAGCCTAGAAATTACTATAATTTTCTTTAAGGGTCAGTGTATCCTGGTGGTCCACCCTTTTAAATTTAATTTCAAATTAGAAATGATTTTCTCTGAACGTGTCTTAAAGCTTTTCATTTAATTTTGTTCCCTGCTAGTCTGGATCAGCGGAAGTACATTTCCAGGATAAAGCCTGATATCTGGCGTGTGACTCACGCGCTGGATGGCTACTCTTTGTTTGTTGCCGTTCTCAAAATCCCTTTGCTACGTGAAACAACCTTCAAAGCTAGTAAGCCACACACTAAAAATGGCAAGTTTTGAAGAAAATTTTGTATCGTGCAATAAGGCAGGCCTGCTTGTTTTTTTCACCAAATTATTGTAAATTTCATGGCATTTACTATCTAACTGGGACGTTTTCGGGCCTTTTGGCACCGATTGGCGGGGATTGCTATGGACGAAGTACACACGTTGTTACACTGGAAAGAGCAAATTACATTTAACCATGTATCCAGCTAATTTACGTTACTGTATTTTGTGAACAGTTAACTTTATCTCATATTTTATGTGGCGTTTTCTTGTGTGGGCTATCTTAGAATGTACCTGTGGTGTAGCCAGACCATACTCCACATAGCGCTGTGACGATAGGTCTGGCAATGCGAGATTAGTTCCCTGTCAAATGAAAATGACGGAGTAATATGCTTGCAGCTCTGCTCAGAGCTGCAGCATATCACTCCGCCCAAGTAGCACCCATTCCCATTCTGAGAATATAGTTCCCAGTTTATATACAGTTAAAAGATGGCTGTGTCTCAAGTGACGTTGTTATTTGTACACGCTGTGACTATACAAATCACAACATGTAAATAGGAACATGTTGCCGTTATTTTGTCACTTATTCGGAGCAGTAACAGTTGGAGCCGGTTACCTCCAGGATCTGTGCTAAGCTAAGCTAACGGTGGAGCCGTCAGACAGAGTTACCACACGCACGGAGATGAGAAGGGTATGGATCGACTTGTCTAACTGTCGGCGTTACGGTGAATAAGCTAATGTCCCAATAAGTCGGCGTGTTCCTTTAATGGCCAGCTACATCATCACACACACACATGCACACACACACACATGCAGAGGACCCAACAAGTGCAGGATAGCAAAGGACAAAAGGATGACAGACATTATGTCCTGCCCTGATGGATAAAGAGTGTGTGCCTTTCTGCGTCCAGACTTTTAACAGAGTTACTGTAGCCCCCGTCATCCTGGAAATTTGTGCAGACAAAGTAGAAAGCCAGACCGTCAATTACGATTAGAGTCATTTTGGGCAATTACCGGCAAGGGCTCAAGTTTCCAAATAAAACACGTAAAGACTCCTCCAGCCCATCTCCTCTGCTTCCCCCTTGATGGTCCTGTGAAGTCGTCTGTGCAGGTGAAACACAATGAACATTATGGATCAACATTAGGTCACTGATCTCCTGGCCTGGTCACAAATCCTTGCGGCTGGCCTGGCATTTAGACTAGTCCGCATTGTATCAACAGTTACACAGAATACTGGTAGCATTACTCTTGGTATCATATTAATGCTGTTGAATTAAGAGATAAAACTAGTTAGGATGGAAAATCTGTCATATTTATGGTGTGCTGCAAGAGACAAACGTTTTAGCTACATCTGTTCTTGGTCAGATCAGTTAGCACTTGAGACTTTAAACAGTGTAATAAAGAAAGCAACGTGCCGAAAATATATGAAGGAATGATTGCTTCTCTATATACCTCTCCTCCTCTACTAATATTCTCTTAGTAGGTTACTCTTTTTCTCTGTTATTACTAATTTATACTGTATAATATAGTTGTCTTATCCTGGTTTCAAAGGCTGCCTTACAGGTATAAGGTATAATATGTAATACGTCTGCATTAAAATGTCTAAAAATAGACTATACCTATGTTATATATTTTGTTGAGTTGTGATTTACATTATCCCATATGTTTCCAACAATTTTCAAACCCAGAGAAATCTTAATTTTATTTCTGACATGGGACATTTTGTTTGATCGCCTGTCAATGGCGTCATATCGTATTTTGACCCATCTAGTTACAACACGGGAAACAATAGATATTACGTGCGTTTGAGAGTAATCCACATCCGGTGGAATATCCATTAAATGAACTGTCGTCGATCCAGACTATTGTGGAGATAATAAGCTACTCGTTCCAAGTACAAATGAGCTGTATCGGCATCCTTCCGGTGCACCAGCGCAGGAATGTCGCCAAAAATACCTGACATTACAACTCCGGATATAATTTTAATCAGTATTATGTAAACTCGGTTGGCAAGGTCTTTAATATAAAGGACGTTCATTTGTATTTAGGGTTCCGCACTCACTAGCTTTATCATATGGATGTATTGAAATGGTGTCAAGCCATAGGTGCATCGTCAAAGCACAAATAATTTATTAAATAACTAGAGGTAATAAACTAGAGGATGTCCACATCAGCTGTAGCAGCACGCTCTACATACTGGAGATTTGGCATGTAGTTAGCAACACCTCTGCAGACGAGCATAAATCTACAGAGACTACAATACCTCCTCCACTTGTGGTGGCTGCCAATAATTACAGATACATTACTGTATCTTGCCAGTACCTTAGCTTATTTTCTCTAGAAATTCTGCAGACCCCAAAACATCACACACACACACACACACACACACACACACACACACACACACACACACACACACACACACACACACACACACACACACACAAGATGAAGTACTGTCCTGGTGCTTTTAACATAAGAAAGATAATAAAGAAATTATTATCATTAATTTAACTATTCTTTAGTAGCAGTTCTCCTAATTCATTAACAGATTTGACAGGAGAACGTGTGTGTGTGTGTGTGTGTGTGTGTGTGTGTGTTATTAAAATGCGTATTATTGGAGTGTTTAGAGAGCAAACACATGGGCAGAAAAAGGAGGGCACATGTAAGATCATACCATCTCTCTCTTTACTTTCTCTCTCTCTCTGTCTTGGCCCAAATAAACAACAGGCCTCTATGTGAATTAGTTTCTAATAAATGAAACCAAAAAGTGAGAAAATAAACTTGAAAAACAATAAAATCTTGGAAAACTGGCCTTAAAATGTGACCGTGAGGAGTGCTGGAGAGTGTGTCCTGGTGATTGGGTTACTGTGGACTCATTTCACTGTGTCTTTTAGGTTTTTCATAAATGCTTTGAAAGCAGATTAATGACTTGTCTTTAGTTGATGATGCTGGCAATGCTCTTGGTGTATGAAACATTTTGTTTCAATGTATCCAACCCCTACTCTCCAGCCTTCAAAATCCAGAAAGCCCTGCTTTATGTGACATTTTGTTGACTTCTATTTTTGGGATCTAATACTCAAACACACATTAATTCACATTCTAACAAGGCAGCCAAGGAGAGACAGAAAATTTGCTTTTATATTTATACACAGGGATGTTAATAGGGAGCTTGTCCACAGAGATAATAAGTCTAAAGGCCCTGGCTCACTAGACCATCAGCCAATAACAATTCTCCGGGTTAAATTGAAGGCTGTTTTAGTGGGATTTTTCCCGAGTATTTGACTGTAGAAGAGGAGGGAGAAACGGAAGACCTCTATCCGCTCATAGAGCTCCTTCCTCGGGTTAAATGGAAGGTTGTCGTGGTGGGATTTTTTTCCAAGTATTTGACCGGAGAAGTAGAGGGAGAAACGGCAGATTGCTATGCGCTTATGGAGCCCCATTCCCCGGGTTAAATGGAGGGGTGTCTTAAGCAAAAAAAAATAGTTATATCGAGATAACGAATTAATAAGTCGTTATCACAAGATAACAAAGAAAATCCATGGCCGTTCTCGGCTTCCGTACATAGGTGTTGCAACTTATCACCTTTAAATAAAAGGCACCAAAAGGTAAGCTGCATTTTCCCTTACCCTTTTCCTGATCTTTCAGGATAAAAACATAAAAGGATGATATGAAACATTCTATAAAAAATGTCAAGATCGTTACAGCTGACTATTCACATTAATGTTCTTTCATTAATAATGACACACTAATAACGGTAATAAACTCAAACTGAATGTGATGATGGCAAAATATTATGTTTTTAAACTACGCCACCAAATTAGCCTAGAAATCTAGACGCACCCTAGCGGCAGCGAATTTAATTTGCAGCCAGGGGGTCTAGGAACTCGCCATTGCCTTGTGAGCTGGAAAAACCAAACTCTGGTCAGGTCCGGTACTAGATGTGTTCGGACTTTTGCCGATCGGATACGGCAAAAGTTTAATCTATCCACCTTCTTCGTTACTCTGCCTGGTTGTAGCGCTATCCTATTGCATGCAGAGGGAATTTGAAAGACAACCGTTTATCCCGCCCCTCGGATTGAGCCCTGTCAATGGTGAGTTCCCAGACCCAACATCTTGATGTGGGTCTGGCTTGTCAGGCTACCACCAAATATCATTTTACCCACATGAAACAAAGTTATATTGAAAAACCAACATTACTTCTTGGTAATGTAACAACAAAGGCTAGCAGAAAAAAAACCTATCCAAAATGTCAAGTTGTACATACCATAGGGTGAAAAACTCTTTTTTTGCAAACATTTGCAGTAGGCATGTCAGGTGTTGATTTTATATGAATGTCAGGTGAAAAAAAGACAATTGGTTTAACAAGAATAATGACGTCAGTTTACATGCATTGCCTGTGAATGCCTGTGAACCTAAATACCAATATGTTTTGAGCCACCTACCATCTACATGTCAACACTCCAGTAAAGTCGGTTGTATTGCAGCAGGAGAGCCTGCTCAAAGTGCTTATTTGTCATTTTGTTATGATGTGGAGTGAAAATAAGTCCTCCCTGGCTAAAAAGCCGCTCGACAGGAGCACTTTATGGAGTAGTATTGTATTTTAAGAAGAGGGCTCTTATCATTGGATACATCTTTAATGAAGCCAATGACTTGTCTGGATCCTGGAGATACCTCTGCACCTCTTCCTCCGTTGATGAACTTGTTATCTGTGCCGTCTCAAAAGTGAAGAAGTTGTCATCTTCTGGATCACCTCCAACTGCGGCATTTCCAATGGTGCCGGCATCCTCAGAAGGCTCTGTATGAAGAAGATGAGTCTCTTGGACCATTGCTGTTTTCATGGCTCCCCTCTCTTCATCAGCAAGCCACCACAGTCGAAACTTTTGGATGGTGGAAGCCGGCATCCTTGCCTCATGGGAGGCCAACACCTGCCCAAATCGAGTGTCAATAGCTGAGAGGATGTGGGTTGAGAACTGCACTTGGGTCAACTTTTCAGCTAACTTGGCTTTTAGGCTGAGAATGGTGGGAACTATGTATCCAGAGTAACAGTTCTTTTCTCCCTGGAGCAGGTTGATTGAGTAGGCAAGAGGTTTCAGAATAGCTGTGTACTCTTTTAGAAACATTGTCTCTTGAGGATGCAGTTTGGCTACTTTCAGCTGGTCATAGATTCCATTGAGCTGACTCTCAGTGAGACTCATCAATTTCTCGATTGCACGATACTCTGAGCTCCACCTAGTCACTGAAGGTACCAAACGTCTCATTTGGGCAATTTCCTCAATTGCATCAGCAGCACCTGATGAGCGATGAGCCTTATTCAAGATTGCAGCATATTTTGACATTGCACTTCTGTATAATTTTCAAGAAACACCCCGTGAGGCAACTTTGTTAAGATCAGTCATGGAAACAAGATTGAAAGTATGCGCGGCACATCGATGGTGAGGTGGCAAAAAAAGGTTTAGCTCAGCAAACTGCACATCATCTGTGCTATCCATCTCATCATCCATTTCACACCCTCCATATTCATTGAATGCCTTAACGAAATTGCTACCATTGTCAGTGACTGTGGCACTGACTTTGCCTGATCTGGAATTCTGCATGAATCTGACTAACTTTGGCAGCAATAACATCATAGGTGTAGCGGCCGCTTATCCTTTCACATGCCAACGCAGCAGACTTTCGATCTAATGTCTCTGGCTCAATACAGTGACACGTGATTCCCATGAAACTCCTATGATCCAATCCAATCCAACTTTATTTATATAGCACATTTTAACAAACACAAGGTTTTCCAAAGTGCTTCACAAAAAGAGCCGTCTATATATCTGCTGTTGTGCACACGGTTTGAACATCCTGAAGAGTTTCAGTAAGTGCCTCCATATTTTGAGATCCCCTTTCAATGTGCTGCATCAATGTTTTTCTGCACATGGGTATCCTACCCCTACTAATTCCTGCAATCATCTCACGGAATGAGGCTAAGCTACCACGAGCTAATTTTAGTTAACGTTAGCTAGCATATCAAACGGGGCTAGTCAGTTTTTCAACGGCTCTGGGGCTAGTAAATCAGCACATAGGAGAATGTAAAGTCGCACGTCAACTCAACAGGTAAGCTACCTGATACAACTATAAAATAGCAAGGTGACCAGTAAAACTACAGCAGATGACTACCCCTGGCTAATAAAAAAAAAAAAATTACTTTAAGATGCTTCTTCAGGTTGGAGGTGGAGTCTTTGGACGCTGAAAGGAGGCTGGTTGCTGGCAAGCAGAGGTTGCACTGCACAGTTATATTTCGTTCTCCCTTCTGTTTCTTTAATGTGAAATGCTGTTTGAATTACCAAGATACAAACGCATTCCTGCCCTGGCTCTGTTGTGCTGGTTCCGGCTCCATCTCTACCTCTAGCTCCTGCTGCTCCTCTTCCAACTCCATTGTGACTGACTACGCAAACCGCACATTTTTCCGTTTTAATATTGGGGCTTCTGGGAAATGCATGGTGTTGCCTTAATTTATTTAGAGAGTGAATAAACTCGTGAAACAGAGGAGTATTGTCATGTAATCCATTGATTTCAACAATGTAACTGTATTCTAAATACCAACTATTTAAATTGTAAATGTAACAGAATACAGTTACTCATAATTTGTATTCTGAATACGTAACACCGGGACATGTATTCTGTTACTCCCCAACACTGGCTACAGCTCTGTGTCTGTCCCTCTGCTTTGGTTTCACTCACCACTGAGTCTGACTTTATGTCCCAACCACAACACTATCTGACTATCTTTTACTGGGTATTATGTTGAAAGTTTCTAATTTATTAAATAATTGCTTAACGCATCTAAACAAAGTTTTGTGTTGGAGTTTGTTACATTCCAAAATCTTAATTTTGACTTTAAGATTTTCATTTTCACTGTAAATTCATATTGGTTCAAAATATCGGTTTCATTAACTACTAATAATTGGTATCGCCATCGGCCTGAAAAAAACAGTATCAGTCGATCCCTAGTCTGAAGGTCTGGCCAGAGATGTGGACAAGTTGGCGGACGAGGCTATGGGCAATGGTGCTGAGGTTACCACTTCAAGCTGATTGGGGGACACGTAGCGAGACTATCGCGCCTCTGCAGCTTGTTTAAGTCAGAGTTAGTCAGGGCAATGCAGATAAAGTGGTTGCAACTGTGGTTACACTTTTCAAAACACCGCACAGACAATGCTTGCTGCAATGTAATGTAATGGCGAGCCGAATATGTATAATATATATGGGCGCCTGCTCTACCAGGTGAGCTACCCAGGCGCCCAAAGACAACAAATGAATACAAAAAATGTAGTGAAGTTCGTGGCAGCTTCTAAACGGCGCATCTGCAAAAAAAGGAAAGTGTGAAAATACACGGTAACACTTTACTTGAAGGTATCTACATGAGAGTGACATGACACTGTCAACCCTAATTCTAACCCTAACTCTTACCCTAACCATAACTTGACAATGGCTTGTCATGACAAAAACCGAATGACACTTACTAAAAGAAGCATTATGTCATAAATGTTTATGACTTGTTTATAATGTTTATGACACGTTCATGACAGTGTCATGTTACTCTTATGTAGATACCTTCAAGTAAAGTGTAACCAAATACCTTAGCGTTAGGTTATTCACACACTTGCTCCTAAATACATTTTAACAAACGTACACATCTATTTTAGCCGCAAATGCAGGTGGTACACTCGCACTGTCGAGCCCTGTGTAAGTAGCGGACGGCTGAATATTTTCACAATGACATGGCCATCTGAAATGATGCAGTTGAAGACCAACTGATTAGCTTGATTCAGGTGGTCAAACAGTTTGTGTATTTGCAGTCCTCAGTCTTTCGATTTCTCTTTTTGAATGACCAATAATGACTACTGTCACCTGCTGGAATGTAGAATTATTTGCTCTCACACAGGCGCAGAACGTGCATGCTAGATGGCCGTCGACTATAGTCCTTGCAGTGTGTTCAAGTGCCATTTTTTGCAAGACACAGGTGGCGTGAGGCGACTCAACCGTCGGCCTTCGTCAACACTAGCTCTTTGACATTGGGTTGGTCTTAAAAACGCTATGCAGCTGCTCTCCAGGTCTTTTCTCTCTTCCAGACAGCTGGTGTTTAGTCATTTCTCCTCCTGTTCAGCCGTGATGGAGTTTTGTTGTGGGCTCAGTCTGGGACAGATAACTGTTACGCCTCCGCTCAGTTTGGCTCGGCTCATCTCAGTTTATTTCAGCTCCCACTCTGGGATCTTCAGACAGACAAATCCAGCCCACTCCTCTGTCTGCTACACACCATCATTTATCTCCCTACTGAGCTCGAAGGTTAAGTTTCGAAAAGTTTGTATTTGGTTTACACTGTGATGTTCGTGTTTTGCTGCATTTATATTGTGGCCTACTGTAATGTGAATGGTGTAGGTGGAGAGAGCTAGCAGTTAGCCGGTTAGCTCAAAGAGTCGACAGACAAGGAGATTCTACATTTTACTCTACAACATCGACCAGACAATGCCAGGTCTCCACACGGCGCTATATTTACCTATTATACATAAGCAGTAAAACAGAGCATAACTTGCACCAACAACCAATGTGTGTCGGTTCGAGGAGACAAGACTGCAGCGGCACGTCTTCACTCTAGTACATCACCATAGTAACAAAGGAGGGCACCACCTTTGTGGTGCTACTGAGCATTACAGATATAATTCTGTCTGTTACACTACCAAAAACGTCTGCCTACTCCTATGGCATCATAGGATGTACAATCAACCTCAGTGACAAACTGCCGCCTCCATGCTTAAGAGACTCATTAAGAGGCACAATGACGTTAATTTTATATAACGCTTTTTGACAACATTGGCAAAGTTTGTCTGTTGCATGCTATTGAAATGAATGACAATTGACTGTCTACTGCATACAGTTCCGCATGTCTAAAAATGTCTCTGTATGCAGTGATGCGTGGGACTTGGAGTCAGTTTAGTAATAACTTGCCCCATGACTTGATGAGGATTGTACAGTAATAGCAGCTCGCTGTCTGCAGATGAGGTCAGTTGAAACCCTCAGACATACAACATCTGGTTTATGCCATTCAGAGTTCAGTGAGCCTCCTGGAGTGAGAGTGGGTGTTTGCTCCTTGTAGCCCCATTTCCTCCCTGCTTCTGTAGTTATGTGATTGGAGTTTTGTGGTAGAATAGTTTATTTGTGGGGGAGAGGTAGAATGGGGTGATATTGGCGATTTTAGAGCCGGAGACATCACAACGAAAATCTAGACATAAATGTCTTTTGTTTAGTAGTGGACGATAACTTGCTATCTCTAGTTTCACATACGTTTGTATTTCAGAAACGTCTAATATAAGATTTTCTTGCTCACTTTTTCAAAAAGTCAATGCTCAAAAAGTTCAAACTAAAATGTATGACTTTTTATATTAAAACGTTTATATTTTGGATCCAGTTCTGTCTTAAAAAGCTACTGAAACAATGCCAATGGGCCGCATATCCTTGCATATGAACCTTACTATCCTATCGGTGATAGCCTTTTTACAAGCTTTTAGGAGGCAAAAAGGTAGGTACACTAGTACAATGTTTCTGCTTCTCGGATGCTTCAATGTTGTGATTATTGGATCAGCAAAGCTTTGCTCACTAGTGTCCTCCATTTTTATTTATTAGCTTAGTTTACTGATAGGTCAGTAGGACATGCAATAGCTCAAGCTTATTGTGAATTTTATAAGCGCCCTTTGCTAGATCACAAGAAAAACTACTTCAAATGGTCTGTGCGCTTATAGCATTGCATTACTATTTACATTTGAATATTTGATTTTTTTCCCCAGGTTTGTACAAAAGTTGGAATTTCAAAGGAAAATTGACAGCCCTAGTCTGCATTAGTGGTGTGAATCTTCACTGGTCTCACGATTCGATTAGATTACGATTATCCTGTCAACAATTCGATCCGATATTCAGATGTATCACGATGCGTCAACGCCTCAATATTATTATTTATTGCTACACATGGTTTTCATCAACAAATTCAAGCAGTCATATATATATATATATATATATATATATATATATATATATATATAGATATATATATAGATATATATAGATATATATATATCTATATATATATATATATATAGATATATATATAGATATATATAGATATATAGATATATAGATATATATAGATATATATATATAGATATATATATATCTATATATATATATAGATATATATATCTATATATATATAGATATAGATATACAGTATATACTGTATGAACGCCCTGTTTTATTGCATCTGCTCTAAAAAAAGACACTTCCTGAATGTAGTGGAATCTGAACACAGCAGACTGGAAACCGGAAAATTAACAAGTAACATCAGTAGGCAACAATCGATTATGGTCTGTCACTGTATCGATGCAGAATCCTCCACATCCACATCACGTGTAATGATTAATTTCAACACCCATAGTCTGCATACAAACTTATATTAGGATTTCGCCGCCGAGATTGTTGCGGCCCAAAATGCCTGATTTCGTTGGAGCTTTTGTAAAAAATTGCGATAAAAGTTGTGATGTCTTTTGTATGTTTGTTGCAGTGAAATTGTGGGAGACAGTGAAAGTTTTTTATAGTTCTTTAAAAATAAAAAGGAAGAATAATTTACTCTGGGCTGAAATTTCCTATATAATCTTTCCAAAAAGACTCAGGATGCTGCAAATGTTGGTATAATATGAAAATGGCTGGTGGATTTAAGACAAAAAATTATAATTTATTGAATTAATCAAATTTGAACATATGTGTCAGTGGCTTGTTGATCTTTACATTGTTAGTTAATTTCCTATCCTGGCCTGGGACTCACATTCATACGGTTTGATAAAGTAACATTACTTATTGGACTTTAACTTATCATTGCACTTACAATAACGAGTGTAGCTGTCCTCAATTTAGGTCATTGTCCGGTTTTTCCTGCATCCACCGTGTATTTGTGTGTGTGTCTCTGTGTGTGTGTCATTTGCGGGGGGAACTGAGGAGACCCGCCCACTGCGGCAGCTTCAGCGACTTCAAAGTGAAAAATTGTTACAGCGTTCATTAATGTTAAAATGTATACAGGTTGGCAGGACGGTCTGAAATGTTTTGCACGGTCTTTCGCTGTACTTTCTGTTGGTAAATGTGAGATGTTTGAGTCAGTCACACACGTCTCGTCTCCATATCAGAAACAATCGACGATCAACCCGTTCTCACTCCCGCTTGTGCTGATGGCACGTGGGACTGCTGGGATTGGTTGAAGTCACGGGAAACTTTAGGTTATTGGTCAAATTTGCGGAAAAGTTGCAGTGATTGGTCAGTGATTGCGAGTCACACCAAATTCACAGTAATTGGTTGAATTCGCGTGATTTGGCGCAATCGCAACATCGCGAAATCCTGGAGGGACTGATTAATCTAATTCCAGTAGAGCGCAACTGACAAATTGCCTGTACAGATATAACGGCTGATGTTAATTTATCGCAGATTAATCGGTATCAGTGTATATGTCAGCGGATAAGTAACAAGAATATACAGTATAGACACAAGATGTTTAAGGTAATTTAGAAACCGGTGACATCATTGCATAGGTTTTTAATTTGTAGTTATTTTCTAAGAAAACTGACATTCGGTTGATTGAACTAAACACTCAAGAACATACATGCAATCTAGGTTATTTATTGAGTGACAAATAAAAAACTGTGGCCATCACTGCTCTTGTTCCTTCTGCTTGATTTAGTAAACAAGACACTTATTGGTGTGATTAATTAATTTGCTGTGGTTGGACATTTGTTGGTTTTGACTGACTGGCTTGCCCAATTCTGCTGTAGAGTCTACCGCTTGCTGACAAGCCCCCCATGTGCCATTACAGTCTCTGCATGGTGCCCCTTAAACCATACACACACAGACCAGCCTAAATCCTTGTGCACACACTCTCGAACAGGCACTTCAAAAGACCCGATGCCCTTTTATTAACCTTATTAAAGTTAACAGTGTTATTCCAAGCTGTACCTGCGTGTACTATCAAGGTTTACGGCCCCGGCACAGCATTTAAAGATAAGGGTGGTTCAGCCATGCACAGCTGCAGAGGTGGGCGACACTCGCATTAAAGACTACACATGGAAATCTTGCGATGGGACAACGCTTTTACCAGATAGGCTAATAACTTACTGGCTGCATGTTTGTGCGGGAGCGATTGATGAGCCATCTTATGCTCTCCAATCTTTCCCTATTGGAAAAAGCTGATGGCTCTATAATGATACTGAGCAATGATAATCAGATATATCAGATAGCCTATTGTGAGGCACTTCACAACTTTCCTGCATTCTTGCTTCCACATACACATGCTTCTGTGTATGGCAAATGCATACATACAAACACAAATCTCTGAATCATATGAGCGATATGGTAAGAATACGGCCATATGGTTTTTTTCTTTGTCAAGGTAAACAGTAAATTTTTTCATCCCGATGTCAAGAATCCAGAGCATCTGGGCTTGGCCGTCATCGACATTCAGACATAGGGAGGACTTTGGGGTGGGGGGAGGGGGGTTCCTCTGGGAGCTTCCAGCCATTTGTCGTGGTCCTCAGCCAGTAGCCAGCTCTGTGCCGCAGTGAAACAGTATTGAAACACAAGGATTTGTTGCCACTGGAAGAGCTCCCTGTTTCCAGTTACATCAGAACTAAAATTTCCACATCATTCTCGAAAAAAACAAACAGTCAAAGCAAGCAGATGTAAAAGAAAGAAATCAAGTGAGTGCGACTGAGAGTGAGGAATGATGACTTTTATTTGTTTTAATACGAAGAATTCTTTCTCTTTATGTTGAGGTAGGATGACATCCTCCACTGTTCCCATCCAAAGCACACAGGCTACTAAATCGGTCATTGGCAGGCAGGACATGCTCACTTGCATTAAGAAAGAACCTGAAAACAGCTTTACAGACCATGTGCTCTGTTAGACAACCAGGCAATGGGATGTTGAGTAATAGCTTGCAACTTTGAGAGTGACACGGCGAAAGATTTTGTGTAAATTTAAAGCACAAATTTTCACAAGTTAAGCTATTAATGTATGATCAAAATAAAGCTTTTTTTAGGTGGTATTGATATGTCTGCCTCTGATTTTCCTGGAAGACTTGAAATAAGTAGCTGGCCACGGCTTCGGACAGAACATGAAGGCCTATGCCAGTGAGTCTGCTGCTGTTTCATTGCCACAATAAGTAGAGGTGGCAAGTCATTCGGACGTGGCTAGCTTGTTGTGGCTTCTGTGTTTTGTCTACCATGTTAGAGCAAATCTAAGCTTAGCCAAACAGCGGCCTTTCATCTCCATCTTGGGAAAGAGAAGTTCTGGATGGCCACTACCAAACTTAGCCTTCCCACAGAAATCAGAGGCAGACATCTCAGCATCCAACAAACACTAGACTGGCACCCTGCTGTATTCTCCATCTTCCACATCTCATATATCTGTCTTTATCCATGATACTGTCTCTGTCATCATCCTTTTGTCTGCCCAGATATTCTGAACCTTTTGTCTTTCCTCTATGTTTAATTTCTCTCCCTATCTGTCTTTCCTTACATATATATATATATATATATATATATATATATATATATATATATATATATAAAATGTGTTTAACTGACACAGATCTGGACTAGATACCAACTTCCCTATAAATTACTTCACTCCAGCCGTGGTGCAGGTGCTTCTACTTAAGCCTCACTTGTCTGCAGTGTGATTGTTAAAACTGTTGTAGCTGAAAACACTGCTGGCTCTTCAGGGTGCTGACGGATCCTGCAGACTATATGCATTCAATTATGTTGATTAGACTTGTACTTTTGTCCTGAGCTCTGTTTTCAATGTGCTGACAGCCCTTTGAAGTGTAAAGGTGTGACGAAGCATGGAGCAGAGGACGGGTGAGGCACTTGCTACGTGATATTTGATGGCATGTTGAAAATAAGATGAAATAAAGTAAATCCTTTTTGAAAAGCTTGGCCTGTCTTGGCTCTGAAATGCAACTTTGATAAGGTCCTGCAACCTAGATTCTTTTTGCTTCCTCTGAATGAAGCATGATCTCAGCAAGGGCCACGGATTCTTTATAGGCCCTGAAATGACACACATCCAGAGTTCAGCCTGCGGTAGTGAAACAGTCGATATATGATCGGAGTGATGGTTGATTGCACCTGGACCGGCCTTCTGTACTTGCTGAAGTCATTTTCCATGCTGTGGAGCCCTAACTAACATCTTGCAAAAGCCACTCGCTCTTTTTTTCCCTCCTAAACGATGGAGTTATTCAGAGACCGTGACACTGAAATATCATTGAAGATGGTATTGGACGGCTCAGTCCCCTGACCTTTTTTAATGTGGAGAATTGGTTTGGTCTTAGTAACTGGTAATGGGAGGCTTGTGGACTTGAATGGAGCACGGAATCCCGCAGTTGAGTTCATGGGCCAGCGTTATATATTACTTCTCTACATGCTCTATGATCTACCACTGTTATTTCCCAAGTAGAACGCTGCTGGATTTTTGTAAGTTATGTTTAAAGATGACAGCATCTGCTCAACTAATGCATCTTTTAATACTATATAATTTCTGGTAGGTGATGCTGCAACAGTCGCTTGATCCAGGCAACCAATGCCCTGCTATTCCATGCTCCTGCATGCTACTTTAGTAGTAAAGAACGTTTTTAAAGGGGTCAGGCGCTGGTAGTCTTCAGGACAGAACAGAAGCTGTATGGCGGCAGTGGGCTGATGACATATCAGTCCGGTGTTGGCTGTGAACAAGGCCCTGAACACTTTCCCTTTAGTTTGGCACCTGATTCAGGTTAAATCCATCTTCCCACCCACTGTCTGTCTCAGGTTTCTCCCTTTGGACGAAAATGTCTTTGACATTAGTGCAGGAATCATCATCGCTGTAAGTATAATTTCTTGCTGTTGCATAAAGCCGTCACTCCTCGCGCTTTTCATTGTGTTTCTTTGTCTTTAGTGTCATCATTCTTCTTCTGACTACACACATGCTTTAATCAGATGTTATTTATGTCAGTGTCTATCTCAGATGTTGTGTTCCTTCACTGATTCTTGCTTCAATTCATTTTCCTTTGCTCTCTGTCTTTCTTTGCTATGCTTGAGGCAGCCTTTCCTCCTCTCTCAGATAGATAATCAGGTAAATCAAGACTTAAGTGGATTAGGCTACACAGCTGCTTCTTTTTTTATACAAATTGCCCTTGCATCATCATACTATACTATGTCAATCAACTCACCTGGCAGTGTTCAGAAGCTATGCCCACACCTCTGTTCCCTGCGGCAAAATGCAAAGCATGCCCAAATCCACAATTAGGCTAACTCTGCTGAGGATTCGGAGTAACTGCAAAGCTGCATTCAACCAGGGGTTAAAGTGGACGATCCAAAACTGCTCCGGCACCTTCGATTAATAAGGAAATGAATCTAATCATACATCAGTGTTTCATTCGTGCACCACCATTAGTCCACAAACGAAGCAATTTTCTGTGTCTGTATAACCGCAGGACAGTCTACTGTCTGTGCTTAGTTAACATGTCTGTAACAGTAGGACAGTTGAGCTAAAATCAGTTAAACAGGTGAAGGGGTGGTAGGCATCTGGTTTTCATCTCATAATTATAAGATGTAACAGATAGAATCTTATGTAAAATCAGTTTGACCAAAATGAATTGGTTTTGTCGAGGCTAGGTTAACTGAAATGTTAAATATAATCTGATATCATATTTGACACAGGAATAAACCTACATTAATAGGCTGACAAATGCAGGGAGAAAACATTTTTTACTAAAGGTAATAATAAAAGTAGACTAAAATGTAATGACTTTTCATCGACTAAAACTGTACTAAAACGTTTTGGGTTGTCGATGTTGGTATTGGCAGTGGTAGAAGAAAGTACTTAAAGGGGTGATAGAATGATTATATAGGGTCCACACTGTTCTTTAAGGTCTCCTAATAGGGTATGCAACATTTGTTGGGCTAAAAATATCCCAGGTGCTTTTCTGTGGGTCCTTTTGCATCTCTGTGCAATGGCTCTATTTGGAACGTGAGCTTTTCTTCCAAATATGGTATGCTCATGAATATTTAGATGAGCTGTGCGCTGATTGGTTGAGCACCCAAATACACATACATTGGAGATGAGATAGCAGGTCTCATATTTCAGACACAGATTATTTAGCTAGTTACTAAATTCACTTCTGAGAGTTTTTTATGCGAGAAATCAACTATATAAAGCTCAAATATGGGCCATTTTACGAAAAATGGCTAATTGCAAATTTGGTAAGATGTGTCGGACTTCAGATCCTCCACACAGTCTGACGAGACAGCGGCAGCCTACTGCTCTCCATACCCAGAGAAAAGTCACCTCCGGAGCTCCGCGGACCTGGCCGTCTGCCGGCTGTCAACATAATTATAGTATATTTATACTTATAATTCCGTCACACCACTTATAGCACATTTACCCTGAGGTCTTACAAAGCTAACACTAGTGTTTTCAATTTCAATTTAATGCATTTTTCTGAATATGAGAGGTCTATTTAGGAGGAGCTGATAGTAGCTATGTGTCCCATTCAGTCCTATGGAAAGATCACCGCTTCACTTTTGGCATTACTATCATATATTTACACTTACAATTTCGTCACGCCACTTATATCACAGCTACCCTAAAGTCTAACAAAGCTAACACTTGTGTCCGATTTCAATTTATTGCTTTTATATGAATTTGAAGGCTTTAATTAGCTGCTAGCGTCCCTTCAATCCTATATGTAAAGATCGCGGCTAGGTAGCTCCACTTTCGGCATAATTATAGTATATTTACACTTAGAATTTTGTCACGCAACTTATATTACAGCTACCCTAAGGTCTTACAAAGCTAACACTTGTCCGATTTCAATTTAAGGCTGCAGGCCATGGAGCTCCGTCAAAGCCTCGGAATTTAGTAGTCCAGTATTCCCGAAACGGTGACTTTGCACGCGTATGGAGTGCCGGCTGTGACGGAGATCCATCTAGCTCACAGCGGGGCGGGATCTTTGAAAATGGACAGGCCGGGCGTTGAGGCAGCAACCCAGGCAGCACCAGCCGCTGAACTCCGACACGCAGTCGGACAAAATTTGCAATTACCCATCAATGTTCGTAAAACGTCACATTTGACCTCTACATAGTTGATTTCTCGCATAAAAAAGTAATGTATACATTTTCTGAGATCTGCGTGACCTAGATTCAGAAGACTAGCTAAGCTGACCTCAGGTCAGTGGTGTAGCCTATGTAAATGTTAGGGCGTGACAAAGGTAGAGACTAGAGCCAAATAAGGATTGAAATAAGGAGGAGCCACCGAGTTGACGTCAACTCTGTGGTTCGTTGGGATTTGCCTGTTTTCAGAGGCAGTTTCAGATAGTGAGATTTGCAGAGGAAAGAGGTGTCTATGGGATTTTGAGGTTCTATGTATGTCTTATTTACCCACCAAATTGTTGTTATTCAACTATGACAAGGTACAATCGGTTTTGCATTCTATCACCCCTTTAAAACATTTTATTTGAAGTAAAACTATAAAGTACAAGTACACGTCCTGTATTTAAATGTTTACTTCAAGTTAAGAGTGAAAGAGCGGCATTATCAGCACAATGTACTTAAATTGACTATGTCTTTTCAAGGTGGAGCTTTCAACTCTCAAATATAATATAATGCTGGATAATAATGCATCATATTTTATTTGTGGTATTTTGAGTAAAATCTGACTCTCTAATGTAACCAGTAACATGTTACTGTCTGGTAAATGTAGTAATACAATGTTTTCCTCTGAAGTAGAAGTACACAGTAAGTCAGTAGTATACAGTTGAGTTGCTTTGGGGGCCTTCTGTAAGTTATTTTGGGGTACAATGGTTCTGGAGAAAGCTAAAAACAGCAATACCACAGGCCAAGCGTTTTGAACGGTTCACTGCACTGGTGTTCACAATTCAATGTTTGAAATACTGACCTGCTATGAAAGCTCCCACATGTTGTCACAATTCTCTTTCCCCAGCAGTCTGGTGAGCCTCACAAACATTGTGCCTCTCTATATGTTCCTGAAAGATATATGAGGGAGGTCAAGAACTCATTCGTCACCTGGGAGAAAGTGCAGGGAGAGGAAATTGAGTCAAAACCAAACGTTCATTTCCTGTATTCGAACAAGTTAATTTTCACCAGACAGACAGTTTGTCTTTCTGTATGTAGTTCAGTTACTAGATGGAAGTGGGATCCCACAGTATCTGTGATGTACATTCCAACATGTAAAGTTATTGAAAGACTGATAAATATGTCTTCTAGCAGCCCAGACTGATCTCCTGAAATGGAGCCAATTTGTATGGCATAATTTGCGTGTTATTAAGACGCATACTCGCGTTTTAGCGTGTTTTTCCACGCCATTTGGCGTCCATTGACCTACAGTATGTTACTATTGCGTTGCCATGGTGACTAGTATATAAGGACGAAAGTCCGCAGAAGGAGGTTGGTTGGGAGCAGCCCATGTGGCCAAGTGTGCCGTGTAAGTAAACAGTGTCAAAGTTACAATATCATGGAAAGGGTCATATTTTACACCCACACAAACTCTGTGTAGTTAGATCAATCCCTGTAATTTCCTCATCTTGCACTGCTCTTCAAAAAAAATCTGAGGTTGACCTATGTCGCTAGCAATTATGATGTGTATCATGTTTAATGCATTTCATTGTCTGGGATTGTTTTGTGTGTGTTTTACATAAAAAGGGTTCTGAAAGGGTCTTTTTCTTAACCGCTGTGGAGGTGTGGGCGTGAGAGGGGAAGTGCTGTTTGGCAGTTAAAGTGGTCACTTCCTCCGTACGGGAAGCTTCAGAGGCCCTGGCCTCTCTGATTTGTCTGAAGACTGTTTCGGCCATCCTGCGCAACATCATGCTGGTCTTCAGGACCTCTGGGCTGGATTGGTCTAGAACCAGCCACAACAGAAACTAGTGGTAACACTACAACACACTGCCAGGTCTGCTACACATAGCTGCCGCATGAGAGGGTCCAGAATAGTCTGGCCAAAACAAATCAAATGAAGCCAGACCAGCCCTTGGTCCACCCTTTAGTGGTAAAAGGTTGGCGCTATCTTGTTCCCTTTCTTGCCCCCCCCCCACCACCACCTCATTTTGTCTCTCAATGTCTGTGCTGGACAAAGTTTATGATGTTACAGACCTATACATCTGGCCCTGGATTAAGTTCTCTCTCCACTTTTTATAGTGTCCACACACAGTGATTTTACCACCACTGTGGTTGTTCTTTGGCTCATTTCCTTTTTCTCTCCATTCGTCTCCATTTCTCCTCGCTTGTCCACCCATACATTCTTATATTTAATTTCAGCTTTGCAGAGTCCTTGTTTAGCTCTTGGCTCCTCTACGGCTGTTTCTGTTGTTGTTTGAAACTGGGTTTTCTCTGGTTCACAGGGTTCAGCCTGACATAGTGACCCCAGAAGGCGAGCAGTGGTAGCTTGTCTTTTCTCTTTTTTCCCCATTATGTTATTATTTCTGATCAGCTAATGGGGTTGATGTATTTCCCATAATGTGCTATAGGCATACACCACACATCCTTTAGGTTTTCCCAGCATGAAGAGGGTGGAATTGTTGTCAGAAGGAATAAAGAATTGAAAAGAAAGAATTGAATCATTGTGAGTGTAGACAGGAGGGAAGACTTCGCACCTGTGGAGAATAATGCTTAGGGACTCTCACTCTCTCCTTCCCTCCCTCGCTCCCTTCATCCCCTCCTACCGGTATCTCAGCGCTGCCAATTGTAATGACATTACCATATCTCTTCCCCCCCCACTCTCGCCGCCCTTCCTACACCACTCACCTCATCCCTTGTCTCTTAAAATCTTATTTTAATATATTATGTGAGATGTTCTGCTGGGAGTTCCAAGCTGTAAATGACTGAGGGAGCCAGCTGCCCTCAGGCAGACTTGTGTTAGCTAAAAAGCTAGAATGGTTCTGGTAATGAGGATCACAGAACCAAGCGACGGATGATCACATACCAGGGACAATATCACACACCAAGCTTGAGTAAAACCACGGGGTCTCTATAATGACTGGTGCACGTGTGTTGTGTGTAAAACCTCTGTCTTGTTGGCTTTTTCTCTCCTTGTTTCCTTACCAGGGCTGTTGTAGTAGTGAGATATGAGGCACTAACACTACACAGAATCCATGTTGTGATCTGAAGAACAGGGCAGGATATAATTTTGATATATCCTGTGCGTCTGCTCAAAGATCTCTAAAACCCCAAATGACCTCCAAATGGAAAGCAGAGGGTTAAGAGTGGCAGATGACACTCCATCTATCTGACTGCCCAGCAGCAGCACATGACATGACCTAAGTTAGTCAGTCGTGGCTCTCCCGCCAAGTGGTCTGAGCTGCCAGCACACACTTGCTCTAACCCAGTCAGAGAGCCCGCCAGTTCAGTCAGCCAGTCATTCATCCAGCCAAAGACATCAATCATTGTTTTCAATCGATTGTTTTCAGCTACGAATTACTCCAGTGTGGTGCTTTTTTTCTCATCCTCCTTTCTCTCTATCGCTCTGTCCTCCGATGAAAGAGAGGTAGCCAAGCCGCTCAAGTTTGTTTTGACATTACGATGGCTCCGCCGTGAATGTGTTTAGAGTTTCTGATAAGTAGTAGTTCAAAGGGTTTCAACCGTTGTGTTTTTGTGTTTGACAAGATTAAGTCTAGAGGGCTTTTCTGGTGCATTTATAAAAAGGTTACATCTACCCTACTAGATTTTGGTTTAAAACCGAATATTTTTTGCTATGTTTACGCCTCTCATCCACACTACTCCAGTGTTTCCGAGCCCCTAAAACGGAGACACTGCTGTTCTCCCTTTTTGTTTGAAAACTCCTGGCTTGCTTTGTAGTCTGGACGAGCACAAACGGAGACCTTTGGAAACGACAATGCACGTCAGTCTGGCTAGGTAGGCTTACATACCTTTCAGTAACAGTTCCACTTCGTCGTCCGTCCAAGCAAATAAATCCCTAGTCTCATTGGCCATTGTTTTTCTTTCTCCAAAGTATTTTCTGTATTTTCAACTTATTCATCCATGATTTTTAACCACAAAGAAACATCAGACAATCTGTTTCCTTTTTATACCGGCACATGCATGCCCAGTGTACGCGAATGGTCATGTGATATGCGTTCTTAGATGTGTTAATATGGACAGAGATTAGTTCTGCTACTGGAGCGAAAACTCCTGTGTGGACAGAGATCGTTTTTGTCTCAAACGCCGCTTGAAAATGAAAACGTAGTTGTGTAGATGTAGCCTTAAGCCGTGTCTCCATCAAACACCTTCAATATAGTACATTTAGAACCTTGGGTAACCCATACAGACATGTACACTAGATTTTACATTTCTACCATAGATGGTACTCTGTAATGTAGGTGGGGTTGTTACCGGATGGTAAGAGCCATTGGTAGCCAAGCGCTGAGAAACAAGCTGAAAAACCTTTTTACTGCTCCATCCAGCTCTCACTGTATTTCCTCTTCACCAATGATGCAGAGGAATGTCTGCGCCAAATGCGGACTGCAGTGCTTAGCTCCACTTTTTACTATTGGATCAGTGTGCTATTACCCAACGAAGAGGTAACAGAAAAAAAGGACGGATTGGAGCCGTTCTGTTGGTACCATCCACAATTTTTGACAGTAGAAATGAAAAGGCTTTTGATTAGTGGTGTAACGGACTATAGTTGATCCGTGATCTGTATGGATCAACTATGGTCCAAAATAAACAGCCACATAGAATTCATCCTAGTACTTCTTTCAAAACTTCTGTTTAGAAAACACATGCTCTTTACACCAGAAAGTGATTGTTTGCAGGCAAGAAGAATGTGTGGATGGAAAGCCTCCTGAGGGCATGTGTGCCATCTGTGTAGTTCAGAAAGGAAGATGGTCAACATTGAACTTTTCAATTGATCAAAAAGTGGAATTTCTAGTTGCCTGACATGTATTTTTTGACTAACGTTTTTTTAATAGAAGCACTTCCCTGGGCTCTTTGCCCTTTTGTGGACAGTTTTGTGGACATTTGGGTCCAAGCCTCACTACTTTCCCCATGACAAGGATGGAGTGTGGGGAGATATTGCAGTGTTCAGGAGTCTGATGGCCTGTGGATTGAAGCTGTTTGCGGGTGTTGTTGTCCATGCTTTCTCACTCCTGTAGTGCCTTCCTGAGGGCAGGAGTGTGAAGAGACTGTGTTGTGGGTGTGTGTTGTCTTTAATGTTGTGGGTCCTCCTGATGACCCTGGTGGTGTTCATGTCCTGTAATGTCATAGTTCCATTATCTTTATTGTGACTATAATTGCCACTGATCATCATACCCCTAACCGGCACCGTCAGACACTGCCTACCAAGAGCCTGGGTCTGTCCGAGGTTTCTCCCTAAAAGGACGTTTTCCTCACCACTCGAGATTTCTGCCTAAAAGGGAGTTTTTCCTCATCACTGTTGTGACTTGAATTACTGGAATTGTTGGGTCTTTGTAAATTATAGAGTGTGGTCTCGAGCTATTTTATCTGTAAAGAGTCTTGAGATAACTCTTGTTATGATTTGATACTATAAATACAATTGAATTGAATTGAATTTATGATGGGAAGGCTGCTCCACAGATGAGTTGTGCAGTTTTTATAACCCGTTGGAGAGCCTTCCTCTCCCAGCAGTGCTGTCTCCTGTGATGGAGCTGGTGATGTCACTCTCCACTGTACATCTGTAGAAGTTGCAGAGGATTTTTGTTGGCATGCCAAATTTCCTCAGCCTCCTTAGAAAGTACAGTCTCTGCTGGGCTTTCTTTAGGAGCTGGTCGCTGTTGTGAGACCAGGTGAGATCTTCGCTAATGTGTGTTCCGAGGAATTTAAAGGTTTTCACCCTCTCCACCTCTGTCCCAACGATGTATATTGGTGTTTGTTGCTCCTTCCTCCCTCTCCTAGGATCGATAATCATCTCCTTGGTCTTGTCTGCATTTAAGGAGAGATTATTTTCTTAACCCCAGGACACCAGTTCTGCCACCTGCCTTTTGTACGCAGTCTCCTCACCACCAGTGATCAGCCCAATGATCGCACACTTTCAAATGCTGGTATCAGTCTGGGAGGCTACGCAATCATAGCTGAAGAAGATGTACAGCAGTGGACTCAGCACACAATCCTGTGGGGTCCTTGTGCTTACAGTTCTGATGTCTGATGTCAGATGTCAGTTGTCCTGACTGACTAACTCTGACTGACTGGGGTCTGTTTGCAAGAAAGTTCAGCACCCAGTTACTTTCTAACTCGCACAAGTCTCACAAAATGGTCACAAAATGCCATCATCTGGTTGTAGTCTGGGACTCTGGATTGGGGACAGCAGTGTTGCTCGAACAACAGGAAAGGCTGTGACAATGGTGGGAAGTAGAGGCTTTATTGCCTCTATAGGTTTCCTTTTCCTTCCAGTGACGAGCAGAAGAGCAGTGTTAGAGTGTTTTTTTTTAGTTTGTAGCACTTCAGGCTTTCTTTTTGTGTTGCATCTGATTAAGAGAAAGAAACAGAGATGCAAATGACGTGTGTTTGTGTGAGCCATAGTATAGGCATCTATATGTATGTTAAGAAATACATGTGTTGTCCTGTCTGTTTCTTGACTGTGAATATGTATTCCTGCACACATACAGCGCTTGTGTTCTTGTATGTATTATTAAACTACAGATGTGTGCACATCTGTTTCTATGCATGTGTTTAGTGTGTGAGTGCATGCATTCACTCATTCCTCCCACTGCCATGCCAAACCTCTATTTCCTCTTCCTCGTCTTCAGGTCTGTACGAGCTGTTGGCGGCTCTGCCCTCCCAGCTGCAGCCCCATGTCAGCCGCCCTGAGGACAACATCTTCCTCCAGGACATGTTTGGGGAGAGAAGCCTCCACTCGCTGGTCAAGGTAAAACAAAAAGGCACCTCTTTCTTTTAGAGTTATGTGTTGAAGTTTTGCTTAGTGGTTCAGTTGAGATGTTGACCCACGAGATATTGATACCCACGTTGCTATATCCAGGACACTGCAGTTGTCAACGTGCAAATTCATATCCATCACTTCAGTTCTATCAAACCAGCATTTTTTTTATTTCCAGCAATGTAGAAAATCCGGTTCTTGCAAATCATGTATTATTTAAAGGAACACGCTGACTTATTGGGACATTAGCTTATTCACCGTAACCCAGAGAGTTAGACAAGTCGATACATACCCTTCTCATCTCCGTGCGTGTAGTAACTCTGTCTGATGGCTCCACCGTTAGCTTAGCCTAGCACAGATCCTGGAGGTAACCGGCTCCAACTAGCCTACTGCTCCGAATAAGTGACAAAATAACGGCAACATGTTCCTATTTACATGTTGTGATTTGTATAGTCACAGCGTGTACAATTAACAATTTCACTTGAGACACAGCCATCTTCTAACCATATATAAACTGGGAACTATATTCTCAGAATGGGAAGCAGTGCTACTTTGGCGGAGTGATATGCTGCAGCTCTGAGCAGAGCTGCAGCATATCACTCCGCCCGAGTAGCGCTCAGCAGAGCTGCAAGCATCGACTTGTCTAACTCTCGGGGTTACGGTGAATAAGCTAATGTCCCAATAAGTCAGCGTGTTCCTTTAACCTGCATGTAGTTATATTCACATTATGTAATTTAAAGTGCTCATATTATGCTCATTTTCAGGTTCATAATTGTATTTAGAGGTTATATCAGAATAGGTTTAAATGGTTTCATTTTCAAAAAACACCATATTTTGTTGTACTGCACATTGCTGCAGCTCCTCTTTTCACCCTGTGTGTTGAGCTCTCTGTTTTAGCTACCAAGTGAGGCATCTCACTTCTGTTCCATCTTTGTTGGGAGTTGCACATGCACAGTAACTAGGTAAGGACTACTAGCCAGTCAGAAGTAGAGTATGAGGGCATTATAACGTGTTACAAAGTGACACACGTTCGTCTCTGAAGTAAAGGCTGGACTACAATAGAGCTGTTTGGAGCAGTTTGTGGACAGTGTTTTCTGTTGGAGATGGTAAGTCCCTTTGGGGGGGACTTTGGGCTTTTTCACTTTGTAAACCTATAACATGCACAAAAAGATATTTAACACAATAAAGGGAAGGGAAAAAGCCAAAAAGCATAATATGAGCACTTTAAAGAGTGACAGTGCTATAATCATGAATAAGTAATAACTAGCAATGTCACCACAATATCTGCATATTTTTACACAACTGACAAAAGACCCCTTCATATGTTCTGAGATGACTTTATGGACCATTTTGACAAAAAGGAACACTTAGGTTGCTTTAGATGAGGAGACATAATTTGTCTTGCTTTTTTAAATCTCAATATAGCCTAAGCTATGAAATATGAGATAGTAGGAGAAGTTGTCACAGCCTCAGGCCAGACAGACAATATTGTCTGTATATGTAACACTGGATCTAGAATCTCCTTCAAATCTACGTTTGAGTCTACGTTACCCACCTTTATGTACACATCCTTCCTCTCGTGGGATGGGACATAATCCAAATTCTATCTCCCGCGAACCCAACCCCTGATCCGACCTCGCCTATTTACATCAAATTTACACCTTTGTGCAACACTGCTTTATTCAACCTCCTTCTGTGCAGTCTCATTCATACATTACTAAGTTTATTGTCATTCCAACAGTCTATCCACCCAGATCTTCTGACTCCCCCTTCTGCCAGCATGAATGGGCCTGTGGTCTGGTTACTGCCTGATAAATTAGATAGCTGCAGAGTTTGGGGAGAAGATGAGCACACTTGATATCTTTTATACGCTAGCAGACAGACGGAGGTAATGAATATAACACATTCTGTCTGTCTTTTCTAACCTCTTCTTCAGTTGGGATTATCTGCAATTGGCAGTCAGTCTCCTCTTTCTTGAAAAGGGAACAGGAGGGCTTTTGTACTTTGCTTGTTTGTCAGTCACTATTCAACCAGCAAATACATGTAACAACTGCTTCACCTCTTTCTCTAGTTCACTGATGTGACTGAGAATGTTTTGCTAGTCAATTTACTAAGAAAACTAACTCTAATTGTTAGAGCTACATTTGACTATATCCTTTGTATATGGTCTACATTTTGAAAGAATGCCCCACACTGTATTCATGTGTTGGCATGATATATTTCACCCCTTGGTGGTCTCTCTTTTTTCCAGCCAGAATCATTATGTCACAGAAACGATTTAGAGAGAAAAATTGACATAATTTTCATCCCTTTCTTTAAAAGAAATCTTTTCTGTGTAAGCATGTTTGCTTAGGATCCAGGGTTGTTATGCGCCAATGTGAGTGTGTAAAAGTGCCTGAATTATGGCATACCTCAGACGTTGAAGCAAAACCCCGATGTCAGGACTTGAGGAAACCAGAAGGGTTTCATTTGATGCCTGGATTGTTATGGATGGCCAAAGACTAAGGCCTCTTGAACACGGATAATGATGGGCTGGGCCTGTGCATGTTCAGGGTTTATTCTTGCTGGCCCCAAAGAAAACACTGCATAGTGTGGGGCAGATAGAATGATGCTAATGAAGGTGGCATTATATTTCTGTGATATTTAGCCAGACATAAGGGTGGAGCTCCCAATTCACCTAGCCCTCTAACCACCATGATTATACCTAGCTAAACTTTCAAGAGGAACTCAAAGGGGAGAACGTGTCAGCGGAGTTAAGACAATTTTACCTGGAGTGCAAAAAGGCTTTGCACCAACTGCAAGAAGAACAAAGTTGATCATTTTTCTCTGTAATGTTCCCAATACAAAAATGTTTGTGATACATTAAATAGTTTAAAAAAAAAAAAATTTTTTAATCTTGATTACACAAAAAATTATTAAAAAAGGCCTATAGAGGATAAGATGGACCACAAGATCAGTGCAGCATAGGCAGAAATTAGGCATTGTCACAACTGACTGCTGTGGTGGGAGAGGGAGCTAAGCATGAAGGGGAAGCTCTCGATTTACCAATCAGTATTTGAGCTATGAATAGTGACAAAGAATTACATTGTGGAGAAAAGCTACAAAAATCAGTTTTCTTTGCATGGTGTTTTTGGGCTCACCTTTAGGGTTAAGATGGAACTGCTGCTCTTTTACTGAGACCAAAAAAAACCAAACTGTCACTGATACACGACAAACCATCATCATACATCATTAGTTGTGACTGCATGTTAGGTGAGTTCATGCTCTTTTGCTGCACTGTATGATAATCAATGCAATGTCGCGTTATCACCATGTCAACGCAACGTTATACCTACTTAATGGGTGTGTGCTGTAATTATGTATCTTGCTTATTGTCAGTGATCACACAAGGCTCTCCCCTCGCTGCAACGTAGTAATCCAAGAAGTGGAACGTCAAGAATATAGACTACTACGTCGGTGACATGGGCTACTGGAAGCCGCGTTGCCTTGCAACCACAGGCTCCCAGCCCCCTCGGGCTTGGACCCCTAATTAGAAATAAAGTTTTCTGTCAGTTGTAAACTATACGAATAGTGAAAAGAATATACACATGAATATACAGTATACATGGGCTGGATGATTATGTACAGTATGTGCATGTCTACATGTCTAAATACTGTATATGCAGCTTGTAGGATTTATATTGACAGTGACAGATTGATGGTTTTTATTCACAGCATTTCAAAAATCATTGGGCTACATTTTTTTATCCATATACCTCTTTTCTATAATTTTGTAAAAGCAAAATGAAACATTCAAATTGCCTAAGAAACAAGCAGACAATATAAAATAAACAAGCTAATTTATTTATTAATAATCAGTGTGGTAAACTATGACAAATACAAATAAATATGTCAGCAGGTGGTGGGGGATATTGTTTGTCTGTAAATATAACAGTATGTGACAGACGCTTGACTCTGTCGGCAGATCCAGCTGTGCCAGCGTTATCACAGACGTTTCTGTGGCCACCGCTGTGGTTGTACTGGGCAGCTTCCATGTGTTAATGTGAGTAACCGTGTGAATGTGATCAGGGCTTTCCTGCAAAAAAGAGGCTTCCTCTCAGTGAAACTCCCCATAATAAATAAAGGTACAAAAATAAAATAAATAAAAATAAACAAACGGACGTCGCTTTACTTGACGCTTCAGAGGAAAGAATGTTTCATCCTTCTAAAAACACATTTCCGTTTCCTCTCTCCTTGAATGGTTTCCTTGCGTCTCTCCCATGTGTTCTCGGTGGCAGGGACTAAGACGGAAAGGAAGCTAGGGAGGGAAACGTCAATGCAATTCAGAGACTTTTGATTTACACGTAATCTCACTCTGTCTCCACCGCAGCTCTCCTGTCTGCTCTGTGCATGTGTATGTGTACACACATACACGTTTCAGTCAAACATGCAGAGGAGAGGACAGAGAAGCTTGTGCTTACACACTGGTATTTAGCACCGACTGATTTACCTTGAATTGGTAGGCTACTTAGTACCGACGTAATTCGGTCGGTACCCTAAAAAGTAACCGAGTTCGGTGCCCGACCCTAGAAGCAGTTTCCCCTTTCTCCCCATCCTGTCTTTTTTATTTAAACTGCTTAAAAGGGGAAGCCCAACACCCTAAATGCTATTCCGAAATTTTAATGCCACTTTGTTCATGTGCCAGAGAGATACTGACTAATGACGTTTTTCCATTACATGGTACCTGCTGGACTCGCCTCGACTCTACTCGCCTTTTTTGGTTTTCCATTACGAAAAAAAAGTACCTGGTACCTGCTAACAGGTACTTTTTTTAGTACCACCTCAGTCGAGGTTCCAAGCGAGCTGAGGCGATCCCAAAAGGTGACGTGAAAGAAACAGACGGGGGAGTCCTGAACAAACCCGCCATTTTTAAATAGTTTAGCCAGCTGTGTTTGTTTTTGCTGCCTCCAGCTTCAAAATGTGTCTTCTGGCTGTGGAAACAACAACACACCTTTGGCGTTCTATGTGTGTGTCGCGTTAGGTCACGGCAGTTTACTGCGGCGCCGCTATGACGACCAGCCACGCTGAGGCGGTACTAAAATCTGCAATGGGAAACGCACAGTGCGTCGAGGCGAGTCGAGCAGGTACCATGTAATGGAAAAACGCCATAAGTATTGGTTAAGGTCTAAGCCTATGTAACCAAGTTCACTATTGCTACTGTAGCAGAATACAGACACCCAGTACAATATAGTTATGGTCATTTCTCGCTGTCACAGCCGCAAAATGATCAAAAAACGTCAGTATCACAGAACCCCATTATTTCTTAATAATGCCTGTTTTTAACCTATTTTCTTATTCACCCTTTTCATTCAATGGAGAGAAACCGAGCTGCTTTTAGCGTCTCTTACTGTTAACGTGGAGGCATAAGTGGAAACTGCCCCACTCCAGACAAGCACAACTATGTGTTTCCTCTGCTTTCTACTTGGTACTGAGATGTGAGCCAGCCTGTCAACTAGTGAGCCAAATGGACAGACAGGGAGACTTTGAAACACACAGAAGTACAGAACAACCATCTCGCCTTACAGCAGAGACCAGCACTCAGACGCAACATTCAGGTGAACATGGCTAATGTCAGTGGCACACCATTAATAAAACCTTAATTGTCCCCTTCCTCTAAAGCCCCACCACCAAACCTCTACAGATACAACCTTTTATTCCACAAGGCTGTGAAGGGGATGCTTTGGGAATGGCTAAACAGCAGAGAGAAAACACACACATCATGTTAATCTGACAGACTCTGCAACCCAGGTCACTCATATGGAAACGCTCAAGCCTCACCTGGGTAATTTTATAGCATCAGTTACTGGTCAGTCCATCTGGAGGGAGAGAGAAGCACCAGAGAAAGAGGGACAACCCTAACCTGTCAAAGATGGAAAGAGAGACAAGAAAGAAGAAGACCTACATGAAGACTTAAGCCAGACTTAGGTTCTTTCTGTCTCTCCTCACCTTCCTTCATCAAATGGTTGGGGCAGCCTCTCATGTCCCCCCTAATCCTATTATGTCACAGAGATGAAACAAATATTTTCTAATATCATCTTTCAACAGGGCCCGGGGCTCTCAAGTTCGCCTCATTTTGCATCGGTGCAGCATCAGAGCTGACATGTAATGTGAGCGCTGGCGTGTATACCTAGCATAGCCAAAGCAATGCAGACAGTTCCCCTCTTTTTAATTAAAGGGAGTTACTCAAGTGTGCTTCTCATGAATTCCACCACACTCACTGTTCCCCTGCCAAGTTCCAGCTCCACAAAAAGCCACAGGAAATATAATGCAATATTCAATTTCCACCTGCCTCAGGTGTTGCTCTCCTTAAAGACCAAGATTCTGTCAGCATGCCTTTAGCCAGGCCCTGAGATCCCTCATTTTGTGGTCAGTCAATTTCCCCTTAAATTCTGCTCCTGTTAGTTGCTAATAGGCTTGGCACTTGCAACATTGTTAAACAGCAACATTGATGTGGGCTTGCCAGTTTGTTTTTTAGTGCTACAGGCCTTTAATTACATGTAAAGGTGCTGCAGGCTGATGCTTGTACCAAAGTGGAAAGTTTCAGCTATTTTGGGTAAATGAGCTCATTTTCAGACAACTGGACTGTATTCCTTGAGTACCAGACTTGGTATCTCATGAATAACTGGATCACGCTCTAGGTAACCCTCCAAGTGTTATGACTCACCCTGTAATGTCCATCAACTCGGCAATGAGCATAGACTTGCCCTTTGGGCACTTTTCTTATCCTTTCCACACCTCAAAACATAGATCACAAAAAGGAAAATGTTCGAAATATCTCTCCCTGCTGCAATAGCTCTCTGTGAGTCATTTAAGCCCCACACCCTATACGCAGAAATAAAACCTGGCTAATCGTATATGGTTCAGAACTCAGCATGTAAACCTATACGACCTCAGAGATCCACTTGTACTGTCTGTGGTCAGCAAGTCCTGTGCACTGGTCGCCTCTGAGGTCTTTGTTTATTATTTTGGGAGAACAGGCATCCTCCTGGGGAGTTAAGCAAATACCTGCAGGCTGCTTTGGAGAAGGGAGCTTTCATTCTTAAAAATAAATTACCTTCATATTCATCTAGCCTCCTGTGCAAATCAGTTCTTATATTATTATTGAAAATGATGGGTATGGTAGTGATTGTAAATGAAAGAACTGTGCAAATATTCTGGTTACAGTGATTCAACTTGCCATTTGTTGCTATAAAATATTCTTTCTGACACAAGCTGGGTGGTTATTTACGGTTTGAAAACCTCACTTGAATCCAAAATTAATCCCTGTCCTTGCAATGTTATATTCCACGCTTAGGCCACATACCGAATGTTTTCCTCTGAGTTTAATGGTCGACCACAGCATGAAGTCTAAAGATCATGCTCTATGTCCACAAACAAGTACTTCTGAATTGAACCAGAAGAGACGATTGATGAAGCCTAAGGAAAGGTTGTGATAGGGACAAGGGAAAGGAGGAGGGCTACTCCTTAGTTTAGCAGACAGACTGCAGTATGGCCTGCTGACAACCGAATAACGTTAAAACACATTGACTTGAACCATGTCTAGAGCACTGGGGGGACAGTGTAAAAAAGGAAAGGCCTACAGATCCACCAGTCCACATTTTATCAGACAAATGTCTGTATTGGTAATCAAGGAAAATCTCTGGAGTGATCCCACAGCCATTATTCCAGGTCACTTGACCCTGATTATGTATTCCAGAGGAAAAAAAGGACTCAAAGTGAAACCAGAAGGCCTATACTATACGAAGCCAATATTAATAGGACATGAAGCATATACAAAATATGGAAAATTAGGTTTGTGGTGCCATGTTGTGTATTTATGGCTCCCACATGGTCTGAGAACTGCCTGAAGACATCATGGGGTCACCTGGAGCTTTTAAAGGTAGTCTTCACAATTGTTTAGAAGAAGAAGTACTTAAATCAATCTGATTCAGTAAGTCAGATGCATTTGTCCTGGCTTTATGCCCACAGTCATTCAGAATCCTGCTTCCTAAGTCAATAGCTACTAAACATCACATTAATGAATTGCTTGATTGATATATGCCACTTCCCTTGGTGATGTTTCTGTTCTGTGCAAATTTAGAGGCTGAAGCACAAACAGAAAACTTTCACTAGGGATTTTAGCTGTCTCCCAAGACGTTCTTTGTATATATACAATATGACTGTGTCCTGCACTGTCTTGGCCTCACAGACTACATGGCGTCTATGGAGGTGTGTCACGGGCTTCTCTGCTCCCTTTTACAAGGGCTCCAGGAGGAAATGTATCACCAATCTAAATGATGTGGCTGTCGTGACTGTTGGCCAGCCTCTCTCTCTCTCTCTCTCTCTCTCTCTCTCTCTCTCTCTCTCTCTCTCTCTCTCTCTCTCTCTCTCTCTCTCTCGTCCATTGGATCTACTGCTAGTTCTTAATCAGCTGTCACATTCTCCAGGTTTTTTCCACAACAAATAAGAGACTAGCTCAGGCACCAGACCGCTTTGTATGGGGACTTGGTCAAGGAAAGGTGCTGTGTTCGTATGAATTCTTTGCTCAACAGTATGAGGATCAGTGTCATCAAGACCCTCAATGCACTGTTGTGGCTCAGGAAGCCGGTCCAGGACAAGAACAATTTTAATTGGCTTAGACAATTAATGATTATGGAAAAGTTAAAATATGCTTTGACTAAGGGAGGCATACCGACAAGATCATAGAGTATCACCCTGGAGAAATTGGTGTTAAGAGAAAAAATGGATGAAAGCTTTGGCAGGCCTTCCTAATAGTATTACTGGGGCCCTATTTTAACGATGTAAGCACACGGCGTGAAGCGCATGGCGCAGGTGCGTTTGGGGCGTGTCCAAATCCACTTTTGCTATTTGACGGCAGAAAAAAGGGTCCGTGCGCCGGGCGCATGGTTCAAAAGGGTTGTACTTAGTGTCTTCATTAATTCATAGGTATGTTTTGGGCGTAACATGCAATAAACCAATCACAGTGTCATCTCCCATTCCCTTTAAAAGCCAGGCGCGCTTGTACTTTGGTGCATTGCTATTATGATGGCGGATTTTCACCGTAAAATATTTTTTATTTGTAGTCTTTTGCATGTTTGTGTGCTGCTGCGCTTCCCTGTGTGTGTAACAAGCATAGTGTGTGTAACAAGCATAGTGTGTGTAACAAGCATAGTGTGTGTAACAAGCATAGTGTGTGTAACAAGCATAGTGTGCGCACGCTGTGCATAAGCCTAGGCACATTTTACTAATTTGCTGTTAAAATAACAATGAAATGCTGCGCTATTGACTTTAGACCAGGTTTTTGTTGGTCAATGGCACGATCACTTCCCGCTGCCTCAAGATAGCAATACGCCAAGAATTCACCTGAACACACCTCCTGTAAGACCAGCACGCCCATGGGCGCAAAGATGGGCGCAGGTGTATTTGCTATTTAATAGGGCTGTCAAATGATTAAAATTTTTAATCAAATTAATCACAATTTTCAGTGGATTAATCATGATTAATCACTATTTGCAATTACACCTGAATCCTAACCATTTTTTTCTGAAATGCATACCAAAAGATACTAGTGCTGTCAAGCAATTAAAATATTTAATCGCATTAATGTCATAGTTAACTCGCGATTAATCGCACATTTTTATCTATTCTAAATGTCCCTTGATTTCTTTTTGTCCCATTATATTTTCTCATTTTAATTCTCTTATGAACATGGAAAAGTAGATTGGCTTGCTTTGTGACAATGTTTTTTTTTAATTGAAAACAACATTGTCATATACGTTATGTTCAGTTTCACACTAACATTCACACTTGGAACTAATAATCTGTCACACAATGTAACGCTGTTACCTCGATTTTCCATTGCAGATAGTACTGTAGATAGTCCTGCAGATAGTACTACAGGTAGTACTGCCTCATGCCTGAGGCGAGCGTGGCTCTTCCTACTGTCTATGGGCTCATAGCGTCGTCAGCGGCATAGCCAGTCGTCATAGCAACTGGTTTCCCGTGACTCATTTCCTGGTTCTCGTTCTCTTTCATAACCACCGTAAAATCAAGGAGAGGGTTTTCCTGCTCCAGGTTTCCCACCGTGGTCAGAAAGAACAGAGGAGACACTTTGTTTCTCTCACTGACTGTAGAGTCACTACTCGCTCGCTCTGAAGATAATCGCCGTCACGAGCCTACAAGCTATGCGGCTAGCAAGCTAAAACCGGCCGAGGCTTGTGTCTGGTTTGTTTGCGGTCTGCGAAATTACAAGACCCGCCCTTCAATCACTACTATTGGCCAGGCGTCGAAGGTAACGTAACTCCATTTGTTCAGGTCCTATCCCCTGACCAATCCACTATCCTCACCACTCGCGGTGAAATGCCTAAACCAAACCAATCAGCTGCTTCGTAGGGCGGGACATGGCGTGGCCATAGACAGTTAAAGAAGTGGACTAACAGATCCCGTTGCTCTCTCTATGCGTTACTCGTGCGTTAAAAAAATTATCGGCATTAAAATGGGTTTGCGTTAACGCCGTTAATAACGCGTTAAACTGACAGCCCTACTATTTAATCAACGTGGACACTGGACGGGAAAAGCAAAGACCCTTGCACCGGATGCTAGATAAGGGCCCTGGTGTGTTTGTATTTCTAAATAAGTGTTGTTAATTGGTAAAAAATATAATCAAGTTAATCACAGCCATGGGCCAGTGTTGAAATAAATAAATGCATGACAAACTGAAAGAGACAGATTCTTCAGTTTTATTATTTCAACCATTAACATTTATTAAACAAGTGTTCTACAATCTTAATTTGTTGAGGCATCCATACGAATTGCAGACATATTTAGCAGTAACCAACAACTGTTACAAAGTAATGTCTGCTACGTATGTATGTGAAGAGACAGAGGGAAAAGTCTTTCTACATTCTTGGTTAAAGATAATTACTTTAAACAGTGTGCATCTGTGCAGCATGCCTCATGTCAGCCAATCATACAGTCTTTCAACCAGTTGGTCAGGCAGACCAAGCTTGTTCAGATTTTCAGATGATAGAGCTGCAAAATATTGCCTGCCAAAAAGAACAGTCTCTTACATGGCAGTGTTGAGTCTGGTGTAGCCAAGTACCTTTTTGCAATATGGGCCAGCTTACCATATGCACCTGCTTGTGATGGCCAGTGGTCTCCAGTAAGTGCAATAAAAGTACCTTCTGCCAACTGCCTCACTTTCGTAGGTTTTTCAGCGTTGGACAGTTCATGTATTCTCATAACAATAGTTCCCCTCGAAGGTAGCTTGTATAATGTGTCGCGTGTGGCAATCTGAATGATGTCTTTAAGCCCCCGGTCCTGAACTATGTTGATAGGCCTGCAGTCTGTAGCGACCCATTTAGCGATTGCACTGGTTAACTTTTTACTGTAGTTGTTTTGTAGACAAACTTGCCCCGGCTGCACTCCGCCAGTGTCGTTTGACGAGCACGGCTTGTTGACCCTGTCTCATCACTAGCATCTTCGCTAACATCAGCAAAAATTTGTTCGCCCAAAGATGGTACTTATTGTGCTTGAGTGGAAGGACAGTTCATCACTGCAATAAGTGCACACAACTTTGGTCTTTATCTAAACTTCCATCTGGAAGCTTTTATAACGAAACTTGCCATTCAGCAGAGCGGCTATGTCTCCTCTGTCATCATTTACTCGTGTTCGCCATGTCACACGTATCGCACGAAGTGTAACCATCTGCGCTGCGATAACGGGAAGAGGTTGGGCTCAAACTTGACAAATGCTTACTTTGCATTAAAAAAAATAACGCCTTAATTTTGTTAGATTAATCGCATGTGTTAACGAGTTAATGTTGACAGCCCTATTCTAAATAAAATGATATATATTGGTAGGTCAACCATCACAGAAGCTTGTCTGAGTTGTTTTTTTAAGATTATTTTTTTTGGGGCATTTTAGGCCTTTATTTGACAGGACAGCTGAAGACATGAAAGGGGAGAGAGAGGGGGAATGACATGTAGCAAAGGGCCAAGGTCAAAGTTGAACCCGAGCCCGCTGCTTCGAGGAATAAATCTATATATATGGGTGCCCGCTCTATTTTTTTAGGTAGATCCATGATGTAAGATTGTTAAGTTTGCTGCCTTTTGTGTAAACTTAGTACCCACTGATGGCAACTTCCAATGCATGCTGGCATTTCTAATATCTGCTCCTCAATGACACCGGCTTGAATCCAGTTTTGGTCAATGTAAACGGGTTGGTTATACCCTCAAGAGGCTGATGGAGAATATTTCATCTGCAGGATTGTTCACGAACCATAGCACAATGTCCAGGACCTGATGCTATCATGCCACACTTTTTAAACTGACTTACTGTAACAGAAGAAAAAGCAAATCTCTATTTTTCTACTGCTGCCTTGAGTAAACGTATCATTTCAGAGCTATTCCAGTTGCAACACTGCACATCTGTCCCCCCCCCCCCCCCTCCTCCCTTTCCCATCTCCCTAACTTGGTCTAGACTACCAGGCCATGGTGCCTTGACAAGGTGTTCTGGAGCAGACCAAGAGATCGGACCTGGGTGGATTAAGGGAGGCCTGATACTGGATCAGCTCCGGTGGGTAGATATAGAAACAGGAGTGGGAGAAAGATTGTCAACTCTAACTGGTCCAGCCTGAAGTTTTCTAGGCAGTGGACATTAACCAGAGGCCTTGAGCCTCTTTGCAGGACTCAGAAACAGAAACACTATCCAGCCCTATGATCTCCAGACCTCCCTTTCTCCCTCCATCAGCACACCTCTCCATCTATCAAGCTTTTGCTCACTTGCACGCTCTCTCCCTCTTTCTGTGCCAGACATTGCTTGCTTTAGTGTGTCTAGGTTAGTGTTTGTAAGGCATTTTCTTTCTCTGCTATACCTCCATGTTGACCATCAAGGCTTGAGGCAGTCATTGTTCTTCTAACTGTTGCATGCGCTTTGATCATGAAGAGAACATAAATACAGTTTGAATTTCTTGAAAGGTCTCCAAGGTGTCTGACCCTTAACCTTAACGGTGATCCTTCACAGTGGCTGAAGCTCTTGTCTGAGGATTGATGAAGATGGATGTTATGTTTTTGTTCCAATCTATCCTTGTTAGAATGATTTCATATCAATTCTTACTCATGTAAATATTTTTCTTTAAATGTTTTCTCCTTGTGTGTTGCTGTGTGTATTTTAAGCCCGCAGGGTATTTCTTGAAAACACAACTTAGTCTCTCTAACAACTAGGCCTCTGTGGAGACAGGACACACACTGCTTCTTTTGTAGCATGCTTTCACTGAAGGTGCACATTCATTCATCTTTTCTCAGCCTATACTTCAGGGAGCTTTTCTCCCTGAGTTTTTAGCATTTTGGTCCTGACTCTTCTACCTTATTTTACATAGAAGTAGCACTACATTTCTCATCGGAGGAGCTTCAGAATCCCAGTCTTTCATTCGGTTGTGTGTCCAGGAGTCACACTCTGGTTTGAGCTAAGCCCTCCTTGGCTGTAGCACACTGTCTCACTGTTTTGTTATTCCACCAGGCCACTTCTCCCATTTGCCTGGAGCAATGCTGCCTCACCAAAGGGACAGAGAACATGCTATGCAAAAAGCAGGTTAATGACTTTAAAATGCATTACTGCATCATGGACAGGCATTTGGAAAGTGTCTTTAAGTGTAAATAAAAGCATTTCAATCTTGCATTTGCTCACCGAGAAGAGGAGAAATTCCAAAGTAACTAAGTAAGTCAAGGTGGTGGAGCAACAACTAGCTAAGCAGATGTCACTAGGACTGTGGTATGTTGGAGCGCTGAAGACACTGGCAACATCTCTAATTTATTTCATCTGTTTTCTAACAAAGATGATCAGTACAGATGAAGTAACCAAAGCTGCCTGCCTGGCTTTTTATGGCCTTCTTCTGTAGAAGAACAGACAGAGAAGTCAGAGCATAGGGTGGAGTTGTTGGGACTTCACGAACAGTAGAGAATAACTGTATAAATACGACGTGGCTATGTGAAATTAAACAGATGAGGATACAAATTTCCAGGAATTGCCCTAGAGTGGCTCTTAAAGTTGATGCCATTAAACATGGAACACACTGACAGCAGTTTAACTCTGTACCACGTAAACAGTGGAGTCTACTTAGGCTTATGTTAGCTGCATGCAAAGCATTATCTCTGTCCCTAGCTCTATCACTACTCTCATGCAAGGTGCTGCGCCTCTCCAGGACATTACAAAGCCACTGTATTGCTTGCTCTTTCCAACATCGTTTGTCTAACTTCACATCCCATCTGGGGTCCTGAAGTCACAGCTTTCTGCGCTCTACAGCTGAGCTGAGCAACCATTTGTCTCCCTCAGGCCTTCAACAGATTTACCTCCATGACGCGCCTAATGCACCATGTTTTATAGCCTGGTAATGTCGGCTTTACGCTGGGATTTGAACCTCTATGCTGACCTTGAAACATGGCTGCTCTGTTGGTTGAGACACAGTCCTAACGGGTCATGATTGATCACAGAAGGCTGTGTGGATAAGTCAAGCTGAAATGGCTATACCTGCTTAAGGCCAACAGTTGAACTGGAGTTTGACTTCTTACCATCAGTCATAAATGTGATTTCGGAATGCTGACATTAGTGTATTTGAATTCTGTTGTAAATGACTTCATGAACTCTGGTGGTTATCAAAGATGGATGACAACTTGATCTACACATTGTGCATGTATTATTGCCTATAGTAAGTTAGTTTTGTAAGTTTTCTAGTAGGGCTGCACGATTAATCTAATTGCAATTGCGATGCCACTCTGTGTGATTGCATAAATTGTGCAATTTAAGTAAACAAAAAGGTGTGCTGTATGCATGACACTCTGTGTGCACTGCAGTCTCCACGTTGTAACACCCTTCACTTTACCTACAGTATTAGCAATAGATTAACGCAACCGTGTCTTAAGAAGTTAGGTGTTTACTGTTATGTCACTTTACATCGTCCTTGCTATCTTTTTTTCCATTCGCTTTTCCCTCACACAGCCGCTACGCTAACTTGCCTTTATTGTACTTTTTGGATGCAGTGACACAGACACAAGTCCTATCCCTCCCTCCCCCTTTACATACACAGCCTGAGAAGGAGGGGCTGCAGGGTGGGATGTACCGTGATCCCGCTTGTAGTCTTAAATTACACACAGAGATAATAGCGAAGACACATCCAGGTACATTTCCACAGACACGCACGACATGTTCGCTTCACCACTCAGGCACTGACGTCACTCACTCGCCTACTGTTCTCGCTTTCAATGTCATTAGAAGGGACGGATGCTATTATTGTGTCATCTAACAGTATCCACAGTGCTGCTACCGTAGAATGCTGTCTAGTTAAAAATTGTTTGTGTAGTAAAGAAAATAATGTCTAACAATCCTAAAACATATGTTTTAATTGCACACAGCATCTGTAGCTGCCCACAAAGACAGCAAACAAACTGCTTTTCACTTTTTGCTCCATCTGTGTATGTGTGTATGCACCCACATTGGCCCTACAAGTTGGCCCAGGGACTTCTTTGTCACTCTCTCCCCTCCCTTTGTGGGACATCCAGCTGGAGTCTCCATGACCAGGGCCCAGCTATTAGTCTGACATGGCCAAACTCCCCTTCACCATGCTAGGCTGAGGAGAGACTCTGGAGTGGCTGCTGGGAGGATAGTCTCTCCTCTCTGTTCTTTGATGGAACCTGACATTAGCCTGTAGGCTGTCAACACATTCTTGTGCAGCTGCTCTTTAATTGAACATGTGATGGCTGTAGTGTTTTGTGTGTGTGTGTGTGTGTGTGTGTGTGTGTGTGTGTGTGTGTGTGTGTGTGTGTATCTGCGTAGGCTGGAGCACAAGCATGTGGCCGTCTCTGCTCCACATATCAATTTTTGAGCGATGAAGTGTTTTTGTGTGTGTAAATGAGTAAACGTTAACACACGAGTCAAGCTACTTTCCATTTTAGGAAGTCTCCAGAGATACAGCTTTGTCTCCCAACATTTTGCAGTTGCAGTGTTGAGGCTGATAAGGAAATGTTTAGCCAATTTAACCAGACTGTTGAAATGATTTGGAATCCTCACCAGGCCACTAGGGCATATCAAATGCATGGTGGAAAACTGGATTGTTTGTACAGTGGATAAGCGAGCTGAAATACTTAAAAGCACTCTGTTGTGCTCAGTCCAGGGAGTCTTGTGTGAAAGAGCTGTGTGTGCTTTTGTGTGATTGCTTGCCGTGTGTGCGAGTAGAACATGATGGGTGCTGCAGACTCACTGCTGCAGGCTCACACGAACGACACTTGACTCTGTTGCTCCTCTAAAAAAGATGATGATGAGCAAAAAGAGCTTTGTTTCAGATGATGAAACAAAGAACGTTAGCTTCATGGTATATCTTCCAAACCCGCAAATTAAAACAAACTAGCGAAAAATTTCAAACAAATGGCATTCCACCGATCTGGACGAATCTCGTTTAGACAGTCTGAAAACATTTAGGTAGGCCCTCCGAAATGCCAGAGCAGCATATTACTCAGTATTAATAAAGGAAATAAGAACAACCTCAGGTTTCTTTTCAGCACTGTAGCCAGGCTGACAGAAAGTCACAGCTCTGCTGAGCCATGTGTTTGTATAGCTCTCTGTAGTGACGACTTCATGAGCTTCTTTAATAATAAATGTCTAACTATTAGAGATACAATTCATTAGCTGTGATTAAACCTCTTCCTAAAAATAACACTCTTAATCCAGGGCTCTTAGCTAATTATAGACCTAAATCTAATCTTCCCTTTCTCTCTAAGATGCTTGAGAAGGTAGTCTCTAATCCGTTGTGTGACTTTCTACATAAAAATAGTTGACTTGAGGATTCTGAGTGCATCATAGCAGAGAGACAGCACTGGTGTCAAGTCAGAAGATTCCAATCAGTTAGTTATACTTCAAGCTTGCATTAAGGACATAAAAACCTGGACGACCTACAATTTCCTGATGTTAAACTTAGACAAAACTGAAGATATTATACTTGGCCCCAAACTCCACCAAATCTCATTATCTGAAGATATAGCTACTGTGGATGGCATTGCCGTGGCCTCCAGCACGACAGTAAACAATCTCAGAGTTATCTTTGATCAGGATATATCCACCAACATCCGCCTACATAAAAGAAACTTCAAGGACTACATTTTTTCACCTGCTTAACATAAAATTATTAAATCTTCAAAAGATGCAAAAAACTAGTCCATGCATTTGTTACTTCGAGGCTGGACTATTTTAATTCCTTATTATCATGTTGCTCCAATAAGTCCCTTAAGACTCTCCAGTTGATCCAGAATGCTTCAGCTCGTGTACTGACAAGAACAAGGACTGCACTGCACTGGCTCCCTGTGAAATCCAGAATAGAATTTAAAATCCTCCTGACCTACAAAGTTCTTAATGGTCAGGCACCATTGTATCTTATAGAATTCACAGTATCCTATTGCCCCACTAGAGCACTGCGCTCCCAGAATGCCGAGTTACTTGTGGTTCCTAGAGTATCCAAAAGTAGAATGGAGCCAGAGCCTTTAGCTATCAGGCTCCTCTCCTGTGGAACCAGCTTCCAGTTTCCAGAGGCAGAAACCGTTTCCACATTTAAGAGTAAGCTTAAAAACTCTCCTCTTTGATAAAGCTTATAGTAAGGGCTGGCTCAGGTTTGCTTTGGACCAGCCCCTAGTAGGCCTGCACGATAAATCCTCATAAAATCACGATCTCGATTCTCCCCTGTTTGCGATTTAATTTTTAAATGACTTCGATTTTTATTCTTTTTCTCCTTCAATAAAATTATTGAAAGCATTTGACGTGGACATTAACATGTTTTAATTATGTAAAGACATGTTCAAGGAGTTCAGATAGAGCCTGCATCAGGGCCATATTTAGTACAGTGTGTTATATGTCACTATTTTGGTATCCTACTGTACTTGAATGGCCAGTATGTACTTTATTTTCTTTTATTCATTGAAGCCTCTATGTTTACAGGCTTGTGATGCACAATGTGCGCAATGTGCTATAGGTGCCCAAAAAAATCTATGTTTGGTACTGCCAATTTGCTTTGTTTTGTGTGCAATAAACATTACACATCATGAGAAACAAATCGTGGCAGAGAATCGTGATATCAATTCTAAGCTAAAAAAATCATGATTCATATTTTTCCCCGAATCGTGCAGGCCTAGCCCCTAGTTTTGCTGCTATAGGTTTAGACTGCCAGGGGACTTCCTATGACACTTTAAATAAAATGTAATTAAATTGATGTAAGCTGTACATGTTTTCAGACATTTGTGCTTGTAGCAGTGCACATGGGTTGTTGTGTGCACATTGCTCACACGTGTGTGTGTTTGCTCAGAGAGGCCTCGCCGTGGCCTCTGCAGTCCAACATTGACCTCATACCTCTCTCTCTCTCTCTCTCTCTCTCTCTCCCTCTCCCTCCTTCTCTCGCTCACACTGATGAACACAATCTGTCCTTTCAGATCCATGAACAGCTGCAGCACTATGAAGAGAGCAAGCCCGTCCCTGTCCTTGACAGCACTGCAGCTTTGGCCCATGAAGTAAGTTCTTTCTAATTTTTTTTTTTTAAAGGAAGGTTTCCATTTATTTGGTTGCACAAACTGATGGGTGACAAATGAAATGAAAAAAAAACAACATAAAGTGTCATAAGCCGTTTTTACATATGAACTCTGGACATTGTCCGAGGGATACGGTCCCGACATAGTCCAGAGTTGTCCTTTCACACATGTAGCACACAACAGGGGATTGTCCGTCTCAGATGCGTTCTCACTTACTGGAAATACTCGGACGCGGATTACACTGCGTCACAGAGCCGTTCGTAATTTGGTCATTAGTGTGGTGCAACAGAAGTACATTGCCAGGATAAAGCCTTACATTCAGTGCATGGCTTATTTCCCCTTCTGCTATCCGTGTGTTACCGTTCTCAAAGTCCCTTTGCTAAGATAAACAACAACCTCCAAGCTACACATTTAAAATGGCAAGTTTTGACAAAAATTTCGATTGTGCAATCGAACTCAGGTCCAGCATGGAGGACTCTGCATTTGATGTGTTTCTCTAATCAATTATCTTGGTTTTTTTTTTCCTTTAATTTGTCACCCACCTCCACATACATTGTCTTTTCTGTCTTGCATGGCCTGTCTTGTTGTGTTTAAAAACCAAGCAAACATGGTATGCTTATACAAAAATCCAGAGAGACTTAGTGTTGAATGTTGAAACAGTTGAATGTTGTGCACATTGAACTCAAAACTTCAGATCACAACTGCCAAATGCCTCTTTATCGCGTTTTTCTGGACTCACTCACTACACTGTCCCTCCTCTAAACCCACCACCATTCTGCCACCCACTCATTGTCCAAACATCTAGCCATACACCACAAAATTGAAAATCCAGTTCTGCAAGAAAACAGCGATAATTTTCCTAGGGCAGAAACTGGATGGAAAGGCCTCTTATCCAGAGGAAAGCAGCAGGCAAACTACAGATGATTGTGGCGTTGCATCATATAAACAGGAGTCAGGGGAAGGGAGAACAGATTAAATATTCACATTCAGATCGAAGAAGCATCACTTATGGCCTGCAGTCCCCCTTCATTTATTAACCTGTTAATGAGAAGTCATCACACAGACAATAATAGTACCAACAGCACTACTGATGATGAGTTTCTTCCATTGGCCCTGCACCTCTCATCAAGCTGTGAAAGATATTTGTTCTGATTTATTGAGTAAACGTCCAGTGTCCATTTGTCACAGTATTGTTCATCTACAATATTTATTGAAAGCCACGTGTGCATATAAGCATGCAACTGCCCCGCTCACATTCACTTGTGCACACACCCACACCTGTGTAAACCAAAGAACTGGCCTGGCATGGTGAACGGAGAGGAGGAAAAGCCCTTTTACTGGTGTGTGGTTTTGTTTGAAATCCCCAGCTCTGTTTATTGTAATCAAAGGGCCTCTGACTATTCCACCCCTTCTAAAGAGCCCACAGCCATACATCATCCTAATTAGTACCGAGTCAAGGGAAAGACGAGAGAAAGAGGGGCTGAAGTTTGTACAGTCGGTTGAGGTAAAGACCAAGGAGGAGAGAGTCCAGAGTGTCCTGAGACTGTCACGAAAGAAAGGCCGTCTTGTGGTCTTAAGTGTTTTTTCTGACCTTACAGGCCACACGTGTCATTAGAGGAGCCATAACGTTCCATCTCGGAAGGTTCACACACGCCAATACAGATGACGCGGGTCCCAAACCACCCGGGGACCCTAAACCAAACCAGGATGTCCTGGTTTGAATCTGCAGGCACAATATTCTCAAATAGACATTTTATTGCGCCTTTTTCTGTCAGTGTGTTTTGTCCTACCCTGCTGTTAATCCTGGCAAAGGACACTGCTAACCAGATAACACCAGAACAAGAATTCCACCAGATTCATGCGGCCGACAGAGTGTGAAGGATCACTTCTGTTTCTCTTTCCTAAGTCTTTGCTCCTAGGTTCAGGCAAAAGGCCATAGACTGTTCAAGACACCCCCGACTATCAGCCTCCATCTTCCCTCCCCCTTACAGATTTTGTTTCTCATTCTTTTTGTCAAATTACAGACTTTCAAATTTATGCTTCCTGGTAAATGCCCTGCAAAGCGTCTCTTCGGGATTATCAGGTATCGGAATAAATCCCAGAGATGGTGTATCAAAGCATCTCGTAGCACACCACAATCCTGAGTCCCCCTTCCTGGCTAGTCAAAAAAAGAAAAACTCCCAACTCTGCGCGTTGCAGTGTATTTTTGAAGTGGATTGTTTTTCACCCATGTCACTGCTCCAAATGAACACTATTGAAGTGGTGGCTGAGGACTGAAGTGCAGTGGGAGAGATCTACTGTTAAATGAAATTAATTTCGGGCTTGGGTTTCAGGTAATGGAGGCTTAATTTATTGCCTAACATAAAATGACACTTCAACCCCCATCTGCCCCCTGGCTGCACTGTCTAGCACACACAGCAGGTGACTGCCACTGCTCAAACAAACGAGCAATGCCTGAAACATGATCGATACTGGGCTCAGAAAATAGGTACTGTATTACATACATATAAAGATATGTCGGTGGGTGACTGCACATGCGTTTATGGATGTGCTTACACGTTTATCACTGCACACAGTTTCCCTCCAGCCCTCATTAAGACTGACATAGAAGCACTCTTGCCTCATAGTGGAATGTGAAATACCACAACTTTAATCAAAAGGGGCAAATCAGCCTCACACGTGAACCCGCTCGATGTATGTTCCAGTCTGCCAATCCAATCAGTCTCTATCAGTCCTGTCGAAAATCTACAAACACCACTTCAACAGTAAGCCGAATGCCAGCCCCTTGTTCCAGATCACTGTCCATCGCTTAAATTGAGACTGTATGTCCCTGTGGCTGACACGTATCCTTCTCCCCTAAATAACTCTTTTTCCTTTTCTGGACAACTTCCCAACATCTTTATTCTCACCAAAATACCTGCTGTTACTTGGGAGGACCACTGGGTGCCATCAGAGGGCACTGGTCTGCAGTCCATACTTATAACTAGTAATGGGAGAGAGAGAGAGAGAGAGAGAGAGAGAGAGAGAGAGAGAGAGAGAGAGAGAGAGAGAGAGAGAGAGAGAGAGAGAGAGAGAGAGAGAGAGAGAGAGAGAGAGAGAGAGAGAGAGAGAGAGAGAGAGAGAGAGAGAGAGAGAGAGAGAGCTTCATTAATCAATCAATCAATTTTAATTATGTTTTCACAAGCCTTTGGTAGGTCCAGTATCTTGAAGATATGAATAAAAAATTGACCAATGACCATCAGAATATGTTACTGTTTGATAGGTATTTCATTTAAGAATTTAAAGATTTGACAAAAATACGTGTTTTAATGAGTTTTAGTGCTCCAATTATTTAAGGGCCAATAATGAATGAACTAAAAATATTGACAACATTACTCTTGTACTTGCAAAATTGTGACGAGGAAAATAGAGGCTTACCTTTTTAGATTTGCCAGTGTATTGTCCCACTTTCAATACAGTTCTTCTTCCTGACAAGTAGCAGTGCTTCGGCTGTAGGCTACTTCCACCCAATATATATTTATATATATTTATTTCAAGGAAATTCAATTATTATTTTGCGTTGCTATTTGTACTTGTTGTGAATACGCAGGCCACAAGAAGTAATTAGGTTGTTTTGTTGTTGGCTCATTTTTACTCGCGACATGCTAACGGCAACAAAGGATTCCATTCACTACGCTAAGCTAAGCTAACGCCGGCTCCGCCAGACTGAGACAATGTATGCACTGAGACAAAAAATGCGTTTGCCCACCTATCTACATCTAGAGGAGACTGTGATATGCCCTATTTCAACAAACGGTGGCGTATTCCTTTAATACAGTTATTTCTTCTGAAACTTCAAAATTGTATTATTTGGATGAGAAATTCATCCATTCATTATTTCCTTTTTAATTTTATTTTTTTAAGAGTGTGAAAGCCAGTATATAGACCGTGACACTTTAAACACTTTATTGAAACATATAAAATATAATAATAGGAAAACATCTTGGTGCAGGACTGTTTAAAATCTAATCAAAATGCTGTATGAAAATGTATAAAATAAATATTAAGCCAAATAATAAATGAAGCCAAAGTGCATTTTATCCATCATATGAAATGGATGGCTGATATCAGATTTTTCTAAATATAAGGTTAGTAGTTTTAATATGTTTTAATAAAAGCACTTCGAAAAAAGGTGAGCTTGATATATTGGCAGCTATATATCAAAGCAGTGAGCCCTTAGCCGTTCAGGGTCAAGGGAGAGCTATAAACCGACATGCTGGGATCAAACTTATCTAAACACTGCAGTGCCTGCCATGACATTTAACAAATGAAATAAACAAAGTCTCAAAGGAGACCGGCATCATTTTTTTTGCCCCCTCCCTCATTCTCTGTGAAGGTCTGAGGATGGAAAATAATGACTCTAACATGGAAGCATGAAGGTAGAGAGCAGAGGGTGTTGTCAAACATGGCCCATCTGTCCTCCATGCTGAGTTATGGGGCAAGGTGCTTTAATAGGACATTATGAGAGACTGGAAATTTACAGTTCTCTGTCTTTTTTTGTCTCCCTCCCTCGCTGTAAACAGCTTGGCGATGAGATGATAGATGACGGTGTATCAGAGCATGAGATTTTACCTCTCTAAAGACCCTGACCCTGACTCCCCTTTATCTCTGCCTTTCTCTCCTCCGTCTCTCCTCTAATTTGATCATGTGTGCTATGTCTTTGTTTTGTGTCTTTATCTCTACTTTTCCACATTTTGGTTTTTCTTACACTTCTGTTTCCCTTTGATCTTACACTTTCAGATTCTATTATTCTGGTAAAAAAATGAAGTAATGCAGGTTTGACTGAGGTTCAGCTAGAGGAACCTTGACCACTGTGACTATTCATTAGCATGGTCGCTCTCTCTATGGGGTGGGGGGGGGGGGGGGGGGGGGTCAAAGCCAATGGAAATAATTAAAAGGACAACCCCCCCCCCCCAGCCAGCCAAAAGCATGTGTTCCTGTCTTGGGGTGTAGTGACATAGCGTCCTCCCTAACCCTAGTCTAACCCTTGGGCCCCTGCCTTTACCTCTGCCTCACCTCTGTTCCCTCATTCCTGCACCCCAGGGGTCGTTAGTCAAACAAACTGTAGGTTTTCCCAACCTCTGTCATCGTCTGCCTTGAGAAGAACACTGCATTTTGGAGAGATTTTCCAGTTCAGCTTATCTGTTAGGTGATGACAACAGAGGCACCAAAATGATCTATATGTCCCTTCATGCTTCTTTGCTACACTGCTTCATGCTAACACTTTGACCAAACACAATTTGTGCTGAAGTGTTAATGGCATGTAGCATTTTCCTGCTGGAAGTAAAACTGACTTTTTGTTTATAATGTTTGTTTTTATTATTAACTTGTGAATGTATTGGTTAAGCTTTATTAAAGAAAATATTTCCAGTGACCAGTCACACATTTTATCCATTGTGAGGGGATTTGTAACCGTAAAAGGTCTGCTTATTGGAATAGACAACTGATTGGCAGTTCACTTATCTCCTCTATAATAGAGAGAATGCCATAATTAATAGAGCGGAAGATAGAAAACCAAACACATTTGATAAATACAAATAAAATGAGATAAAATGCAAAGAATGCATAACATAATATGTAATATAAAACCCACTGAATAATAATAATATAAATAAAGTTAAACATTAAAATCACTACCCATATTTGCATCATGCACCTGTACATTTTTATGATTTATTTATATTATTTGTTATTTCTTTTGTTATTACAGCAGATTTTATTTATGTAACTGAAAATCACAAATATCGTCTCGGAAGACTTTACAGTCTGCAAAAAATATGTCATCCTCTATACTATGACTGCCAATTTGGATAAGTAAAAAAAGGTCTATGGTGGTCCAAAAGAATACATTCTTTTTTAACCGTATTTTATGTCAGTTTTGTATGTCATACAAACAAAACGTGGGTCAAGTTCTCATTTTATTAACTAATTATTATTTTCATTGTCGATTAATCTGCCAATTATTTTACTTGAATAATCATTTATACTATAAAATGTACAGGGAAAAATGCCAAAGCTCACTGATGTCTTCAGATTGCTTTTTTTGCATGAGCAACAGTCCAAAACATATTACATTTTCAATGATGTATGGATGGCAATTTGCTTGAAAATACGCATAATATAATGTACAGTATGGCCATCTGTACATGCATGCATGCTCACCCACCCACCATACACACAAGAGAAGAAACATGACAGTGCATGTGTGTGTAATTTTCTCTATCACTGTCAGCTGTCTCTTCACATCCCAGCCTGTGATCTCCACTGGTCCTTTTTGTGTAGCCAACATTAGCTCCTGATCCCAGCTCAGTACAAGCAGGTCTTTGTGTGCGACGGCTCGCCTCTCCTCTCCACACTCACCCTACGTCCAGGAGGATCATCCATAAATCAGAGCGCAGACGGAGGAGCGTGGCCTGGGCTTTAGATGCAGAGTCACTCGTCTCAGAGCTATCAGCCATTTATCATGAAAGTCCAGCGCAGTCCCACTGCTCAGAGACACTCTCACAGCTCTCATTGTTTCCAAGAGGAATGGAGTGATTTTCCTTAAAAAATAATCCTACTAAAAAAGAGAAAAATGGCAACACGTGTAGGCCCTATGTCAAGAAGTGACCTTGCCTCCTATTAAGATGCACCTAATTTAGGGAGGACCCAGTACCTTTTTTAGACGATATTTATTTTTAAACTCCTGAAACACCACCTGTTTACCACAGCCTACTTTAGTTTAGCCACAGTAATTTTGTAAAGTGTACTCTGTATTGTAATGTCTGGTGATTTTGTGGTGTTGTATGTGTATGTGGATTGTTTTGTCAGAAAAAAGAAAGAAAAAAAACCCATCTAATTAAAAAACGAAAGAAGCTAGATGCTGCTAATATAGCACAATATCACCTTTCCTGTCCAATTGGCCCCTGTTGGTTGGGGCTGCCTGAAAGTACAAACACAGCCAGTACCCTTAGGTGAACAACTGTACTTTTTTACACATGCTTTTGAAGGAGTTACCTCACTGGTTCACACTCCCTTACTGGGTACAGTAGTTTCCATTAGATGTATCTCTGTTGATCTTCATAAGTAATATAATCAGTTTTTACCTCGTCGTCTGTCAAGTCCGTAGTTGAAATAAGGCTTAGAAAAACAAGACAAAAATCAAATATATCAAAAATAACTTCTACAGATGATATCAGCATATTTAATAGCCTTTCCTGATTGATCTTATATATTTTAAATGCATGTGTGTGAACAATCTTTGTCTTCTCCTCTTTAGTTGTCTGAGGAGCTGGAAGCGAAATCAGCCAACGGAGAAATCAAAGAGCTTCTCAAACTCCTGGCCAAACCCCATGTGAAGGTGAGTTTGGCACCTATTCTTCATTACAATCTTCTGGCTATCACACACTGAATATTTGGCTCGTATTCCAGCTGATGTCATCACACACTGTGCATCACTGTTTATTCAGCGCTGGCATTAAATTGATGGGATTATCATGGCGACAAAAAACAATATGGTGCTGAGATCCAGGCCATTCTTTTTCTTGTCTTCTTGGCTCTGGCCTCGTTAGCCAGACACAGACAGCTACAAATGCATAACTGGCCATCCATCAGGTCGTGCAGGTGTCTCAGCCAGACAGAGGCAGAGGGAGAGCTGGACGGGCTCCTTTTATAATGCAATTGTCATGCTTATATGGGCTCTGCCAGAAACAACAGCTCAATATAAAGTCCTCTACCAATACCACACACACACACACAGACACACACACACACACACACACACACACACAGTAGGCGAACGTTATGGCTAGCGATTGTTATAGATAACGTTAGCAGTTAGCTAAGGTGTAAAGCATTTATAAACCAATCACAATCGTCATGGGCGGCGCTAAGCCGCTGCAAAATAGCCTCGGAAAAGATCTTGTTTTGGTGGAACGTGTACGTTCAAAAGTTGTTTTAGTCGTGCAACAGAAAACTCAGATTGGACAGATAGTCTAGCTAGCTGACTGGATTTACCCTGCAGAGATCTGAGGAGCAGTTGACCATAGTCCTCATAAATTGAAATTCCAACACAAAGAAAGTGGGAGGAAACGGACATCGGCGAAAAGACATGCATCCGGTGGAATTTCCTGCGGCACCGGAGCAATCCCAGAAGTGGAACTTCGTAGTAATGGACTATATACATATAGAAAGACTGACCGGTACAGTAGATGTACAGTTACACAAAGTAAGGCATGAAAATGGGGTCTTAATTGAGTTGACCACACTTCACCAGCAATCAACACACAGAATCCCACATAGAGACATGATGGTGGTTACACACTCAAACACACACTCACACAGCCACTATCCTGAAGACAAACGGTCCCAATCTATCACAGCCTTGCTCTCCTACTTTGCTACGTAGGGACGTTACGATCTCTTTTGTCTCTGTCAACCCTGAAGTGAAATGCGCCTGCAAATGATCCCTGCGCTCGCCATGAAGCATGCCTGTGTCAGAGATCCTGCGTTTATTATTTTAATTGCGCTTACAGCGAAGGTATTTGGCATGGCAAGGGTCAATCCATCAAAAGGCAGAGCTCATGAAAGTCATCGATCAGGAACCTCAGCAACTTCCACTGATGAGGTGAGGAGAGGTGAAGGCAGGAGACGGGTCTGTAGGCCAGGTATATACACACACACACACACACACACACACACACACACACACACACACACACACACACACACACACACGCACACACGCACACACGCACACAGGCCAATACAATATCCTGCCCTCTCATGTATGTGGTTATAGACATGGATCTAGGATATCCCTTGTTAGATGTTTTCAACTTAATTAAGTTCATATTTTACATTTTTAGGAAGTATCATCAGTCTAAATCATTAACTATAATATGGAATGTCCCACCCCCTTTAAATTAGTGTAATGGGTTCTGATATTTTTAGATCTGTTTGGAGTAAGAATAAGAATAAAAGTGGACTTTGATTTTAATCTTTGGAGTGCCTGCACTTATTCCTCCTCTGACTCAACAGGAGCTATGACCACTGCAACTGCCAAGGCCGATTTTTCAGCCCCAGAGTCAATCTTAAAGCCCTTGCCCCCTCCCCAGCTGACCATCCAGCAATTTAACGCCACCTGAAAATTTTGCGTTTTGCTGACCTTTAGTGCCACCACCTCCACATGCTGCTCAGCCGACCTGCGCTCCAGTGCAATACAAGGTCAGCCAAACAATTCCACACCAAACAATGGAAAATATTCGGCTACTGCTTCCTTTACTGCCGGTCGAGAGCACTGTCAGAAGCAACTGAGTCCAAGGGAGGCGATCCATAGTGATCACTGAACTAGAATCACAACAAAGATTTATTTAAAACATTTCATGACTTTGAGATGCCACAAAAAAAGTACCGGAATGGGAATCTGTTCATCAAAACATCAAAGAAAGCTGGATTTTACAATTCCTGGATCTTTTTCTGACGTTATGTGAGTTACCACAAGTGTGTCCGTTTTAGATTGAAAGCATCATGCCTGGTGTTGTCAAGTTGAGCGATTGACATCTGCTTGTGTTCACACACTTGCATAGAGTTTCTCTACCCCTCAACTTCATGACCTCTACTCTTGCGTGTTGGTTCAAGTTTTGAGCGCCTGGGCCTAAAACGCTCCTGCTGGAATACACGGGCAACACTATATTAGTTCCAGCACCTTGGTTTGGAGGGAGGGCTTTGACTATAGCATGCTGGGGTATGGAGGCTCTTGATGTTTGCCTGACATTGTGTCTCAAACCGTAGGCTGCATGTGGGCTTGAGGAAAAAAGTATTACAACTTTGCTATGTTTCTGTCTCCATCTGTCCTCCAGGGCACTTGATACCATACCAGCCAACCCTAGTGTAAATCACAGGGCCGGGGGTGTAAAACACAAGCAGATGGCTGCTGCCTTTGAATGGCATCTCTGTGCGATAGTAACTGTATCACTCTTAATTATGGCTGAAATGATCCATTCCTGGGGTGGAGATATAAATCATGCTCTTTAAAACTCCCCTCTCTCTTTCTCTTCCTTGCCTCAAACTTTCTCTTTTACGATTTGCACATGAAAAAACAACTTTCACCCATATTAGCTCCCCCTCAGCAAGACTAATATTGACAGGGATGAAAGTGCCAATTATGATGGCCGGCTGTTTCCGTCGGTGTGTAAGGAGGTAGGTGTGTGTATACAGGCTTGCAGAATGTATTTGAGTCAGGGTGGTACGTGCTGAAGTTCAAGGCTTAGGGAGGGTGGGTGTGAGTGTCAAATCCCAGCTGGGCTACAGCAGGGTCTCCAAGGCAGAACGCACACAGCGGGGTTCTTCCCGCTTAGGCAAAGCAGTTACCCTGCACCGATCCAGCACCGCCAGCTAAAAAACGAGTGGTCTGGTGACAGAGCTGGGGGGGGGGGGGGGGGGCTTTAATGAGAGGCCAATGCCAGGAATGTACAAGCAGGTTTATTTAGTCAAGCTCAGTGATCTGTTTTTCTAGGATCCCTATTATGCCTAATGAACATAAACACACAAACCAAGAACGGACGAAATGCCTGCAACACAAGGGCTTCACTCCCCTTCATCTTTCTTTCAGTCTCTCCTTCCTCCTCAGCTGCAGGCCTATACAAGGATATAACTCTAGATTTGATTAGGCTGCTAATCCACCGACACAGAGGCATAACAAGACCCACTGACTCGTATCAACCCAGGAAGAAAGCCTCCATACACAGACCTCTGTGTGTAAAACATTTGTACCTGTGTAGTTGTACTCACATGTCAATGGTCACCAGCCAGGGCATGTGCCATGTGCTATCTATTAACATACAGCTGTTATTGCTACTTCCTAGAGAGATTTTACAAGGTAATAGCTGTGGCTCTGTTATAGGTTGTTAGGCACGGCCGTGGGGGAGAATGTGGCGGCAGTGCCAGATTTAAGGAAGTGCCATCGATGAGAGGACACTCACAGGTCAGGATATTAGGCCTGATGAATAGAGTTTAGAGGTAACAGCAACTGGCAGGTTAGTGGAGGAAAGGTTGAAGTGAGCATGAGGAAATGTGGAGGGTTCTCTTAGCTTTGTATGTTTTGTACAATTTTGCACTACTGCAACAACCAAGTTTCCAATCGAAAACTAATTATTAACTAAATAATGTTCATCAATTAAACATTGGGTCTATAAAATGTCAGAATATAGTGGAAAGAAACACATTTCAATATCCTGAAGCCCAAGTTGACATGTTGAAATGTTTAATCAGTCCATAATCCAACGTTTTTCAGTTTGCTGTGATATAAAACAGAGAAAAGCAGACAAGCTGGATCCAGAAAATGTTTGCTATTTGAATTATATTTGATTTATACTTGATTTATGACTTGAACAGTTGAGGTTTTGAGTTGTATTTATTTGCACTGCTCAAAATCAAACAATGTGTAGGAAGAGAAAAAACATTTTAGCAAAATCACTGTAGATTCACTTTGTGTCAATAGATTGATTGACAAATTGTTTCAGCATGACTCCAATTTTATTCCAGGGACTAATTCTGCACAGTGTCAGTGTCAATACTGTAGTTCTGCTTCACGGGCACCAGGCCTGCTTGGGTGTCCCACCCTGCTGAGAGGCTGATGGACGCCTGGCTGACCCAAATGTTGTCACGACCCAGAACAGGTGCTGTGACTGACAGTCAAACACCATAAAGAGAGCCATAACACCACATGTATCCAACCTCAAACTCAAAAAATCCCTATTTCTGTGGGTGTGCTGTCACTGCACAGGCTGGCTTTTACCAAAGGATGTTTTCAGAAAAAACTCGATACAACGGCAAGTTCAAATAATATTACTTATACCCCCTGTGGGGGAAAAAAACAGAGGAAAAAAAGGTAAAGAAAACAGAAAAAGAGATGGTGGCCACAAAGTCAGAAGCATTCTTCTGTAAATATTTGCCCTGTGATCTTTTATTCAGCCCTGAGTGGAGTGCTACTTTCATTCACTGGCTAGCTCTTGTTATAAAGTCATGTATGTTCACATGTGGTGCTGAACCACAGAATGCAACATTAATGATCTCATCACTATATTGTGGAGACTGCAACTGCGAACTCTCCATCCATATCTTGACACGGTGCTATGAACACAATATGATAAATCAAGCACAGGTTTGGGATCCCATTCAGTTTGCTTTTGTTGTCCTCATCTGCAAACAGTTTTGGTTTCTTGCGTTCCAAGAGACTATTTCAATACTATCATGAGCATCACTAGACATACAATATAACAGAAAGTGTGTGTTTATGTACGGTGCAGATATAAGCCAGGAACAAATTGTTAGGCCTGTTCTGAGAAATGAACAAACTGATGCTGGGAACATTTTGTAAAACAAAAACAAAAAAATGTATGAAAGATAAAACCGAAGAAGAGCAAACAAGAAGAAGAGGCGATTAATGGCATTTGAGACTTTGGACAGGAGGACCAAGAAAACAAGAAATATGTGGAGGAAGATGATGAAGAGAAAAGAAAAGTTTCAGTCAGTTATTTTCCATTTAGTTTTTTTCAATTTCCAGTTACTTTTGTTGCTATATCCATGGCTTATTATAACTTTCTATTCATCAAGTTGACTGCTAAGATCTGGGAACACAGTGTTATCTGCTTCAACAAAGTCCTACGGGACAAGAGACACAAACAGTCAGATGATCAGACAGGTTAATAAAGCCAGCAGTTTAGCCAGATTATCTAAACCTTCCTTGATGTTGAACGGACAGATAAGATAATTATTTACATTGTTATGAATACAGATATGAATAATTACCAAAACCACAAAAGAAAGAACACGTAATAAACCTAGAATCATCCTTTAAGGTTTGGACCTTAAGTCCTCTCAAGTGTACGAGATAAACTCTGTGTGTGCGTTTGTATGTGTGTTGGTCAGCTTGTCTCTCAGTGGATCCTGGCCACAGAGCTCTAGTTGTGTCTCCTCCTCCCATCTGCTCCCAGTTAACAACATCTTGAACACTGTACTGCAGCATGCTCCCATGCCATAAAACACACTGCTCCTCTTCTCACCATATCCTTCTCTCGCTCTTTCTCACTCTCTCTCTCTATCTCTATACTTTCGTCTGGCACGTGGGGTGGAAGATGTTTTTCTCACTTTTCTCTCCCCTCAACCACGGAAAAAGCAGCACGCGTCCAGCTGCATCTTGGTCCGGACATGGAGTCGTTAAATAGTTTGAAAAATGAACGTCTCAATGGCATCATTCTTGTCTGCGTCCCGTCTCTTTTTAATGTCTGCTCGTGAATGTGTGAAATATCTGACGTGACTGAGAACTTCATTACTTTGAGCCTGCCGCCGAATGGTGCAAACCGTCGCTTCTCCGAGTGTTCACCACCTTACCCTTGGAAAGCATTGGTCCTGAAAAATGATGGCCAAGGTTGCCCCACACCCTTTTATGCGCAGACCCTCATGAGCAATGATTCAGGACGGGTCCTGGTTGCCTTTAATCAGAGAGATGTATGGTGGGAGAGCATGGGCCTAATGACAATTAACGCATGTAGCTACAAGTTCTGGCTCTGAACGCGTTCAAATCCATCACCCAGCAATTGAGGGAGAAACCCCAATTCATAACCATCCTCCCTGCAGTCTCTGCATTTTCTCCGTCCTGCTCAAAGAAAGAAATGATGGATTAAACTCTTAATAGCATGTATTGCGACACTTTATTTGGCTAATTAGATGGAGGTAAAGCTAAGGCTTTAATAACCCTTGCCTCTTGTGTCTTTCCTTCCATCTATTCCTCTATCCCTCTCCTTCCTCTAGAGCCTTCTGTCGGTTCACGACACTATCGCCCAGAAGAGTTACGACCCCCAACTACCTCCGCTGCCTGAAGACATTGACGACGATGAGGATTCTGTGAAAATCATAAGACTGGTCAAAAACAAGGAACCTCTCGTAAGTAACGTTGTCAGTCATCTTGAGAAATTATGTGTTTGATCTGTACATAGTGGTTTTCAGTAGCTTCCAGGAGTTTGAAAAATGGTTTTAGGAAGTTAAAAGACTAAAAAAAAGTATGTCTTTGGGGGCGTCCCAGTGGCCTGGGTGTAAAGGCACTGACCATAGGCTGCAACATCCCCAGATGAAATTAGGATGCCAGGTACTTTTTGTTGCATGTTGTTCCCTAAATATAAAAATACTTACAGCAAAGTTTGTCTCCAAACTGTAATATCAGGTTCTTTATTACGTTTGTATTTGTGATTAACATCCTTTATGTTTGCTAATCCATGAGTTTCTGAATACCTCTTGTACCAAAGCAGCATCCACACCACAAATCAAGCCAATACCATACATGCTTTTGAGGTACTTGCATGTGGGAATCCAAACCACAACCTTGAAGTTGTAAGTACACCAAAACCAACCACAATTACCCTGCTCTTGGCCATGAGTATTTTCAGCCAGTCTAGGCTTGGTGTCTGCGAACGGCTTCCTTTTCTATCCTGGTCAGTGTTGCTCTCTCATTTTAACATGCTTCTCACGTCCATTCTCTTTAGACATCGTCCCAGACATCAACAACCTGTTACGGCCTCGAGGCACTCAACGGCAGCGCTGTCTTGGCCTGTATTCTTATTTTCACTCCACCCCTTGACCCTTGTCTGATGGCTGCCATTCCATTAATTTCCCTGCTCTGGTTATAATTGTTTCAGCTTTGTTGCACGATTATTTTTGTTGTTGTGATTCTCTTGACTGACCTCAGTGTCCTGCGACACATACTGCACGACTCAAGTTCTCGATGGCCTGTCAAAGACCTCCATCTGTCATCATAGCACTTTGTTGTGTGCTGATGCCCCGCCCAGCTTTGATCTGTGCCGGACGTTTTCTGGCCCCGGCTGCCTCTATTTTCACTTTGTGGTTTTCGCCCTGACCACCATCTTGGCTCCAGGCCGGCGCACTTCTCTCACCACACCCCAGGGGAAGGAGAACACACCTAAACCATTTTTGGGTTTCTGCCTGTTGCATGTTCTGTGGAGTTGCTGAACGTAATAATGTGGCTTGGAGGAATTCTCGTTCTCCCTCTCAACACACATTGTCGCGGGCGCTTCCTGCTTTGGCCTCTCCAGAGTCTGATGTTGGATCACATTCCCTGAAACCATAATGTAATTTACACCCGATCTGGTCAGCTTAATCATCTAGCTGGTGTTATTCCATTACACGACTTTATTCTTTTTTTGTCACAGTGATTTGGCTCCTGAGAACATCTAAAACACATTTACGATGTGTGATATTGCGTGTTACAGTATTGAAGGTGTTATGTAGAATATATTTTTGTAGTAAAATAGTGGCTTACTCTTTAAAGGTTAAGGGTGCACACTGGTTACTGTGTTTCAAATGTTCTTTTAGGGGTCAACATTAGGTTAGTTTTATAAATACTCCTCCAATTTTAAAGAGGTTTCATTTAATGTGGCTCTTTAAATGCAACATATCATCAGTATCACCGCAATATTGTTACACTGGCTGCTTATTTGTCTACCAGTATATTTAATTCACTCCCTACAGGCTTTGATGCATAAACAGGCTACACAAGCAGGAAATCAAGTCATAATAACTCCCAACCTGCATTAGACAACACATTTTATTCATGAATGTAACAGCAACAGACACTAAATTTGACAGTGCAACTAATAACACAGCAGAAACAAATGCAGTGCAAGTGTCAACCCACTGCTGTGGAGCCGTTTCGTCCCTGTAAGTCTTAGCTGCCCTCTCACTGCCCATTTGACCCACAGGGCACAACTGCTGCCCATAATCTCCCGTGGCTATAATTTAGGCCTGACCGTGGTGTGGACAGCAGTAGGATTCTTCTGCAGGGCATAGTTTTTCTGTGTATGCATGAAAGAAAGCGATGAATACTAAAATGCTGCAATTGTGGCAGTGAGTAATCTCCGAAATATAATGTGTAATGGTCTTGTATTTGTACTCCTTGCACAGTTTTTGTTCAATTGACACCAAAATTGCTCCACTGCATCTTCAGACTGTCCTACACAAACGATCCAGCCAGATTTGTAAGTTTTCCAAAATTAAGCCTGCAGTGCATCAAAATATTTTACTGGTAACAGTACTGTAAACAACTACTGCAAATGTTCACTTAATAAATCTCCAATGTTCATGAAAATAAATGACAAAAGTAGTGTGGTAAATTTCAGAATTTTATCTCAGACTTTTTGGCAACATTTACACGAGGATGGTATTTTATCCTCATGTAAGCTATTGCAGTCAATGGGAATACAGCATATTCAGTTTTGTCACTTATGGAGCAATCAATCTTTGTAAAAAAAAAAAAACTACTAGATTGAAATCTGCCTTTACTGTATAAGCAACACTTGTGATTGCCTCAGTCATGAAGTAAAGTGTGAAGCCGTCTCAGGTGTCTTACCTGGCAGTTGCATGGCTTGCCCTTGATGTCTGAGGTTGTGAGTTTGAGCCTTGGTTGATGCAGAACAAACATGCTAATGCATACTCATGGATTGTGCTGTGTGGATTAAAGATTTAGGTTTTAATGTTTGATCATATTTGTCTTCCTCATTCTCCTTTTTCCTTTCTCCTCAAAATGCCCGGCCCCGACTCACAGCTGCACAGCAGCTATAATTCCATTTGTATCAAGACACCTTTGGTCAGAACCTATGACTCTTCTCTGTCTTGAGACCACTAAAGAATGAATTCATCCAAAGAGAGAGTAAGACAAGTTGCAAGTTGCATTCATCAAATAGTTCCTGTGGGAATAGAGCAAAGTGCTGTAATAATGTAAACTTGCAAAAAGGAAAAAAGTGGACTTCTACAGTATTTATATTACTGTGTAGCTAAAGGCCCTTTCACACCAAATTTATGCTCTGTAATTTGTCAGTTTTATGCACATTAACCTTTCACACATTAGTTGCAAATATTTTCAAATAAGATTTGCAGCAGAGAAGAGTTAAACCTGGGAACATATTTTACTCTTTGAACTCCATGGCTCTCTGGTTCTCCACGATCTTTCACCTCATCGCAATCTCAATCTTTCAAATAAAAACGCTTGTACAACATTTTAGCCTAAAGTTAGAACTCAAGTTTTGCAAGAGTGTACACTAGCACCGGCATATGTTCACTTCTGAATCTGCTTGTCATACAACTTTTAGTCAATAGAATTATTGTTTTGGATACATCAAGGTACATACATACAACACACATGCTCCAGCTGAACAGCTCCTTACTCTTTAACACCACACACGCATTAAAGTGCTGACATGGAATTGACCAACAAAAGAATGTTGCACTCATGGTGAAATGGCCCTAATAGTCCTTGTTACTTTTTCATTTGTGGAGGTGAAGTTACTCTGTTTTTGTGACCCTCTAATTACGTAGTCAATTTTAAGGTTTTGCATCTACCTCTGGCCCCTTAACAATTGCTATCCTGTATCCTGTACATCTTTAAACTGACCCTAATGAACAGTTAGATTGTATATTAAGGAAACAGCCAGCGGGTCAGATGCTCACGGTGAAGTAACAGCCAATCTACTAACCAATAAAAAACCCTCTAATTGCACAGGGTCCTCATTCACTGCCGCACCAAATTGATTTGGATGTGGCCTTTAACTCGCAATTTCATACAATCAGCCTGAAATTCTCAAACTTGACATCATAACAACGCGGCTGTACAATATCTTATTTCATTTCCGTCTCTCCTTACTTTGCTCTCTTTTATTTTCTCGTTTACTTTTTTCACTGTCTACCTTTGTCTCATTCTACAGTTCTGGTTATTGTGAGGACTGGGCTGCAGTTAGCATGCAGGCCCCTTTCCTTGTGACTCATCCATTAAGTTAATTGTGATTAGTTGAGTGGATTGTATTCAGTAGCTCTGATTAATTGCTATCATTTCTCAGAGCGTGACTTCATGCCACATTTCGATGAAACGGTAAAAACTCTATCTTCCAGGACAAACTCCTTCTTCTTCGTCTTTCCCCTTTTTCTGTTGTACTCCCTGCTCTCCCGCTGCTCTCCCAAACCGGCAGATTTATTAGCTCAAGTGTCGAGACAATGAAATAATTGGGTTTGGAGAGCGATACAAACGTGCACGCATACAGAAACATGAGCTCAGCCATGTCTTTTTATTAGAAGAATGTGTTATTTTGGAAAAGGTTTCAGAACAGTTTTGGTGGGGGACTAAATTTGAGTGTTAAGGGGGTTGCGTCAGTGCTGAGTATGTGGCAGTGTAGCTGATATACTTGTGAGGTTTGCTTCTGGTGATAAAGGGCTTGAGTGCAGACTGACTAATAGGACAAAAAGTTGGAGGAAGCTAAAATGCACTGGTGTTACGCAACTCATGTACCCCAGCCAAAAAAAAAGGATCCAGGAGCTTGGATGATCAAGAGAGGCCTAAAACATGAGCTATGTCCAGTTTAAAAAGTGAAATGGTGTTACATCTTTCATTGTTCAATCACCTATTTCGCTAGATTTAAGTGTCATTTTCTCGGTGCTTGTGTAGTGATATTTGTAATTTGTAATCATTGTATGAATTACTTGCTAAATAACTTGTTAATTGACATTTCTCGCTGTTGAGGAGCTGCAGCGTCTACCAAAGCATTCTGGAAAGTTGAAATCATCACACACACAAAATGCAATAAGTAGCAAAAGACAACTTTGAGCAACTTTGAGCGCCCTAGAAGGTGCTGTGCGGGGTGACCATTGGTATGATGTGAGAACATTAGAGGCTGACAAGCCTGCTGTGGCTGGCTCTGTTTTCCTCATTTGGATGTTCTGAGTCCAGTGATGCAGATGTAAATAGCAGACTTGGAGGTGCTCGGCCTGCATGCCCTGCTGTGTTCGCGTTCGTTTTATACATCACTTAACGGCTAGCAGTAAAAATGGCGGAGGAAGGCAGTTGCTCGACAGGTGCTGCTGCACCTTTCCTAAAACAAACTGGGAGACCGCCAGATGATTTTTTTGATATTTTATGATTTTTTGTAAGTATAACATCAACCTGTCCAGGGACTGCGGGTGGAAATTAGCATTTTCTGCTATAACCTGGCACATGACATCTCTTCTTTTATAGACTAATGTTTTTTGTGCACTGTCCCCGATCAAATAAAAGAAATGTGTGTTCAAATGTGTGTTCAATGCCACTCAGTCGGTGCCGGCTCTCATCGCTGTCAGAGTACTGTTCATTCACTTCTCCCACTCAGTTCATCTTTAGTTGTCCTCCTACTAGCACACAATCTTCCTCTTTCTCCAAGTCTCTTTTGCTTCCAGTCTCCCAAGTCATTTCTTTCATCTGGTTTTGCTATAATACCTATTAAAATGCATTTCACTGTCCTACAAGTAAAGAGTTATCCCTTCTTCCTTCTCTGCAGTGTCTAAACGGACACCTGTTGGTCATGAGTATAGATTTATAGATCTATCTATCCACATTCCTGTTCAGTATTTGTGAATGAAAATGTACACTCTATCTATCCCTTGCTCACTTCTTCCATCCAAGGTAGTTAGACATCATTAGCAGCCATAAAACCTCTCCTGCAAGGAATGTGAAAGGATCACTGTCAGGCTCTATTACTCACCTTTAGGGTTGGGTACCGAACCCCGGTGCCATAAAACAACCGTTATCTACCAGACCGAATGACAACGCAGATTTCGGTGCCTCATTTTGGTGCCACTTAAATGTCTGCACTGCCCTCTGGTGCTCCAAAACAGACGTTACAGGCAACAGAAGCATCACTGCACGTGGCGGTAGTTATCATTACTGCTAATTTCCACCAACTGCAGAACGTCTGCGGAAAGGCTCTGCTGCGTGTCGGTTCCGTGTTCCGCCGTCCGTCAATACCCACCAGGTCCGGATTTGTTGCGGCACAGCTGCGGCCATGACTGACAGCTGAAGTCACGAGGACCCACTAGATCTCGCAATTTCACGTAGAATAGAACCACAAAACCAACAACAGTTTGTTTCCATCCAGAGGAGTAGAGGGGAAACAACTCTGTGCTGTGTTTTCAAGGTGTAGTGAAGGGAAATATGATCCGCCGTGAGCACGGTGTATTGTATTTTGAAAATTAACCGGATGTTTTATTTTGTTTCTGTGCTCGACTTCCTGTCCTGCACTATCTGCCTTGTGCTGAATTGCTGTGGAGTTCTCCGGCGTCCGGCAAAAATAGAAGCTCTGCGTATCTGATCCGGAGGGCTGCGGACCGCTGCAGCTGTGCCGGTGTTGGGACGCTGCCGTTCTGCAGTCAGTTGGAAATACACACATTGACTTTAATGGAAACTAATTGACTCCGCCGACGTTCCGCAGCCGTTCCGCAGCCGTTCCGCAGCCGTTCCGCAACCGGTGGAAATTGGCAGTTACACGTTAAAGGATTCTGTTGTGTATTTTGGGCTACTATAACATCCGTAGTTGAGATACACCTGATGGATTGTGGGTAACTTTAGCTTCCGTTGTAGGTGTTAGCCATGCTGCTGTTAAGACATGCTGTTGTGCTAATAAACAGGTAATATTCCGTCATGGTCCGGGTTATTATTGTTATATCTAGTAACATGAAAAAGTTAAGAATATAACAAAAAGTGGCGATGAGGATATCTGGACCAACACTTTGCTGTCCGAGGAGTTTTATTCTGCATTTCCTCTGCCGTTGCATTCTGCTGAACAGGTGATAGATGGCGGCCGGGTTCGCTGTGTGTGCCGAGGTATGTGCTGAGCAGCCAGCTAAGCAGGATGGAAAAAGCAGTGGGAAACCGGTACTAACTCCGAGTAGCGCCGGGGTATTACAAGGGCTGAAGTTACAGAAGGGAACCGTCTATGAGTACAAGAGCGCCATATAACCAGGAGCCCTGAAATGACTGGAGTTATTGACTTAATCGGTTTTCACCCAAGCCTCTGTTGATTACAGAATGATTACAGTTCCACAGACAGAATCAAGAAGAGTCTGTTTGTTGCAGCATTACGCAAGTTAGCTGAGCACTGCAAATTTAAGGATGCTTTAAATGACACATTAAGGGACTGGCTTGTGTGTGGATTACGAAATTAAGCAGCACAGAAGAAATGGCATCAAAAGAAGCTCACATGCTTCCAGTAGAGTGCATAAACTCAGCAGTGGCAAAGCAAACGCACAGGGTCCATGTTTCCGCTGTGGAAGATCAGGACACCTTGCTACTTAATGTAGGTGTAAATAGATGGACTGTCACAATTGTGGAAAAAAAATGACATGTAGAGCGGGCATGCAGAAACAAAAAGAGCAAAGACAAAAGCTCAAAGTAAAAAAGACACTGTAAAACACAAAAAGAAAAGACATGTTCACACACTTAAGCACAGTAATGACAAAACAAGTGATTCCTCAGAGGAAGAGGTGTTGACTGTAAACACCGCAGATAAAGAAAGTGGATGAAAGCTCAGAAGGCTTCTGGGCCAGACCGCAACTGGAAGGACATTCTGTAAATATGCAGATAGACACAGGATCAAGGGCATCGCTAGTGTCGTACGAAATCTACATTGAGTTCATGAAGCATCTGCCCTCAGACACAGTTTTTAAGGGGTATACTGGACATTGAGTGACCATGAAAGGAATGACTGAGGTGACTGTTAACTGTAATGGCAAAACTGCCAAGCTGGCAGTTTACATAACTAAGAGAGATTATCCTGCTATAATGGGTCGTTTGTGGCTAAAGGAAATCCGACTTGACTGGCAAGACGTGAGGAAGCTGTCACACAGTTCCACTTGCCTAAAGGCCATACTGGAAAAGCATCAGGAGGTTTTTCCGAGATGAGTAAGGTAGCATGAAAGAAATTACAGTGAAACTGCATGTGAAATCTGATAGTAAACCTGTGTTGATAAAAGCAAGACCAGTGCCATACACCATCTGACCCAAGGTGGAGGCAGACCTGGACGCTCTGGTCAAGAATGGGGTTCTGGAGCCAGTGACAACCAGTGAGTGGGCCACGCCCATCGTTCCAGTACCAAAGAAGGATGAAGGAATCCGGACCTGTGGAGACTTCAAGGTAACACTAAATCCTGTGTTAACAGCGGAGCAGTATACCCTTCCTCTAATTGATGACTTGTTTGCTGGACTGAGTGGGGTACAAAAATTCAGCAAAATCGACCTCAGCTGAATAGCATCTGCGCAACTTGGATGCAATTTTTCAGAGACTGGAAGAATACAACTTAAGAGTCCACATCGTCCGTTTTTCCAAGCATCTGTGGAATACTTGGGGCATGTGATTGATGCTAAGGGAACCACAGCCATTGTGGACACACCGCCACCCCAAAATGTCGGTCAGCTATCTTAGGACTGTTGAACTATTATGGAAGTTTCATTCCCAACCTGGCATCACTATTAAAACTGTTACATGATTTGCTTCGCAAGGAGAATGCATGGAAGTGGACGGCCAGCTGTCGGGAGGCTTTTCAGAGGGCAAAAGATGCAATGACTACATCAGAGGTTCTAACCCACTTCACCCCATCGCTTCCTGCAATGCCTCTCTTTACGGCGTAGGGGTGGTGATCCCTCACATACTGCCAGATGATGAGGAAAAGCTGATTGCTTTTACATCAAGGACATTAAACAATGCAAATTCTAATTATGCTCAACTGGAACAAGAGGCTCTGAGCATTGAATGTGAAGTCCGAAAATGTCATCATTACTTGTATTGGAGAAAGTTTACACTCCTTACAGACCACCAACCTCTCAGGAACATTCTAGGACCATACACTGGCTACATCCTGACTGCAGAGGTGAGCATTGCTGTTGTCAGGACACTCATGACATTAAGTATCACAAATCAGACTCTCATTGCAACTGAGATGGTTTATCCAGAATGCCACTCCCTGTCACGAAGCCAGACACTGTGGATATTTTCTACTTCATGGAGCTAGAAAAAGCACCTGTTCCAGCTGTTCAGTAAAAAAGGAGACCAGAAATGATGCTGTGTTGTCTGCCATCATGGTCATTATTGTCAAGGGCCAACCTACTGGTGATGATGCAAACTTAAAGTCCTTTGTTGGGTCAGAACTGTCAGTTCAGTCAGGATGTTTGCTGTGGGGGAGGAGAGTGAGTCTTCCCTTGTCACTCCGAACCAGTATAACCAAGTATTGCAGCAACTTCATGCAGGACATAGTGGAATAGTAAGGATGAAGGATATAGCGAGAAGCTATTTTTGGTGGCTAAACATGGACAAACAGATTGAAGAGATAACTAAAGGTTGTTCATCTTCAAACAATCTCGTCAATCTAGTGGTGGATTGTTCAAAACAATCCACCTCTAGCTCTTCTTCATCCCTGGGAGTTTCCACAAGAGCCACACATTCGATGACAGAATGTTTCTTGTAGCTGTTGAAGCACACAGTAAATGGCCTGAAGTGGCTATCATGAGGTCAACCACCACAGAGAAGTTAGGAGAAATGTTTAGTCGTTTTGGATCTCCTACTTCAAGCTAATGAAGTGCAATACATTACGTCAGCTCCATACCATCCTGCAGCAAATGGCCTTGCAGAAATGTTTGTCCAGACAATGAAACATGCACTGATAGCATCACAAGGTTAAGGAACACTGCATCAGAGACTGTACATATTTCTGCTAAACTACCACAACAGTCCACATGCAACAACAAAGACATCTCCTGCCAGCCTGATGTTTAAGAGAGATCTGCGCAACACTTTTGATCTCTTGAAACCATCAGCAGTAAAGGACGCAAGCAACAAGAGAAGCAGATTATGCAAAGAGGACATCAGGCCAAGGAGAGAGTTTTCCTTTCTGGAGAATCTGTGTTGGCAGCAACTACAGGGGCGAACCTAAGTGGGTTCCTGCAACTGGTATTGCACAAACTGGTCCAGTATTACAGTCCAAACTGCTGATAGTGTCTGGAGAAGGCACGATGATCAACTCCTACAGACTCCTACAGTGCCTGCAGAACTGTCTAGTGGAGATTCATCAGATGCACTTTTAAACACACAAGTTCACCTACCTACACAAGTGCTGAACTCAACCACATCAGAGACACACTTTCCAGTTGCAGGTGTGGCTGGGAAAGAGACTGAGACAACTTCTTTTCCATCAGCACCAGAAACAAGCTGCATTCAATTGCACCTCGTTAGCTCGTGATGCATTCAGATGCACCTCGAGAAACTCAAGCTGTTTATGTAAAGTACCCTTCTGCCATCCAGCGGTTCTTCTTTTTGTTGTTTAACAGCAATTGATTGGTGAAATAAGTAATTATTACAACCCCAAATCAGAAAAAGTTGGGACAGTATGAAAAACACAAATAAAAAAAGAAAGTAGTGATTTCTAAATGTACTTTGACTTGTATTTCATTGCACTGTGAACACAAAATATTTCATGTTTTGTCTGGTCAACTTAATTTCATTTGTAAATATACATCCTTTCCTGTCATTCAGACCTGCAACACATTCCAAAAAAGGTTGGGACAGGAGCAATTTAGGGCTAGTAATCAGGTAAATTGGTTAAATAATGATGTGATTTGAAACAGGTGATATCAACAGGTGATTGTAATTATGATTTGGTGCAAAAGCAGCATCCAAGAAAGGTCTAGTCCTTTAGGAGCAAAGATGGGCCGAGGATCGCCAGTTTGCCAAAAAATACGTGAGAAAATTATTGAAATGTTTAAAAACAATGTTCCTCAAAGAAAGATAGGAAGACATTTGCTTATTTCACCTTCAACAGTGCATAACATAATTAAAAGATTCAAGGAATGAGGAGGAATTTCAGTGCGTAAAGGACAAGGGCGCAAGCCTAAGCTGAACAACCGTGATCTCCGATCCCTCAGGCGGCACTGCATCAAGAATCATCATTCATCTATAAGCGATATCACCACATGGGCTCACGACTACTTTGGTAAACCTTTGTCAAGTACCACAATACGTAGTTACAGCCACAAATGCCAGTTAAAACTGTACTGTGCCAAAAGGAAGCCCTATGTTAACAGTGTCCAGAAGCGCCGTCGACTTCTCTGGGCTTGGAGGCATCTGGGATGGACCATCACACAGTGGAAACGTGTACTGTCAGATGAATCAGTATTTCAGGTATTTTTTGGGAGAAATGGACGCTGTGTGCTCCGGACCAAAGAAGAAAAGGATCATCCAGACTGTTACCAGCAACAAGTCCAAAAGCCAGGGTCTGTCATGGTATGGGGTTGTGTCAGTGCCCTTGGCAAAGGTAACTTGCACTTCTGTGATGGCACCATTAATGCTGAAAAGTACATAGAGATTTTGGAGCACAATATGCTGCCTTCAAGAAGACATCTTTTCCAGGGACGTCCATGCATATTTCAACAAGATAATGCAAAACCACATTCTGCACACATTACAAAGTCCTGACTGCGGAGGAAGAGGATACGGGTACTTGACTGGCGTGCCTGCAGTCCCGACCTGTCTCCAATAGAGAATGCGTTGCGCATTTTGAAGCGCAAAATGCGACAACGAAGACCCTGTACTGTTGCCCACCTTAAGACTTGTTTGCAGCAAGAATGGGACAAAATTACACCTGAAACACTTCATCACTTGGTGTCTTCAGTCCCTAAACGTCTTTTAAGTGTTGTGAAAAGGAATGGCAACATTACAAAGTGGTAAATGCTTTACTGTTCCAACTTTTTTTGAAATGTGTTGCAAGAACCAAAATAGGAATTTTGTTTTTTAAAAACAATAAAAATCATGAGGAACACATTGAATTATATGCTGTTGTATTGTCTGCAATGAAATACAAGTCAAAGTACATTTAGAAATCACTACTTTCTTTTTTTATTTGTGTTTTCCATACTGTCCCAACTTTTTCTGATTTGGGGTTGTATATTTTAAATACATTATTTAAATTTGACTATTGTGCCCTTGGCAATAAACAATCCGTTCTTTAATGTCGCCAACGGTTATTTTGTGCTCATCTTTATTTATTTATTTTGTATCGGTTCAGGCACCTTTTAGGCACTGGCACAGTTTCAAAAGTAGCGTTTTAACACCAGTATCGGGGAAAAACCCAAACGATACCCAATCCTACTCTCCTTCTTCTCCTCTTCCCCTTTTTCTTATGCTGTGTGTTGTTGCACACCCAGGATTGGTTTTCCCATCATGACTGGGTGTCACTGGGTACAACTGAATGGAAACTGTAGACTGCAGTGTCCGAGCCATCCAGTTGGCAATGCCGACCTATGTATGATCCTGCCTGGCACCAGCTAGCACCAATCAATACAGCTATACCACTACTGGGCCCAGCCACTCTTCCGCCACAGCCACTGGATACTAGTGGATCGGCTGGACCTCTCATTACACACCCACAAAGAGCGCCAGTACAACTTCAGAGCTATAGTAGTTGCACATACAAATGTAGATGACATGTCCAACATTATTTTTGTAAAAGCTCCAACTGCATGATTGATGCGGGTGGATTTTCTTTATTTAATAAGGGAGTTGATAATTGCGATGAGACAGGAAAGTTTTTGTGATCAATTTGGTTTGTGACAAAGTTGGTTTCCATGAATGGCAGTCGCAGGAATGAGGTATTGGCAATTTGACATGCCATGCTTTTCTCATCTGCAGCAGGCGGGCCTCCTCTGACACAACTGGGACGGTCGGATCATGGCTGCTCTGATTCGATTTGCCTTCACAAACACATTCATTGAGAATAGGGAATGAAGTCATGTAAGACGTTATCATGTATTTAAACTGTGCTAGTGTGAATGTATTTAAATGTAGGTTTACACAATGAACATAGTTTGAGTATCGCTGACAACCTTGGAAATACCTTTTTGATTGAAACGGTTATCAAAGGGGGAGACTAGATAGATGTGTTTTTAAAAAAAAGTGACTTTTCTATTGTCTGTTTACATCAGAATGTGGAAAGCAAGGGGAACGTAATGCCACTGGCTGGGAATTAATGGAGCAACTAATGAGATTAGAGCAGGCAGCACACATGTTAGTGTTTTACAGATAGACCCATGTGCTTTAAAAGCAATACATCTTTCACTTGATGGATTAGGCCGCGGTTTCTTGGGAGCATTGCAAAGCAAGATGGAGTACTATGCTCTAAAACATGAGGACAAGTGGAGAGCACTGCTGGTGTTGACTGGCTGTGTGTGTGTGTGTGTGTGTGTGTGTGTGTGTGTGTGTGTGTGTGTGTGTGTGTGTGTGTGTGTGTGTGTGTGTGTGTGTGTGTGTGTGTGTGTGTGTGTGTGATATACAGGTTGCTTTGTATTATAGTGCATTGTAGTGTATTAAAATGCTAAATAATTAGAGGGTCCCTGCTCCCCAGAAATAATTGTATTGAATATCAATAAAAATTACTTTAGACTTGACATAATGTAATTTCTGAAAGCACATATTATAAAGTAGCTTACACAGATATATAGTACGAGAGATAGTATGTCCTGTGATTGAAGGCAAATGTTGATCCAGAATATGCATGTGATATGCAGAAATATGAAAATGATATTATAGATATGTAGGTCTACTTTTTACATTTAAAAAAGGTGCCTACTGTATATGTCACATTTCTAAGTGTCAAACTGACACATTGAGTCCAAAAATGTCTATAGTATTTGATTTTTGCTGAGAGTAATGCTCTCTTATCACACAGTTTATACCTTTTGGACAGAGACCAGCTTCTCTAACCTTTAATCTATTGACCAATTTTTAGCTATAGAGCCAAAGCCAGAGTTGTGTCAAAACCTCAAGCAGGGATGATGATTTGGACTGCACTTCTGACAGCCAAGAGATGCTTGCTGAAACTTGGATGTAATTTATAACTCTTTTATTGGGTTTCAGAGTCACTGGACACCAGTAAAATGTCATTATAAAAAAAGAGAAATAAAAAGTAACAGGGTGCCTGTTGGCCTAATTGTTAAGACACACGCTGTATACCTGCAAATTACCGTTTTGATTCTGAGGAAAGATTCTGCTTTGTTATCTGGGGGTACAACAGCAGGTACTTCAATATCGCTTGCCTGGCGGCAGCAGGATGATCAAGCTGTTGCTTTACATGGGTAGCAATGATGTTCTGGGTGGTTTTATTCAGCCGCTGCAAAGCCCTCCTGTCCTGGACCGTGCGTAAACTGTGCTAATTTGTTTCCTGTCAGGATGCTTTTTATCACTTCTCTGATCTAAAAAAAAGTGTTTTTTTTTGCTAATCCAGCAAATAAAATACCTTACCTTAAGGTACTGTATCACATTGATGCAAAAATCATTAAAGAAAACTACAATATTGCGCAAAGCAGACATGGAAAAGCCCCTGTGTTTGTTCTTATGTGTGTGCTTGTACCATACAACACTCACTCCAGCAGCTGTTACACCACCCTTGCAGCCTGTTGAGTTGTGAATGTGAAAACACGCTCGGCTTCCAAAGCCACATCTGAAGCATTCCCTGATCCTAATCTCATGGCCCTCTTAAATAAAATGTCTTCCTCCCATCATGTGTAATCATAAACGTGGACACACATCCCGGCACTCCTGCACTTTTCCGCTTGGCTTTCCTAGAGCCAGAGAGCTCAGAGGCTGAATGTGGGCATTGTTGCCCGTCGGGTCGGGTGCTCCTCAGTGGCCTTGCTTCCCAGTCCACTTTGGAAATGAGAAGTGACATGTGAAAGTGCTGTTTTCTTTACCCAGGATAACGCCGGTGAAAACACTAAACAATCCCACAGCAAAGATAGATCTCTCTCTGTGACATAACTGTATCTTTGTCTGTGCTCATGCAGCTCATGCAGGGCTTTCAGACAAGACACACACACGACTAATAAATATGACTAAATATCTGGCGCTGTCCAGCTTGTAGCAAAGAGACGACAATTCCACTCAGTCTACATGGTGATTCATGCGGACAATATGGAAAGAAATACACACATTTGGTGAGATAGCCACACAGATTCACACACTCAAATTCACTGGCATCTGTCTGAAGTACTGAGGTGGGCTGCTAAGTGTGTTTTCATAGCAACTGGGTAATGACTTGCGCTAACATTAAGGCTTAAAGAGGCAGAGGAGGAAAATGAAAGAGGGGGTGGAGGAAGATAAATGAAGGTAAGCCGTTCCGTCACAGGGCCCTCTGCATTACATTACCTGGCAGCCTCTCATAGGAATCTCTCTTTCTCAACATAATTATCATAATAATGACCTGCAATTTTCCTTTTTCTCAGTATACTTGTTAATTACGGCTGGTAGGTCAAGACCGGGGTTACAGAAATAAAAAGGGAAACCATAGCCTGGTTTAGTGTGATAGGGAGACTAGGAATGAAGAAAGAAAGGGTAGAATGGGGGGAGTAGCTTTTATTAGTTGCAATCACAAGTGATTTAATGAAACAGGTGGAAAGACTTGCACCAGGTAACCTTGAGGGGATTGGCCAGCAGCGGCACCTCTGTAGCATCAGTTTGAAACAATAGTATAGATTTATATCCAGGCTCCTGCTAATTCTTTGCAGCAATGTATTAATATTTATAGGTGACCATAACGCTCAATGGATTTTCTGATCTTGACCGAATACTCTAAAATGTACATGATTGCACTCCTTCTGAGCAGCACTGGAGTCTATGGCGTTTGAGTCCAACATATTTACGAGTTCTTACATACTTCCTCAGTGCGTGGAAAAGTCATGTGTGTTATGTGTGGGGGGCTCTATGCCATCTCAGTGAGGTAAGATGAAATGACACACTCCAACACCAGATATGATTGGAGGTAATTGTATTTTAATGTCCAGGAGGCCCATTCCCACATTGTATTTGGTTTTTCCATGGTCGACATCTGGTGCAAAGAACGCCAGCATGTGTTTCCACTACACTTGTATTTATACCTCTAAACATAGCAGTCAACAGCAGTCGGCAGGAGTTTATTGTCGCTGTTACACTTTTGCTGTTAAATGACATCATGTCAAAACACGTCGGCCTCTCTGCCCGGGCCACTCGCGTTTGTTTTCCCTTGTCTCTCTCAATTTGGAGGGAGAAATAATGTTTGTCAAATGCCACAGTGTTCGGTTCGGTTCACGGGGCGATGTTTTGAGTGGTCGTTACGGGCCGAGGCCCGTGTGTTTGAAATGGAGCACCATGCTTGTTTTCCCTGGCGGGTTAGGAACTGTGGAGTGGCTTTAGTTGTGGCCACAGCTAAGGTAAAGAAATCCTTGCATCCTTTTTTTCCACTGTGGCTCTTACTAGACAGGCCACACATAGCTTGCCCTAGACCCCAAGACGTGTGATGAGCCAGGCCAAGACAACTAGCCAGCCCTCTCGTCATCCATACAACCATAGTACAAGCCAGCCAGCTTCCATCATGTCATCAAGCCATCCATCCAGTCCATCAGCCAGAGGGCACTCTAATTGCCCCATAAAGACTCAGCTTGCCAGGAAGTCATTGTAGCCAATCCCAGCCAAGCTAACATGATGAGATATTTAACATTCAGCTTGTCCTTCTCCTCTTATCTACTGAAGTTTCATGGCACTACTGTGCGCTGACAGTTCCCTGGACAACCTTGCCTCCATTCCATTCCCTCTAATAAACACACTCACATACATGAGGGGATCCAAATTAAAGTCCCTATTCTCTCTCTTTTTTCTGTACTGTATGAGGTGTGAGCCATTTGTCATCACATACTTAATGTGGCTGCCATGTCGGCATGAGTGCTCCAGTGCATGTGCTGGGAGGGCCGATGGCTTGATACGGGCAAGCGTTGCTCCAGCTCTCCTCATCACACAGCAGAGACTAAGCCGTTGTGTTTTGGCCAGCCAAACAATAACAATCAGAGACATTTATGTGTAAGAAATGGAGGAATAAAGCTGGGAGCAGCGGCTGCATATGGAGCTGATCACATTAAGAGTGGACGCTTCGGATCGCCTTACTGATGACTAATTGACCACAGCTAGGAGGCGCTCCTCATTCCACAATGACCCTCCTCTCATCGTCTCTGTTTTGACTGTGTGTTTCTGTGCCTTCTGCCCTTCAACGTTTCATTTTTGGAGAGACTTGGTCTTTCAACTCTATTTTTATACTCATCTTAAGTGCAAACTGCAGCAATGGTTGACAACAGAAAGAGAGAATCAATCCCTAACAACATCACCATCTTGTGTGCGCACCCTGCTATCTTTTCCCATGCAAATAGCGCAGTTGAGCCACTTGATGGTTAAGTGGCGCCTTGTCTCTAATTGCTAACATAGCGTAGCCCATTCATCAGGCTTAGTGACTGTCCAGCATCAATCATCCAGTCTTTTGAGGTTTCTCTTGGGCCAGTTTGGCCTGAGTTCAGGTAGAAGCTCTCATAGAAACACACACGCAGACACGCTTGCGTGCACACAAAAACACACCTACACATGCTGTCACTCATGCGTGTATGTGCTTTGACAGACGTAGACATTACCCTTCTGACTTCCTGAACTGTTTCCATGCACAAGGAAAAGTTTGAAATGGCTTCCATGTGCCAGTAGGCGTTGAAGGCTCAGTGTAAACCTAGCCATCAGGTTGTGCTAATACTTAGCTGCTACACAAGGAAGTCCATCTTGGTGCTTGAGGGTCTTTACCTACTTCCTACCTTATACCTTGTAAACACCCCCCCCCACACACACACACATGCACGCACACACACACACACACACACACACACATCATGCAGAATATTTAGGTTCTAACCTGACTGTTTCTGTATTTGTTTAACAGAGCAGGGTCTCCTCATTAGTGGCCATGCATGGCTGGATGCTAATGATAAAACCCATAGGGTATCAAGGGGGAGGTGATGCTGAGTTCAGGATGTTGGATTTGTCCTCCTCGTACCAGCTACCTCTCAGTGCTTCCAAGGCTTTCGTCATGCCTCCAGGAGAGGCTGAAGTACCTCTGGAGGATTGAGAGAATGAAGGCTGACTGTAGATTGTAATGAAGTGGAGGGGGAAGTGTGGCACTCTCGAAATGATTAAGGATCAGTAAAAACCTGGGAATGGCGAAAGAAAAACATGAATATGTGAGGTGTTGTTAAATATTCCAACAGTTTGTGCTCAATTTGAACCTTGGCTACCTTTGGCCATCTTATACTTACTACCTGCAGAAAATGAGGGCCAGAGAGCCTACACTGAAGTGAACTGACCTCAGTGTAGGCTTTTCACACACCTGTTTGCTTTAATACTGAGCAAGGACTTTTCTTTCTCTTTCTGCTTCTACTTTTTGTCTTATATTTTTGTTTTCCACTTCAAGTTTGTACCTCTGCAAAGATAAACCTAAATGTCTCTGTGAATTTATACAGCGAAAGTTGGTATAAGTAACCGTAGGTCACTGCGGAGCCGATCTCAACAACATGCAGGTTTGAAACATTGAAAAATATATGAAGATGAGACAAGTTTTTGCCTTTTGTTTGACATTTTTGCCTGATGGAGGTAGTAGTACTAGTACCGAAACATTGCCATTAAATTTAACTATGCAAGTTAGACAGTGTGTGGGAGTTTGTTTCCAATTTAGGATCTACTCGTCCCTCTACTACGTGCCACGTCTCATTTCTTTTCTGTATGTTCATTTCTAATCTTTTTAATTTATATTTTCTTCTTATTCATTCACTCACTAAGTTACTCACACACACTCTTTCTCTCAACTCCGACCACCACTTATTTACCCAGTGTCTACCTCCTTCACTTCCCTCCCAGGCAACTTGTCAGTACTGACTCTCCTCTGGTCTTCCACTTATCCTCAGGTCTGGCTCGCTCGTGTTGCCACTGGAGCGTTTTGGCCTCTCTTTTAGCTTTTCTTATCAGGCAGTGCTCATTTGGCTACTGTACTGAGTTCAGTCTGGGGTTGGCCAGATTAAGAGGGAGGCTCCCCCTCCCCTTCATAAATCCTCTACTCCCTTGCTGCTGCCTTGGCCTGCCTGTGTAGGCCCATCACGTTGAAGAGCAGTGGGTCAGATGGGAATCGCAAAGATAAAGGCTTTAAAGGAACTGCAGCTTTAAATAACTCCATGTTGAGAGTCAGTGAGGTGTGAAAAGGAAAATTAGTATGGGAAAATTTGTCCACTGACACCCGTGTTTGTTTCTCTACTGGTGTAAAAACACATAAAGCATGGTGTTTTGAATGGGGATAAAATGGTCTCCTTGCTTCCCAAAGATCTGGGTTCACGACCCCATCCATACGTGTTTGCATGCTAAATGTGCTGCTCTATAATCACCATTGCCATTTGCAGTAAAAGTTGTAAAAGTGGTGTTTCTAAATGGCATCAGGTTTTCAACATGTGATTTAAACCATATGTGTCAAAACACGATTTATATCTACACACCATATGTGAGTAGATTCCATAGATAGGCATAGACATGCGGTGTAGAGCACGTCTGTGGAGATTATGCAGACAGCCCATTGTTGTTACAAACTTAGTCCAAGGCTCTGTCTCTTTGCTGTTTAGATAGCCGTTAGACTGCCACCAGCCACCAGGGACCCCAGGGGACACAATAAAAACATCCATCATACCACTGGCCATCAGCCAGCTCAAAAGAGTCTGAAAGAAAAATCAAAAAGAGAAAGTTAATGACCACATGTCTGAATACTGAGATTTCCTGCAGACTCCCCATCTCACCCTGTTTGTTGTCTGTCATAGTCTGTCTCTTTCCCTGCAGCGCTCTATTCTTTCAGACACACACACACACACACACACACACACACACACACACACACACACACACACACACACACACACACACACAAAAGGCCTCTCTGTCTGTCTGGGGGTCACTGCATCACAGACAGCTGCTTTAAGTCACACTAAGAGGTTATATGTGACCCTGACACTGGGCTCTGACAGTGCCTTCCCCTCTTACTGACCTGCTCCACTGATTTCACTCCTACTGCAACCTCTCGGTTTCTTTAATTAGCCCCATTATTCTATTATGTCCGCAACTATCTGCAGACCCTACCACTGTCTTATCCTGATGTCCTTCCCCATCTTCACACTGCAAAAGGCCTTGAGGAAACCATTATCTAGGAGGAAAACCATTAGGTGTGAAAAGGTCGTGAAAACAACCAAGATGACATGCTAATGGCATCTGCAAAGTGGCACAAACCAGAGGCTCGTTTCGCCTTTGAGGAGCTGTTTTATATATATATATATATATATATTTCTCCTCCTGTGCTTCCCATTGATGGTAGTAGCCAGAACTACTTCGGGCCTGTCGGAGGAAGGCGAACAGGAAAATGACACAAACTGCGGCGGTGTGACACATGGCAAGCTGTTGCAATCCTGCAGTCGGCGGCAATGAATTAGGACAGCTGTAATAAAGCACGGCTGGTGAGCGGGGTGAGGAAGGCTTTGAGTCTGTTCCCTTTTTTTGCAACAGAAATAAAAACAATATTTGGGGCTGATGGGAATAGCAGCTAGGAAAGGGTGGAAGGATGAGTTGCAGCCCCAGACAAACTACGTGTCGACTAGACAGCGTATCTGTCTGGTTTGGGTCGTCAGGCCCAAGCGAGGATGCGTTAGCTATCCCATTCCCTTCGAAATCCCAGCCAGGCTGGTGCCTAAATGGTGTTTGTGGGAGGGCTGTGACAGGTTGGCACCCATTAAGCCGATTGTTTTATTGTAAAGGGAAGAGGCTATTTGGGTTTACTGGTAAATGCATCACCGCTGAACACTTTCATTTCAAATAAGGAAGTTGAAACCCTATCCTCTTCTCCGTGTGTCTTTCTGGCTGCGCACCAAGCCCATAAAGGACAGGGAAGGCTTTAGCAACTGTGTGTGTGTGTGTGTGTGTGTGTGTGTGTGTGTGTGTGTGTGTGTGTGTGTGTGTGTGTGTGTGTGTGTGTGTGTGTGTGTGTGTGTGTGTGTGTGTGTGTGTGTGTGTGTGTGTGTGTGTGTGTGTGTGTGTGTGTGTGTGTGTGTGTGTGTTTTGAGTCTGCTGCCTCGTACCTGCTTGGCCCTCACCCCTCTCTGTCCAGGCCATTGATGCCTTTTGCAACTACTACTGCAGCGACAGAGTGATTCAGACTATCAGTAACAAACAGTCTACCCATCCTAATAGATAATTTAATGTGAAATTGTTGGATACTTTTACTTGGCAGGTTTATATAGTCATTTTTGTTAATCGGTCAGTGTTTCTTTGAAGAAATGTGTGCAAAATGTAGTCTTAGAGATGCAATTAATGCAATTCTCTGTGATTGCTTTGCAGGGAGCAACGATAAGGCGTGACGATCACACAGGAGCCATCCTCGTGGCCCGGATCATGAGAGGAGGGGCAGCCGACAGAAGTGGTCAGTTTTACTTCTTTTGTCTACCAAATCATTTGTATATGAGTCAAATTTGAAAGTGATTTCTCTCACAACAGGATTAGGTCCAGTGTGCAACATAGAAGGGATGTATTCAGGAATTATCCTTGCACCTGAATCCACCAGTTCTGTGCTTTGTCCTTTTCCACTTTGTAAATATGAACATGAATGATATGTATACTGCCAAGCTCTGCTTGTTGTCCACATGTTTTCTGTTTGATTTTGTGTTTATTGTGTCCATTCTGTTTTTCAGTTTTGCCACAGTGACGCCAAAGGCAAATTTCCACATGTGTGGACAATAATGTTTTGATTCTTTTCCAATCTTAAATGCCACCACAACGATAAACAGTAATCTGGTGTACTGTACACATCCCCAGGCTTTGTGAGCACTGGACTTTTACACAGTAGCTCACTTATATTAGAACATTAGAATAATGAAATTTCAGTGTGATTGTAGATATGTTAACTTTGTGTTTGTGTGTGGCAGGACTGATTCACGTAGGAGATGAACTGAAGGAGGTCAATGGAATCCCTGTGGATGACAAGAAACCAGAGGAAATCATTCGTATTCTGGTAAGCCTCTGCCATCTGTTTGTGTGTGTGACTGCATTCTGCCTTGTCTATACAGTATGTTCTGTCCAACGGTTTCTCCCGTGTTTCAGCTCTACTCTCTTGGCGAAAATAACATTCATTGTTTGTCATGGCAAAAAAAACTCCCCAAAGTCACCCAGGACCACATGCCTTGCATCACAGTGCTGAAAACTCTGGCCATTCTCTACAAGTCTTTACTTGCCTTTGAACCACATGCATCGAGCCACACAGTCCCCCTGGATGAGATTGATGCTTAGTAATTCCTCCAGGCTCCGCCACAGGCCTCAAATAAGCTCCACCATGGGCCTGAACTCTACCAGGGGAGACAACTGGAGAGGAAAGAGAGAGTCTCTTAAACTCTGGAGGCCTTCTCAGACACAAAGGCCTCCGGAGCTGATGATAGCTTTCAACACTCCTCCTTTTAACCCCCACACACGCACTATACCTGCCAAGGAGAGTCATCCAATCCTAATAACCCTTCCATTGTTGAAAAGTCAAACAGTGCTTTATATTATGTGACTTTCATTGGATTAGGTGCTTTGTGAAATATTTGCAGGACAGATGAGTGGTGTTTCCACCCCCTCCCTTTGTACCTAAACTGGTGTATCTATTTTGTCTTTCCCAAAATTCAGGCCCAGTCGCAAGGAGCCATTACCTTTAAAGTTGTCCCATGCATCAAGGAGGATGCGCCAACCAAGGAGCAAAAAGTAGGTCTTGTCCTGGCTTAATCGTTATCTTATATATATATATATATATATATATATATATATATATATATATATATATATATATATATATATATATTTGGTTACACTCATTCAAATTAAAAAACAGTGCTTCTCTGCTCTCTGCTTTTGTTGGATGCAGAACATTGTTTTTGATATGTAAGGAAATAATGTATAAACAAGGAAAGAGAGGTGTAAAATGGTAATGAGAAGAGGGAATACAGTAGTTAAAAGGAAATGTATCAATACTGAAACCCTGTTTTAGCTTAAACAAGTCCCCTCGGTAGATCGAGGCAAAGCTCTCGATCTAACGGTCAGTTTTCGTTCCTACCCTCACCTATGGTCATGAAGGCTGGGTCATGACCGAAAGAACGAGATCCAGGGTACAAGCGGCCAAAATGGGTTTCCTCAGGAGGGTGGCTGGCGTCTCCCTTAGAGATAGGGTGAGAAGCTCAGTCATCCGTGAGGAGCTCAGAGTAGAGCCGCTGCTCCTTCACGTTGAAAGGAGCCAGTTGAGGTGGTTCGGGCATCTGGTAAGGATGCCCCCTGGGCGCCTCCCTAGGAAAGTGTTCCAGGCACGTCCAGCTGGGAGGAGGCCTCGGGGAAGACCCAGGACTAGGTGGAGGGATTACATCTCCAACCTGGCCTGGGAACGCCTCGGGATCCCCCAGTCAGAGCTGGTTAATGTGGCTCGGGAAAGGGAGGTTTGGGGTCCCCTGCTGGAGCTGCTCCCCCCGCGACCCGACCACGGATAAGCGGACGACAATGGATGGATGGATGGAAGTCCCCTTCACATATTCAAATGCATTCAAACCTAGACTCACTACCACACCCCACTGCTTCTGTCAGATTGTTGCACCAGCATCTCTCTAACTTTCCCCCCATTTTAGGCATGTTGATATCTAATTAATACATCTCTTAGCCATCCAAAACTTACATAACCATAGTCACTAACTCTCGTTTTGAAGGGTACACCGGACAAGTAACAGCTTCACTCGTGCAGCTCAAAGTTTGTTTACCGGATTTCATGGAAACAGAGACAGTGGCTTCAACAATGATTCTCCCACCTTCACTGACAGCCCTAGTAGGCTTGCTGCGGTAGTTGGTGTCACCAGTGTTATAAGGTGGTCTGGCATACACCGATTACATTACTTGCCCACCACTGTTTTGTTTTAAAGAAATAAAACCCATTTAGTTAAATGTAATTTGTAAAATAATAATACTAGTGTCATCAAAACTTAGTTGGACGACAGACGCCGTCCATCCATTCATCCACCGCTTATCCGGGGTCGTATCGGGGGGGCAGCAGCTCCAGCAGGGGACCCCAAACTTCCCTTTCCCAAGCCATATTAACCAGTTCTGACTGGGGGATCCCGAGGCGTTCCCAGGCCAGTTGTGGAGATATAATCTCTCCACCTAGTCCTGGGTCTTCCCAGAGGCCTCCTCCCAGCTGGACGTGCCTGGAACACCTCCCTAGAGAGGCATCCAGGGGGACCACCTCAGCTGACTCTTTGTGCGCCGCTTTGCGCCAGGTGTAAGATAGAGCCGAGTATTATGTTACTTTTTAAATGTTGTCTGAACACATGTAGATGTACAACAACTTTATCAAAGAAAAGGTAAAGATGACTATGAATCTGTCCAGACATTTAATATGAGCTAAAGATGTGCCTTTAGCTTTAGCTGTGGTGGTGTTGAGGTTTGATACCCAGCCACATGTAGGACAAGATTATCTCCGTTCATGTGGACTCCTGCACCAGGAGACAGTAGCTTTTAGCCATCCATTTTGAGGGTGGTTTAACTGCCACTCCAACTAGCACTCCATCATTCTCACCCATTGTGGTGCTGAGGTGATACACTATTTCTCACACACTCTATCAGTAGCAGACAGAGGCTGGATCAACTTTAAGCTCCAGGGTCGAAGGCGGCTTATCATTACTTACAATGCAGCCCACCCTGCATGTGTAAAAGAAGTGTACAGGAAGGGTGGGCCACTTACATCCTTTGTCATCGTGTAATGGTTGAAACTGTCTGGCTGTTTGATATATAGTACGCCGGTGCCAAACACTCAGCTACTCCTTTAATGAAAATAGCCTGTACGCTTACATCAGGTAGTGTAGATGCACCAAAGGGCAGCTAAGTGGCTGAGTATCTACAGGCCAAATAAACTCAGCCAAGGGAGAAGGGGATTTCAGTGTGTAGATGTATGAGTGTATTCTGTCGGAGGGTTTAGCAGCCAAAGTGGCTGTTATGACCCAAACAAAACATCTCTGTCTGAAACATAATTTTACTACATGGCACAAAGCACTCTTTAAATCAACAGGACATCGAAAAATGCAATCTCTCCCCCTCTCTTCCTTGTTTTCTCTTCTCTCACACATACACACTTTCCTTCCCTCTCTTTTCTCTTTCCACGTGTACTGAGGTGTCTTAGGAGTGATAACTCATCTTGACAGAACTCAATTTGGACAGAAGATGCAGCAAGGTGCTGTAGGTTGCAGCTTGCCACCCACACCAGGGAAAAGATGTCAGAGATTTTTCCACTATAAGGGCCAACGTCCTTTGTGTTGATGATATGCATCCACCCCCACTGCCAAAGCCAATTAGTCCAACTCATTAAAGAAAAAAACAACTTTTTGTTTCTTAATGTGGAAAGATTGCTGATATTAGATTGTGTTTAGAATAAGAGAACGTGAGCGGGTGGAACAAAGCACTTCCAACTGGAGCCTCTGACTCAGGAGATGTTAAGTCTCGCCACACTTGGAAGATGGTGACAGGGCTTAGTCCATCCTAAGTGTTGAGGGAACCACATGCAGAAACTTACTTGGCTTGCAGTTGCAGGTTTCAACTTCTGATTGCAATGACCTTTCTAGAATAATCAACGTGAGCATTGGTGAAGCGCCTTCTGGGGGTTCACGCTCTACGCAATGGAGGGAAAAGTCATTAACAGTGAACCGTTGCGTTTTCCTGTTGTGCTCTCAATCCAGCTCTTTGTTTTCTTCCCCGCCCCTCCTCTGCTGTATGTCCAGGTATTTGTGAAGGCGCTCTTTGACTACGACCCTAAGGAGGACAAAGCCATCCCATGTAAAGAGGCTGGACTGGCCTTCAAGAGGGGCTCTATCCTTCAGATCATGAGCCAAGATGATGCAACCTGGTGGCAGGCCAAACACGAGGGGGAAGCCAATCCCCGTGCTGGCCTAATCCCGTCCAAACAGTTCCAGGAGAGGTAAGAAACAACTCCACTTAGATCAGCCTGTCCTGTCTACCATTCCCTCTTAACAAGGCTGGCCCAAACTGTTTTTACTGCTGTCACTGTCGCACACGTTTCACCCTCTTTTTCTCTTTCTCTCCTCATTTTCATTTTTTATTTTTTTTCTTGCTTCACATGCCAGAATATTCTGGATTTCCGCACAATGTCTGGCCCCGAAATGAGTAATGACAGAAAATGATAGTGCTGGTACTGATCCACTTTGGATGGCAAGTAGATGGAAAATCACACATCAGTGTGTGCTCGGACGGCCGCACTTGATGTGCAACACAGAGCTCAGGAGGCCGGGGCAGTTTCTTGGCACCGTCCAATAGCATCGGAGGAGCGAGGGGAAAAAAAAAAACACACACACACACACACACACACACACAAAATAAAGGGAAGGAGAAGAGCAAAAGAAAAGAGAAAAGATTCACACATTCAGATTTAACCCTGCAGTTTTGTTAATAGCAAGTGTGTTTATCTATCTGTCTATCTCTATCTCCCTGCTTTTCTTTCACCAGTCTCGGCTGACGGAATGAAACTGGTTGATATTGAAGCGTAGCAGCGAGTTTTTACTATTCCCTACGCGGTCATGAAAACTGATGGTTTTATTGTGCCTTTTTCTCTCTCTTTCTTTATCCTCCTCTCTCTTCTTCCAGGAGATTTGCCCTGCGGCGACCTGTTGCGACGCTCCCACCCCAGAAGACCTCTAGTCGACGATCATGTAAGCATACATTATCTGCTCTGATAGGCCCTAACAAACCAATGGGTGGGTGGGTTTAGTGGGGTAATGCAGATGAAGGGATAGTAACAAACAAACAGTGGAAGCTAGGGATGTTATTAAGGACTCATCTCTGCACTCTGAGGCAACTGCTGAAGCCTGTGGTACAGTTGCACTGCTTCACGCCTGTCATCAGAGGAAGTGGTGTGTCTGAATTTACCTTCCTGTCTGCTCCATGTTTTACTCTCACAGTCTCTTGCCAGACTCTCTTTTCTCTGTCCCCCTCTGTCTCTCCATGTGTTGATGTGGTCTAAGTCAAGCAGGGGCTTTAATGCAAAGAGGGGAGGAGGTTTGCCCTCTGGAAAACCTCTCAGAGCCTTTACACCTTCCAGCCAACACACCAGCCTGCCTACCCATCCAGCTCACCTCTCCACATCTTAAAGCGCTCAATGACGGATTAATGATCTGATGCTAGACCTACAGATGTGATAGAGGTGCAACACTGATCTGCGGAGCCCATTATCACGAGCCTGTACAGTGAACCCAATCCTAGCTAGTCAGTGCTGCAATGTTAGGGAGAACGCATCAGCACGAGTAATGTGCTATAATAAGCCAGTATGTGGGAGATCAGGAAATGGGGGGATTATAGCTAAATTACCCTTATAAATCAAAGATTGTTGATTGCTTCATAATGAAGACAGAAGACATAAACCATGTTACACAAGAAACGGACAGCAGCAGAAACAATTAGGTATGACCTACAGACCCTGGTTTTAGGTTTAAGATGAGAAAAGAGCCATGAGCCAATGAGAGTGAGGAAATGCTGCAGGCTTCAAGTATTTTACAGCATAACTTTGAATTAGCCAGCCTCAGTTTTTAATTGAGGGCAATTACGAACAGTAAGGGCTTTGATGGTTATGCTGTGAGCGAACTTTACTGTCAAGTTTAGAATGACCAGGGCCACTGTTTCGGGATTTATGGCCGATTACATTTCAACATTTTAAACTGAATTGGGATGTCACACAGTTGTCTTTTGCTGTAGACCAATCAATCAAATCAAAATACACAACTGTCTTTAAAAACAAGCCTGCAACTGAGGAATGTTAATTTAACAGCAATGGTTGAACATCTCCACCTTCACTCCCACCAGCCACCAAAAAGAGAAGTAGGCCTAAGGAGTAGAGGTCTGCACAGCCATCCAGTCCAGAACAGTAACAGTAAGATTTCTGTTTCTCAATAACTCGCAACAACGTAGAATGATTCTTTTAAAATATAGATTTTCTCACATAAAAAATACGTTTCAAGACGAAATTGGCCATTTTTGCACATTTTAAAACTGTGTCCACCTGCTGTGGCTGCTGTGTTTTGCACCTGACTGAAAATCCCTGTAAGTGATTACCTGAAGTCTCAGAATGACGAAGACATTAACTATGATTTACAAACAGTTGCCAAATAGCAATTTGGTTTGTATATGGTGAGCTACAGTGCATGCACAGAAGCCTATCCAGTTGGCATTGTGACTGCACATTACAATAAGACTGCATTTGCATGCCTGTAGCCATGGAGGAGGAAAACATGCTGCCAATATCTGCTGTGGGTCTTTGCAGAACTTGTGGGCCAACTCGCCCCACACAGACCTATGTCGACAGTTTAATGACATCACGCTGTTGACATTTGCGTTTTTTTGTGATATTCAAAACTGAAAATTCATTTAGAAAAATGTCACTCATGCAACAAACACATTATCCATATGTTATCCTACATGGTGGAAACCTTGTATGTCCAAGACTAATCTGAAACTATTTGATTGAACTATTTACCTCAGACGAAGTCAGGCGAAATTGCTTTGTCACTGTTTAAGTATTTGAATAACCCACAGACAGACCATTGATTTATGAAAAAAAAAGACGAAATATGGAGATACAAGATTTTTGCCGGACAGCGACAATACATTCCATATTATACCTCTCTGCTTCACATCAGCTACAAGCTTATTTCCAAATGCCTCCTTTTCTACACACCTTTCCTATCCTCCCTGTTTGTGTCCTTGCTATATATATTTGCCTATATCTTTATATTCCTATCCATATATTTAGGCTTAATAAGAGTGCATAGGTCTGCAATGTACAACATGTATCCTTTCATTCTGCATTTTAAAACATGAACTCTCTAAAAAATACACCCAATTGTACTTAGTTTTATAGGTCTGCTCTGGTCTCATAATGACCCCATTGATCCAAAACTTAGTTCTTATAGGCCATATTTGGGACAAACATGTACTTGTTTCCCTCAACATGGCATTGACCCCTTAATGTAACGTGACTCTTTCAATATGTAGCTCCGAAATAACCAACAGAGCTACGCTGACCACCTCTAAACTTAGCATTAGGAACTTTTACCTCCGATTTTAAGATCCTGGGTGAATTATGGATGTTGTCATTTCCTGGTTATGTTCAACCGCGTACTGACATGCATGCATGGTGTAGGATGGCCAAAAATAGCCCGCTAAAGAGTTAAAGACAGACAGTGCTGTACTGTTCTCTTACTATTTCATTTTAATGGCCCAGTTCCTCTTTTGAGTTATGGGATTTGTAACCACCCTCTCTCTATGCACAGAAGGCAGGTGTAAAATGTAAAGTCTGCTGCGGCCCATACCAAAGGAACATAAGTCTCCTTCTGAGCTGCAGCTAAACTTTCTTTGTTATGTCATACATACTGTAAGCATTCGTTGTTTGTACAGCAGCAGTAGTAGGAAGTCCCTTGACATGGCCCTCTCACTACTAGATGAATAAATGGGGAATGATAACAGTTCATTCTTTGTTCTTGCACATTCATGTCTCGGTGTTCAAAAAAAAAAAACTAAATTTAAAAAAAACATTGGATCAGATTGGAGTATTAAACAATGAGTTGAGTGAATAAAAGTGAACGGTGTAAAAGAAAAACACTTTACAAAAGAGGAAACACAGGAAAGTGAAAAAAAATGTTATGGATTGACTGAAGGAGGAATACTGTAGATGGGGTCATTTTCTGTAACCGATGTGGCCCTGCAGAGTCGTGGTGGCTGGGTCAAGAGAGATGGAGGGAGAAAAAGTTTGGATCCTGGCCCCTGGACGCTGGACCGGCTGGGCCCTGGGGCCATAAACTACAACCTAATTGAAGGATACCGTGGAGACCCCGCTGTTACTGAGCGGAGGACAGAGGTGATGATTGAGGAGGGGGTCCCTTTATCTCTCTCTCTTTCCAGCCCGGGAGCTCTGTCGGCTGGAACAATATTGGTGTTGGCGAGGGGCTGCGGCGAGTATTGCTTAACCGTATCCATTTGCGCCTAACTTTTGCAAGATATTAATAATCCCTTTCCTCACTGTTGCTCTCGCAGCTTTCATGGATTCTTCCTCGGTTATGAAACTGATGTTTAAAAGGCCATCAGTTCAAGTCAATTATTAATCTGGTACAGGGGTTAGATCAACTATTTTACATCTATTGTTGTCAACCTGGCCTAGGTGCCCCCCAGCTCCCTTCCATCAATATCTGGCTCTGCACCAGCTTCCCCATCTGTTTTCTCTGAACATACTAACGGCTCTCTGGGCTTTATACAGCATGTCTGTTCCTCTGTCTGACATGCAAACCTCTCCACTGTCTGATTGTTTGGTTTGGTTCGCAGTCTGCCAAACACGTGGACACACTTATCACTCACCTTGGGGTCTTTCTACGTCTCTCTCCATACATTACAGTGCTATCCCTCTCACTTTCGCTCCCTCTCTCTCCAGCGAGCGACTGAACCATTTTGAAATGCTGCTCAAGATCGGTCTTGAGTGGCCCTGAACCTGGCCCTGTGTTCAATTTATCAGTCCATTTCCTTTTTAAACCCTTATAGACGCATGAATAGATTTTGAGGGAAAAGTTCCATTTTATTCTCAAAGGTCAGAACCAGATAAACTTTGGAGACCACCCTTGATGTTCTATAGATCAAATTGTGATTGTTTCCCTTCATGTAAAAATTCCCTGATTGATTCATTGTCAGTATCCAAATTAGTGACTTGTCACATTTTATCTTATATAAAGTCAGCTTTTTAATACAGACCAACTCTGCTCTGTGTTTCATTCACTTCCTCATCCTGACTTTGAATAATCAGCTCTGCATTTGAAGGCCGAAAGATGCATGACAAAGATCTCACTCCATGTCATCTGGAAAATTCCACTGGGCTCATGTTGGTTGTTTAAAAAGGAGAAAGAGATATAGCGAGCAAGAGAGAAAGTGACACCGTCCAGTTTGTTCAAGGAGAAGGCCATCTATATGCTGGCTGGCTGCGAGGGTGACATCAGCCCATTAACTCAGGGCCGTTTACAGGCTGCTGACTAGGGGTCATTCCTTTGTCTCTTTCTGCAACATAAGGAGAAGCAAGATTGTCTTACAGCACTGACACTGTATGTTTGACTGTGCCGGATATAATCCATACAACTAAAGTATAACCCAAAGAATAAAGATACCCACAATTTAATTTTTCTCTAATGGGTAGTACAACTTGGATGATTGTTTATACTTGTGGTGATGATGACAAGGACAATAACAATAATGGATTTGTGGATGACCTACTATTCAACGTTCATCGACAACGTTATCTTCACTTCACCTGTTTAACTGACTTTCGCAGTTTACATAACACACTTGACTGCCCTGCAGTTACATCACTGCTGTTGGCATTCAAAAGAAATCTGGCTTGGCTGGGGTTCCACGTTGGCCTGGCAGCCACAGACACAGACCTGTGCAATTATAATAGAAACACTGTTCACGTTTCTTTCCTCTCCGTACCTAGTTGCGATGTTGTCATATTGCTGTGTTTCCTAATAACTCGCAACACTGTAAAACGCTTCTTTTAAAATATAGATTTTTTCTCACATAAGAAAAAATATGTTTTAAGCCCAAATTGGACAATTTTGCACTTTTTAGAACAGTGCCCAGCTGTTGCGGCTGCTGTGTATTCCACAATCATTCGCAGGACTTTCTGTTGCACCTGACTCAAAATCTCTTAAAGTGATTCCCTGGCATGCAGTCTCAAAATGACAAAGACATCATTTATGATTTACAAACTGTTGCCAAATAGCAATTTGGTTTGTGTATGGTGAGCTGTAGTGCATGAACAGAAGCCTATCCAGTTGGCATTGTGACTGCACATTGCAATAAGACTGCATTTGCATGCATGTAGCCATGGAGAAGGAAAACATGCTGCCAATATCTGCTGTGGGTCTTGCACAGCACTTGCACATTAGCGGTTTAGATAACATACTCAACTGTCCTGCACTTACATTACTGCTGTTTTTTTTTAAATTCTGGCCTGGCTGGGGTTCCCATTGAGGCCTGTACAATTATAGGGCAAACACTGTGACCGTTAGCGTTTCTTTCCCCTCCGTACCTCCACTCCATAGTGGCGATGTCGTCATGTTTCCAGATTTAGCAGTTACGATGATTCGTATGTTATTATAACCAATAAAAACAACAGCAAAAACTACAAAAATAAGACTCAAGTTGTAATAAACTAGAATTATCCTTTAACAAACATTACATCCGCTCGTCTTTCTATTTATCTCATCCATCCTTTCCCTTCATTCCAACACTACCCTCGCCTCTCCCCTTCTGTCATCCTTTGTGGTGAATCTTTGGTATGTGGGCGACATGTGATATATGGGGGGGGCTTGCAGCACCCAGTAAGCCTGGTTAGCTGACTGGTACCCTGGTTGACGGCACAATGAGAAAGTTGGCGGCCGCAATTTGGCGGCCATGGCTCCCTGCGCTCAGTAAATGACAGGCTTGGCTGCCACCATCACTGCAGGCCTGGCCACTCACATACACATTATGATCATGACTTCAGCTCATTCTCACTGCTCTCAAAATGTTTCTTTGGGCCGGTGGGTGAAATGTGCTCTCAGAAAAGGCACAGGACAAGGTTTCCCAGCATTTAAGCATTTTAAGAATAGGCCATGCCCTGTCAATTTACATTCTGCAGTGTTATCACATGGTGTTTCATTAGACTTGGAATGTACAAGGCTACAAGGCCATACATCAATGCAAAGCATTCCTGTGGCAGATAGACACCAGATTAAAGCCTTCCACAGTGTAAAGGACAGCACTTGGAAGGATTCTTTATCATTCTCATATTGTCCTAGTTGTTTCCTCTTTCAAGTTTGCCTCTGTCTTCCTCCTCTACAATTACCTCTCATCCTACTCAAAATGTGGTTTAGGTGCTGGTTTAACTTAAAATGTCACATTGCAGAGTTACAATTACCTCTCATCCTACTCAAAATGTGGTTTAGGTGCTGGTTTAACTTAAAATGTCACATTGCAGCGTGAGGAGGGCAACATCAGTAGGAACATTGCTGTGAACATTAACATGTTAAACACAATGTCAGATAAAGGCAGACACTTTTGGCTCTACACTCCCTGAGGACTGGTGTTTAAGCACGGAACAACCTTTGCAGTGATCGCTCCTGAGTGCTGTTTTGACTAGTCATTAACTCCGGCTGTGACGTAGCATTTCCCTGAGCTGCGGTGCGCTCAGGGAAATGAACACGCTGTTATAAGTCAAGCACCATACTGTGCTGGATGGTGCTATGTATGTTTTGATTTAACCTTGTTTGGCTAAAATGGGAACACGTGAAGGGGAGGAAGCATGTATAAGTGCCTCCAAATGTTCATGGATTCATAAACCAAACACACACAGATACATGTATACTGATCTAGCATCAGCTACCATTTTGAAACCATCATCTTATAGCTGTTTGGATGGTACTCCTAAACATCTGGAGGGATTTCAAATGCTACCTTAAAACCTTTTGAATTTAAACATGTCTCTTTCTGTGAACTCACAGTGGATGCACCACAGAAATGTACCAAAGACTGTGTCTCACTAGGTAACAATGGATATAAATGTTTTCTAGCAAATTAAAAAAACAGTAGAAATGTTATTTAGTAGAATGTCAAAGTTCATTCTTATAGTTTGATAAAATACAGTAGTTAGAAAAAGAAAATCTGAACATAAGGTCCAGTTACTTGTTAGCTTTTAACTGTATCTCTTGGTCTTCATCAGTGGATGGAGTTTACTTGGTTGTCATCACGTACCCTGGATAAAACTTCGGTTTGGGGTTATGTTCTTCCTCCAAAGTTCCATACTTTGTTAATGTCATGACAACTGAGCCATCTCCATGATAACTGAGCATATTTGACCTACTGATAAAGACCATGAGTTGCAGTTGAAATCTTCGGAAAAGGCTAGTAAGTGGACTTTGAGTTAGTATGTTTGTTTTTGTTAAAGTAATGTAGTAATTGTTGTGTTGTTTTGTTTTGTTACATTAATGTAGTAATTTTACTTTTAGACACAATATCGATAGTAGTGAGCATTTTTCATAAACATTACAAAATGAGATAGAATTATGGGCTATTTAAATTTTGTGTAACAAATGACTCAACTCAAAGCAATATTTTAATATGGATGTGTCATAGTGTTGAGTACTAGTGTACTATATAACAGAGAGATACAAACTTAACTGTGGCTCAAATTAGAGTATTTCACATAAGATATTAAGATGTTAACTCTTCTTTTTGTCATTTGTTTGTCTTGTTTTGCTTTTCTAAGACGATGTGGCTGTAGAGTTTGGTAGGTTTCCTCTTCTTTATTCTCTCATCTCTTCCAACTTACTTTTTATAATCCAAAATGTTCTCAAACTGTGACTCATTTCCATTCCTTGCTTCTATTGCACTCACAGCTGAGGCGATCGAAGGTACTACTTGTCTGACATCTCCCATTGAATAGGACCTAACCGGTCACTGGCTGATAGTGTTGCGGCACACAGTCAAACCATTTGTGATTGGTTCCCCTTCATAATTTCTGTGTGTAACGAAAGGTCTCCCTCTCACCTCTACTCTCCATCCTTCTTGTTTTCATTTGGCCTTGTCTTCTTATGTCATGGCTAATTACTCTTAAAGGGGCAAACGTCAAACGTCACTGTCAATTCCTCCTTTTAAAAACTGTGAATAGTTTGCAGGTTATTGGCTTTTGCATTGTACTAGCCCCATCTTTCACCAGCTAACTTGTCATTGCCATTAGCCATAAGTAATCATGTGCAGAACTAACTCACAACACAAAATTATGTATTGACTTCCAAAAAACATCTAAAGCAATGGCCAGGGATGTAATGCACTGTAAACCTAAATTAATATATTTTTTTGTGTGGGTGGCCTAGGTTTTGTAAAGTAAATGCATACTATTATTTCTATAGGAAAAAATAAAGAAACACATTTTTGATCAAGTTGGTAGTCATTTGCCTCATGATGCATCTGCTGGAGGTCATAGTTAACTTCTCTTCCTATTTACCACTACATCATTGGCTATCATTCTGGACAAGGTGGACATAATAAACTGAAACTCCACCAACATAAATAAAACAAAAAAATAAAATCTGATGTATTGTATTTTGACTGTACCTGTATGTTCTTTCTCTTGTATTTCTATGGACTTTCACCTCTCCAGTATGTGGTTGGAGGGGTAGGTGCCTGACTATTCTCTTTAACATGATGTTGTGCCTCTCTTTTGGCTTCTCCTTTTTTCTCTTCTCATCACCAGAGGATGCTGACTATAGTAGCGGATTCCACCTAGGTGAGAGATGTTGTCTTCTCTTCCTTTTGTCCTCCGCCCTCCTGACGTGTCTGTTCCTTTAATGCATTAACAGTGAAGATGGTGGCCAAGATTGTGTTAGATTTACATGTGTTCGCTCCATTAATCCTTCCTTGACCCTTTAGCTCTTCCTTCATAGACCAGCCTTTATAGTGTGTGCCATGTTAAACAGACATTATTACACTGACAAATAGTTATCTGCTTTTCATAATGTACTTGACATATTCCTCTAACTCCCACAGTGTTTTGGTACAACTGATTCAACTTGGACTTCCATGTAAAACACAAAGAGTAGTTCTGTAGTGGTTCACTAGCCTACAGTGTGCTATTTTTGCTCCCTTGACAGCATGAGTCCACTGGCAGATCATGTCATGGATTTGCAGAATGTAGTACTTATCCTGTTCTGCTCTGCTGTGGGTCTGAAGACATATTTGAGAATGGTTCTGGATGGATTTGTGTTAAAAGGGCGGCTTGTTTTCCATGCTTTGTTCTGGAGGTCCGGCCGAGCGCCGGTTTCGTTGATGTGGTCCCGGTCAGACTTAATGACAATTACCATGGCCCGCTTTGGTTCTGCAGCCCTTTTAAGAGAACTGCTTCCAATTCTCTGTCTTGTACAGCAATGTTTCCCATCATGTTTTTATTACCACTGTCATTTTCCTGACAAATCATAAGGTATCATCCCCTCTGGAGGACCACAGGCAGTACTAGCTGGCTCATACACAAATCCTCTGTCCATCCATCTGCCTTTTTCTTAAATTTCTGTCTCATTATTTATCTCTCTGTCTCTCTGTCCCATTCTGTCTATATTCAGATGTTGAGGTCAAGAGGTGAACTAGCCTCAGAGCTCTCCTTGCACATTACACAGTTTAGACTTTAGATTTCACAGGATATCCAGTTTACACGCAAGTTTATAAATACTGAGTTTGAACCATGTCTGCCAAGCTCAATCAGGGTCACATGCCAAGGCCTAACTTTGCCAAACACCAGTCCATTTTTTCACCCTTGTCTGTCCTCTTCAGGCTTGCCCTTACTGTCACCCTGCCTCCTCCATGGGGTCAATGACCTCAGCCTCTCCTCTTCCTCCTCGGTACCTAAACAACATCCAGCACTCTAGCTGGTTAGCAGCATTTCTTGGCTCCAGCAGCCCAGAACGAGGTTTAACTGTTATGAGAGAACCTCAGGAGGAGGAGAAGAAAAAATTGTGAGTTATAATAACATCTTCTCTGTGTGAGTACTTGCTGCATGGCTTTTCAGCCTGTTGGATGTGGTTGTATGATTTAGAGTTGGCCCGTCCCTAAAAGTTTGAAATCCTAGAACGTACAGATGCTTTTGCAATGCTACTGAGGTTGCATGGGGAAAGAAAGGAGGCGGTGGGAGGGGGTAGGCAGTTGTTGTCCATAGTTTTTGGTTTGTTTTCCCTACATGCCTCTCTCAGTGATGCAACGTCTGTAAGGGCCTTTGCCAAAAGTGATCCTCGAGCACTACTGGGGGGGGGGGGGTGAGCAGATTCCTGTGCTCAGATGTTGCTTGAATTTAGAGCCATCAGACTAAAGAATAAAGTCTGATTTAGGAGGAGGAAAATTGTGTCCCATAATGCCTTCTTATCAGGCCTTTCTAGAAAACAGTGTTTGGAGACTTTCAATTTTGTACAGAGAATTAAAGAGCAGTTTTGACACCCAGGGCACATTTGTTTTGTGTAGAAAATGCACGAGATGTGTTTTTCAAATGACCCATCACTGCACTCGGCTCAAGTCACAACCAAAAAGTCCACAACTTGCATTGTGATATAGACGCATAGGCAGAGTGACACATTACTAAAATAATCCCAAAAGGCACACATTGAACATCCAGAGAGAAAGATAAATGGATGGAGGGCCAAGCAAGTAGCTCCAAATCAGTTGAAGCTGAACAATCGTAGGATGTGATATCCATCAGCCCTTCACAATCCAATTCTGTCCAAATTATGGAAAAAATGAAAAAGTGTTATAAACTAAAATAAAAAATTAGTTCATCAGGCTGCAGGTTCAATAGTTGTGGATGTGCAGGAGCCAACGCATTTGGATTAGTGAGTTTTTCCCCCACCTGTGTCCAAAGGAACCTGACTTTATGAGATTTAAATAATACACATTTTTATAAGATCCAACATTTTGGTACAATAGGAGCAGGTTTATGCACTGGTTTGAGAGGTGTGTTTCAGCATTAGCAACCAACTATTGTAGTTGTTTAAAGAGTCGGAAAAGAGACGTGGAATTTCCTTGACTGTGGCTTTGTTGTAGACCATCTCCTCTGAACGTCAGACTGATGAGACACACAAAGCAGGCATTTAGCCTTAGTACCTTTGGCATCCAGAGGCCCTTTTTTGGCATGTTGAGATTGGCTTCAATGACTCCAGTAGAGGCAGAAGTACTTGTGTGCATGTGTGTGTGTGTGTGTGTGTGTGTGTGTGTGTGTTTGTGTGTTTTTTGCGAACACATAAGGCATCAGGCATCATTTTGAGACGAGACATTCCTGAGCCCAAAGAGCTGTGGGATAAGACGAAGGGGAAAAACAAATAGCACTCGACGCAGATGGACCTCTTACAGCCAAAGATCTAGAGCACTATTCCACCATATAAGCCTGTAACACTTGGGTTGGGTACCACTTTCCAAATTCTTTGTGCAGGGGCCGTGGAAACTACTCCCAGAATGTGTTCTCCCCAGATAGAAGTCTAATGAGTTCACCACCATAGACTGCTCCATGTACATATTTCAAATGTCACACCAACACACGTTACCTTTTGCTTTCATTGTGATTATTAGTAGAGGAGTGAGGTACATTGTCATGGCTGAAATTTGACTGAAACTTCCAGTGTCCAGAAGTTGGATCCAGTACTGTATAGACAGACCATTGTGAACTTGTCCAGAACTAGATGTTTGATACAATCAAATATTCTAAGATCAGCCATGGAGCCTACTTTACTACTGTGCCATAATAATTTTTACAGATGCCTGTTAACAGTTGTGTGGAGGAAGCATTTGAAGGACACACACTTGTCTATCTGGATATGTTCCCATCCTTCCTTTCACTTGCTGTCTTCTCAGCATTCTCTTCTCTTCTGATTCCTTTCCTGATTCCTTTCCTCTCTTGAGTCCTTTCCTCTCTTAATTCCTCTCCTCTGGACCTTCTTGAAACTGCTGGAAGTGTTTTACAGTGCATTCTGGCCCACAGTGACATGGCTCAACTTCTGTTTTTATAATAATGTAAAGTCTTCAGAAATCCAGGCATACTTTGCCTTGACAGTCTAGCATGCCTCCTTGTATTATACAAACACATCAAATTGGTGATAAATCAAGCAGAACAGACCTTCTGTCCACCCCAGGCTTTTGTATTTTGTCATTATGAGCAGCAACACGCCTCTTCTTTTTATTCATTTTTGGGGTAATAATGGCTGACAGTGTGGAAAGCGTCCACCACCTCTCCTGCTGCCTACCATGAGCCTTTCTCGTTCCAACCAAGCCAGTGAGGCCGAGAGAACCGGTAATGCTCCCCTCATGCTACCCTCATTTTCTGCCCACGAACGGGACTAAGTGTTACAGCGTTTAACCACAGCGTGCGGCATAGAGCCACAAGCATAATACTCACTTAATCCCCAGCTGCCATGCATGGTTAATTCCATAAATGTCGTCTCCATTGGAGAGAGAGGGCCCCCTGCCCGGAGAGCCAGGATGGCACTAGAGCTGTCAGCATGGTCTTCTGTATTTAGTCCACGGGCCTCAGATAGCAGCCCAGCACCAGGGCCTCCCAAAAGGTGGTTTCACTGGGAACCTTTTCCTCTCAGCTTTACCGCATGTTTTCTTTCTCTGCACAAACTGAAGTTTGACTGGAGGGAAAATGTCATTTTGTATTCCTCTTTGTGTTGTCATCTCGCTGATCGCCTACACGTGATGTCTGGAGGACCTGATGCTTGTATTGTTCTCAGGCTTCTCCTCTTTCAGACGCCCGTTGGCAAATGCACGACTTGAGTCTTTTTGAGTCATCTGTTATTTTTTATGAACAGTTGTCTTACTGCACTGTACTTTTTTCTTTCTACTGTTGTAGTCTTATACAGGTGGAGGATTTGTAGCAATGCACACAATGTTACTGAGTGGGCAGTTTGTATTCACAGTTGGCAGTGGCCTCATTGCGCTTTCTATACGCACATGCTGAATTTCCTACGTGGCTGTTAGATATTATCACACTGGAAAATGGACTTGCAGGACAGCTGGCGACTTTCAAGCAATTGTGTGTGTATGCCTGTGTGTGCGCTCTCAGCTTTTGTTTACACTACGTTAAATATGCTCATCTTTTTTTCCTCCACTTTTTTCACATTTCTGTTTCACTAAGTCTGTGTGTGTGTGTGTGTGTGTGTGTGTGTGTGTGTGTGTGTGTGTGTGTGTGTGTGTGTGTGTGTGTGTGTGTGTGTGTGTGCATACCCCGAGACACACAACTCTTTTGCAGAAAAACACACCAGGACACTGCCACTACCCAGCTCTCATTCCAGGGAAATTCAAGACAGATATATTGCGAACAAATTTGATTTAACCTGTCAAAACATTAAGAGGTATTGGATCTCAGTGCCACACATATCATACATTCCTTTTCTACTAGTAACCTTATGCTTGGATTTTCCTGTGACAAACATGTTGGTGTTCCAACATACCCAAGGCTTTTCATGACAAACGGGCAGGCTGTCTGGGTTTGAACAGGACTTGAATCATTCCTCAATTCTGGATTGAATTAATTTCCATCCCCTTTGTCTAATTCAGTTCCGTCAGTGCTGAAGATGAGGTGGTTGTTGGGAGGTTTTAGTGAGGGATGGGGTGCTGCTGCACGCTGCTGCACAACACTTTGATTTATTTACCCTTTGGCAACGCTAGAGGGGAGGGCAGGAGAATTCTCCATCATTATTTGGATGGAGCTGTCTAGAAAGGTTTAAGCGATCTTGAGAGGCACTAGATTACTGAGGGCCCCCTGCAGCTGAGGGATGGCGATTTATGAGTAGATTAACCACAGGAGAAATGGCACAGACAACGTAAGCCACAACTTGCCCACAGTGGAACAAAGTCTGCCCTAAATGTTCAATGTAACACTATATGCAGTACTCAGGCGTGTGTGTACACTCATACGTATACATAAACTCATGCAAAAACATTATTATTCTGCTCCAATGACTTACAGTGTGTTTCATTTGTAACTCATTATAGGTCCATAGCTCCATCTCTTATTTAGGGACTGTTTAGTGGGGGGAAAGCTGAGAAGAATGCAGACTCTCTCTTTGCTGCATGTCTGCACAGCCCGACATAAGTTTGAAAATGTTGTGGAAAGTATTAAGAGGGCAGGTATCAGAAGCTGTTTCAATTACTGATTCTTCTCCCCTGTCCATTATTTTCATGCGGCCCTGATCTTGCATCATTTTTTTGAGTTTATAAATTACTGATTAAAACCTAAAATAGTTAGAGAGGGCTAAAAACCACCTCCGGCAGTAAGCGAAAATAGGGTATTGGACATCCTGGGTTGTGGAGAAATAACTTGTTTTAGGTTCGACCAACATCTGGCCTAAATATGAAACTGTAGTCCTCTAATTAGGTGTAAATGTCTCCTTTTGATTCTGTCATAGATTATCAGATCAAGGCGTGCACTCTCTTTGATCAGTCTGTTAAGAAGCCTTCATAATGGCAGTACAAGGACACAGCACAACCTTTCCTTTGCGGCCAGCAAAGACCACTAAATGATACACACATACATAGACAGACACATACTTCACCACTATCTAAAATTGGAATTTGAATGAATAGCAAATCATAGTCTGACAGTTATCAACCATCAACCAACTAGCAGTAAATTGACATACTATTGCAGTCAATAACACAAAAAGAACATCTAGTTTCTTCCGTTTTACACAATTAACTCTTAGCAGAAGCCTGGCTTGAGAGTTCATAAGATTCAAGACAAACAAACAAGGATGAGTCATTCCTACCTTAAGTGAATGGGGAATATACTGTAGTTAATGAGAAAACATCCAATACTGTTATATATACCTTTTCACAAATGTAAAGCTGTAACCAAGAGAGATATGTCTCCAAAAGATATGTGTATGCAGAAAAGAAGAAAATTAAAATGCATTTCACCAGGAGAAAATGTGAAGAAAGTGTTTGAGTTTGATATCCAAGGAAACTGTTACACCGAGTGTTTCACTGTCCTCCTTCACCTACAGCAAAGACAGCTGTCATAAAACTGAGCTGCACACTACAATATGAGATTTTGGACATCGAGCTCTGGAGGTGTTTGCCAAGACATGAAACGACCATAAATCGAATTGCACAGCTGCAGGCTGCATACAGTTGTGTCTGAATTTAGAAACCCTCACAGACGCACATACTGACACAAACATTTTTTTAAGGTATATTTTAGATTAATGTGTCTCTTTCTGTCTCCTTTCCCTTCCTCGCTCTTTTCATCCCGATCTCCAGCTGGGTTCAGGAGAAGCTTCCGTCTGAGCAGGAAGGACAAGAAGACCAACAAGTCCATGTACGAGTGTAAGAAGAGTGAAATGTACGACATGGCTGATGTGCCCACTTACGAGGAGGTCACCCCTTACCGCAGGCAGAGTGGGGCTAAACACAGGCTGGTGGTTCTAGTAGGTGAGTGGAGAGCTTGACTCCAAAACCGTTATCAAAAAATGACACTGTTGTCAAGCTCTGATGTCACTGCTTACCTCACACCTTGGTTTTTTTTTTGTAGGGGGGCCTCTATTGCTGTTAAACTTGGCACCATAGATTTTAATAAAAATCCTCAACTCCCAGCATGGTGACACATACAGATCACAGAAACGGCTCTGAGTTTTGCAGCCCCAGATGGCTTGGCCTTACCTTCTCACGACCCCCAACCCAGAAATGAGCTTCCCAATGCAGGGACTCACACACAGTCATCCTGGGCCTCCTTAATGTAGACTTGAAGCACTTAGAGGAATCGACAGAGCAGACCACATAATAATCAGTCACATTTAGTAATTTCATTTACGGCACCTCACTCTCAATGTCCTTTCAATTTTTCAGGCCCATGGAATTGTTAACACTTGCCTCGAGGAGCGGGTGTTAAAAAGCCCTCCAAAGAGCTTCTTAACGTGCCAAGGTCTTGAAATGAATTTAGCGGTTTCTCATTCTGTCTTTGTGGTTGGAAGACGAGTGTTGCCAGTGAATGGTGGAACAGTAGGCTAAGCCAGGTGCAACAGTAAAGGCTTTCTCAGGACCAACTGTACCATCAGTGATCATTTTCCTTTTTAGTTTTGTTACTTGTGACAGGAATGACAGGAATGTCTCAGACACAGATGGAACAAAACATTCCTGCCTCTATTCATCAAGGGAAGAGATATACTCAAAAGTCGGGTCCAACTTTTATCTTTTCATTTCACATATTCTGACAGCAGTTTTTAAACATTTGTAAAATTAATCTAGAAGTGAACACTACTGGCAACAAGGTCTCTCTTTTTTGTCCCATGCATGCTCTCTGCAGAGTTGTTCCTAGCCTGATTGACCAGGCCTTGGTTCACTTAAATACAATTCACAGAGCATGGACTTCATCAGGCGTGTTGCTAATTAGCAAGACCATTTTCCTGCCAGCATGTCACAACCTTACACAGAGGATGCTGAACCTCTCCCACCTGTCATGCTAATGTAAATATTTTCAATTAACGTCCATAATTTGGAGGACAACCTATGGACAATTTCACACGTAATGAAGCGAAGGGCCAAGGAAAGATCTGCTTTATGTTTCTCTGCCTCCTTCTCTCTTTCTTCCTCTCCCCGGAGTCTCTTGATTTTTCTTAATCAAAATCTTTTCCTTTCCACCGCTTTTCTCTGTAACTGCTCTTTCCTTTTGCTGTTTATTCCTCAATGTAAGGGCATGTTTTTTCAACACTCTACATTTAATGTCTTTAAGCAATTGATAAGTTTAGAAATTCAACAAGCAAAATCCCCACTTTCAACCTGTACTCTGGCCATTTTCAATTCACATCCCAGCAATTGACCTTGTCCAGCACATATGCAGTTTACAGTGATAACAATTACATTTAATTTTATTTATAGTATCAAATCATAACAAGAGTTATCTCAAGACACTACAGATAGAGTAGGTCTAGACCACACTATAATTTACAAAGAACCAACAAGTCCAGTAATTCCCCCAAGAGCAAGCATTTAGTGCTGGGGGAAAAAAACATAAGGACTCCGGGGAATAACCTCCCCAGAGTTAAGTTAGTAACAAGCATTTCTGGGACATGGATGCACACAGATAGAAAGAGAGAGCAGAGAGGAGCTCAGTGTATCAAAGGAAGTCCCCCGGCAGTCTAAAACTATAACAGCATAATTAAGAGCTGGGACAAGGCCAGTTCTGAGCCAGTTCTATAAGGGTTGGTAGATGAATCTGACAACTATGAAGAGAAGCAGAGGAGAGAAGGGGTGCCGTGTCTGTAGCCATACACCCTCCCCCGCCGGTCTAGGCGAACGCTGCAACTCCTCACTCCCTAACTATAAGCTTAATCAAAGATGAGAGTTTTGAGTTTACTCTTAAATGTAGTGACAGTGTCTGCCTCCAGAGCCCAGACTGGGAGCTGGTTCCACAGGAGAGGAGCCTGATAGCTGAAGGCTCTGGCTCCCATTCTACTTTTACTACTTTAAGTAACTCTGCATTCTGGGAGCGCAGTGCTCTAGTGGGACAATAAGGTACTATGAGCTCTTCAAGATATGATGGTGCTTGACCATTTAGAGCTTTGTAGGTCAGGAGGAGGATTTTAAATTCAATCCTGGATTTTACAGGAAGCCAATGCAGAGAAGCTAATACAGGAGAAATATCATCTCTTTTCTTAGTTCTTGTCAGAACATGTGCTGCAGCATTCTGGATCAGCTGGAGAGTCTTAAGGGACTTATTTGAGCATCCTGATAGTAAGGAATTACAATAGTCCAGTCTGGAAGTAACAAATGCATGGACTACTTTTTCAGCATCGTTTTGAGACAGGATGTGCCTAATTTTGGCAATGTTACAAGGTGAAAAAAGGCTGTTCTTGAGGTTTGTTTTAAGTGGGCGTTGAAGGATATATCCTGATCAAAAATAACTCCTAGATTTTTGACAGTAGTGCTGGAGGCCAGGGCAATGCCATCCAGAGTAGCTATATCCTAGATAATGAGGTTCGGAGGTGTTTGGGGCCCAGCACAATAACCTTGGTTTTGTTTGAGTTTAACATCAGAAAGTTGTAGGTCATCCATGATTTTATATCTTTAATGCATGCTTGAAGTTTAGCTAACTGACTGGTATCGTCTGGCTTGATTGATATTTATAATTGGGTGTCATCCTCATAACTATGAAAGTTAATTGAGTGTTTCCTAATAATATTGCCTAGAGGAAGCATATATAAGGTGAATAGAATTGGTCCAAGCACTGAGCCTTGTGGAACGCCATGGCTAACTTTAGCGTGCCTGGAGGACTCATTGTTAACATTAACAAATTGAGATTGATGAGATAAATAGGACTTAAACCAGCTTAGCGCCAACTAAATGTTCCAGTCTCTGTAACAGGATGGTACGGTCAATAGCATTGAACGCAGCACTAAGATCTAATAAGACAAGTATGGAGACAAGTCCTTTGTCTGAAGCAGTTAGAAGGTCGTTAGCAGAGGTGTAGTGGTAAAAAAAGAGGTGGGTAAACTATAAATTCTGGTAGACCACGACGTGGTCACCTTTTAAGGTGGGCCACTGCCTACCAGTGTATGTGTATCCTGATGACATCGCTATAGGCTATCATTTGATGGTACTACCAAGGGTATCACTGGTTGTTTCCTCATCATAGGTCACACAATCACTATTCAATTCATACATTAATCTAAGCTCTTGTTAAAGAGACTCGAGAAGGAATAATAGGGTTGAAATCTATAAAGTTTACTAAATGACAAAACAGAGAGAACAAACATATTTAAGAGATAGACTAGAGAGGGAGGCTTATATCCAGGGCTGCCAATGCAATGCACTTGTACATAATGATTAGGGATTTGGGATTATTTTCATAGTCGATTAATCTGTTGAATATTTTCTCGATTAATCGATTAGTTGTTTGGTCTATAATATGTCAGAAAAATGTGGATCAGTGTTTCCCAAAAGCCCAGGATGACGTCCTCAAATGTCTCATTTTGTTTCTGCTCCTGTAGAAACTAGAGGTCTGTTTGAAATCAACCTTGTTACTAGAAAAACATGTTTTTAGCCGCAATCTTATGGAGAAAAACTACACTACCCATAGAAACGTTTACCGTACCCGCCAAACCGCGAACGGCTATAGCAATAACATTAACTAGCTAGGTGACTAGCAAAGAGAGCTTGTTGTCACAAACTTCCAGTGGTTTAAATGTCAGAGAATGCATATAATTACATCCAGTTATTTATCTGATAATGTATCCTGAATTTTACTTGTAACATGGGCTAATGGGAAAAGGTAGAGGTGACTTGTTGAGTCAGTGGCATGAATCTACAGTGAACCAAATTAACCTAAAAAACATGAAGTTTAGTACTGTTTTTCGAGCTCACTCACTTTGGGCTTGTAGCCGAGGCCGTTTGCTGGCATCAGGAGGAGGGCTGCTGTCTTGACGGCGCTTAAAAAATTGCCGAACATCTATTTTTACAATTTATTACATGAGACATGTAGGCTAGTTTGGGCTAGTGACCATGGATGTATTAAGAGAACTGATGAGTCTTGATGCAGTCTGCTGCTTCCTGCTCTCTACGCAAGAGATGCTCGATGGCGTTTTAAGCCCCCAACGTTGACTTCAAGGCAGCGCTGCGACCATTGACTTAATTCAAGGCACCTTTAACTGTTGCCTAATCCTAGTGCCTGGAAGGCAACGTTGTGGGCTATAACAAACAAACACCGCAAGAGATTGGTCAACACTGACAGTAAGCAGCGCAATATGAAAGACTTCGTCTTAGGTTTAACAATCTATGAAACTAATAATGAAAAATATGAAACTAAAACGACATAAGCTTGATTTAAAATGGCTTAGGAACTATAGGCTATTTAGAGATGGATAAACACAATTTAGAGGTGGATAAACGCACTTTGGAGGTGGGTAAACGCTATTTCCGAATTTTGGGAGGTGCGTAAACGGCGTTTACGTGCGTTTAGCCTCCACTACATCCCTGGTCGTTAGTAATTTTCACCAGTGCCGTCTCTGTGCTATGATGCATTCTAAATTCTGACTGAAAGTCCTCAAATAAACTATTGCTATGTAGAAAGTCACATAACTGATTAGCGACTACCTTCTCAATGATCTTGGAGAGAAAGGGAAGATTAGATATAGGTCTATAGTTGGCTAAGACCTCAGGATCGAGGGTGTTTTTTTTTCAGAATAGGTTTTATCACGGCTACTTTAAATGACTGTGGTACATAACCTGTTAATAAAGACATATTATATATCATATCTAGTAATGAAGTGTTAACCACGGGTAACGCTTCTTTAAGTAGCCTCGTGGGGATGGGGTCTAAGAGACAGGTAGATGGCTTAGCTGAAGAGACCTTTAACATTAATTATTGAAGTTCTATAGGATAAAAGAAGTCTAAGTATATGTCAAGTCTTGTCATTCTTTCTAGCGGTCCTGTGTTTAAAGGTGAACCGTTAAAAGTTGAGGGCAAGAGGTGATGAATTTTATCTCTAATTATTATAATTTTATCATTAAAGAAGCTCATGAAGTCGTCAATACTCAGAGCTATAGGAATAGATAGTTCAATAGAGCTGTGATGTTATTGTGATAACAATAGCAAATATACCACTGATTTTCGATTGTGTCAGCTGACTGCTATTGCCACTGGCAAATTTAGCAGCTATAGCTAGTTAGCTAATTAAGATAACATTAGCTCCATAAATTGCATGAAAATGGTATATCTGGTTGACTTTTCATTGTTTCCAGCTAACTAATATTAAAAGAACAAGGTACTATGCACTTAGTGGCTACATACACTTTTTCTTAAAAGACTAAAGCTAAGTCATTTCTTTACAACATAACTCCATTTGGCTACCTGCATACATAGCTTTCAAAATCTTGCATATTTTCTTGAAAACTGTTTTCTCATATGAACTCCGGACAATGTCTGACGAATCAGGTCTGGACATTGTACGAAGTTTTCCTTTCACACACGTAGAACACAACAGCAGATTGTTCGTGTCAGAGTGTTCCCATACTCCATTTGGTTTTGGCGAGGGGTGGCGCGTTGGTAGAGCATGCAAGAGAAGTCCCCAAATCTCATCCTCTCTCCATCTTCGTTGTGTAAATTACCCTTTTTCTTCTTCAACCTCTGATGTTTGTTTTCTTCTGTTTTCCAACTGATTCGGACATTCTCACATACTGCTCCTCCGGGTTATGCCTAGATCGATTAATCAATCCATCAATCAATCAATTTTATTGGTCACATGAAATCGTATGAGCTACATTTCCAGTAAAATATCCCATCAGCTCTTTCAACCTAGGGCTGCATGATTATAGAGCAAGATTATTTTTGGTCAATATTGAAATCACGATTATTAAACACAATTCCTTGTTAACTTTTGGAAAGATGTTGCAATTATTGAGCCTAACAAACAGTGAAACAATTAAACAAATCAACAGAGAAAAACCTTCAACTGTGACATTTCCCTTCATACTTTTCATTCAGAACACAAGACAAAATAAGAGTTTACTGCAAAACGCAATGTGCAAAATAATCGTTTTTTGTGATCATTAGGAGCCAAAATCGTAATTTCGATTACAATTTAGGTTAACACACACACACAGCTCTACTTCAACTTGTGCATGATTCATCATAAAGCAGAATGTGGCAGTCAGATCGGCAGCGAAAGTACTCCACAGCTCCCGACGTTCTGCTAGAACCAACGCAGGCCAGCTCACCGTCCGACACCTGCACACTGGCTGGGATGCCCAGCAGACAAGTGGCAGTCGGGGTTTAATTCCTCCACGCATGCCTCAAAGATGGCCTTGCTTGTCCACTTAGTCGGGATCGTAGCGATAGGTTGTAGCTGATAGCCATCTTCACCTTTTCCTATGTTTACTCTGATGTTTACATTTGAAAAACTCGACCAGCCATGCTAGCAGAGTCAGCAGGAGACTGGTGAGTTGATGTACCTATCCTGATGAGTGAATTCCATTCATGAGATGGCTTGAGATGTCTTGCTAGCTTGAGCTCATCTTCTCCAATTTTTCATCGGTATTTGAAAACTAACCCAGGCTAGCAGAGCCGGCAGGAGATTGGCAAGTTGATTTCCAAATCCTGATGGGCGACTCCTAGCCACATGCCATCACCGTCCATTGTCAACCACATAAAGCACAATTATTATTTGTAAAAAAGAAAACCCCTCATAAATGTTGCAGAGCTGACGGAGAGGCGACTGGAGAGTTTCTGCGCCTTCTAGGAGGAGATAATTGCAGGGTTGCAGTGCATGTGTGAAAGGGGCTTTATAGATCAGAACTGTTAGCTATAATCTAAACTATGATAGCATTCAGGACTGACTTCCACGCAGTGGATGTGCTAGTTGTGAACAGGATTTTTCTTTTCTAACTTATTCTTTAACCCCACATAATAAGATAGTTAGCTAGCTAATTGCTTGCTCTTTGGCTCTGGAAGTCTCCTGTAGGTAGAAAGCTTGTTAGCCGGACATACTAACGACTACAACTTATGTTAACGCAGCTAAACACACTGTGTAATTCTTTCCTTACACTTCTGCTCTTGTGTTTTGATTTTTAAAGGCAAATTTTCAGAGTATTCCTCTTACTACAGCCCATCTACCGCCTTAAACGTGGTGAAGTAATGGTTTAGAGAACGGTAAATGTAACACTTCAGAGAAAAAGTAAAGTCTGCTTTATTGTAGTACTTGCAGACAGGACACAACCCTGCATGCCTGACATGACCTTAGCCCTGCACTTTTTCCGCTTTGCTCCAACACAATTCCCCCATTATTTTTATATCAAACATCCCCCTTCTCCCAAAGCTTTTCAGGAATGCCTTGAGGCCTTTCTTCATTTATGTGGAGGCAAAGGTCCACAGTACCCACTAATGAATGACCTGCTGCCCACCTCTTGCACAGTCTGAGATCTGTTTCAAAGACAAATCAAGATGCTTATCTGGGTTTTTATACATTTTAAATCAGACCGCCAATAAAAATATATTTTACATACTGCATGCATAGTTCGACCAAACCACTGATGGTTTTGAAAGATATCTGATTATTTAACCTGACAAAATGGTGTGCTGATTTCCACATTTCCTTGTAACTTGACACACTGAACTTACAGTAAGATGAATTGAAAGCTTTTAGTTTGGGGTTTAGTCCAAACATATTTCATATACACCAATGCCTAAGTGAATGTTTATGTGGTATCCAAATATATAAAATCGGGACTCTATTTCAAATCCTGTTGAAAATGTAGTAGCAGCCCATTGTAAATGATCTGCTGTGACCACATTGCACCACTGTCATCCTTTAAATGTGGTAGAAGCAGGGCCAGCACTATGAGTAGTGCTGTAATATACCCTGCCCTGGATGTGATGCAGGCTGGGAGGTTTAAGGCTGGGTCGAGGCTCAGAGGCCCAAAAGTAGGGCCTTGCTGGGCCTGGCCTGGACCTCTCGGCACAGACTGCATGGGATGTGCTGCACGCTTGGCCTGGAAGTTATTAAGCTCGAGATATTAAAAGCAACTTCTCTAATGAGTGCTGTAATGAAAACTGACACTTTTACTGGCACAGCAATCTGCAAGGCCAGAAGTACTGCAAGAGGGCCAGCAAGAGAGACAAATGGAGGTAGAGAAAAACACATAAACGCAATCTAAATATGGCAGCTTAGTCCAGAAAATTTGAAGAGTTATGCCTTTTTTTATTGTGGTGTTCAGATTTATAATGTTGCTGTTGTATTGGGGCATTGTTAAAGACAAACAATGCACAAAGAGGTGGCGTGTTTAGGGTCAGATGGTGGAACAGGACCACAGGGCACAGCTTCTACTTGTAAAAAGACCTGGTGGTGGGTCTGTTGGGCCCCTTTGGCACGCGGTGGTACAGCTGGAATAAGCTTTAATCGCCATCTGAGGTATTCTGATGAAGGTCTGCTGCCATGCATCATTGATATCACAAGTGGCAAGCAAGGGAGCGATGATACAAGGTGAAAATGGTTTTACGAGCGTGCAGAAGTGTTAGTCATACCAAGGGTAGCAGAAATGGCTCTGTTGGTCCCCCATGCCCGGGCCCTGATATCCTCGCTCAGATTCAAGCAAACAAGAGGTTTGTGGCCTGCCGGGAGGACTGTCTGCACCACTGTGATAGGGCTCATAAAAGAGCCTCTTTTACAATGCTCTGCCACCTTCAGCACCTACAACAACATTGGTCCACAGCCCTGTTCAAACAGCACCGCTGCATTCCTCCCGTGCTTCCGAAACAAATTCAAAATGAACTCCATTTCCTCATCTTAATAAATCACCCAAGCACTCAACCCCCAGGTACTCTTTTTTTTTTCTTACTGAAAAACTCCCTCTCCCCAGCTAAGATTGATTGCTGTCTTCGCTTGGCCATGTGCTTGTTTATGAGACGCTAACCACAGAATGCCTCGCGCCGTTGGTCCAAAGAGGGTCGTGGTATTTTTCTCTATTTTCTCTTTTTTTTCTCTTTTTGAATTCACAGTGTGAGTACACTGAGGAAACAGCTTTTATCACTTAAAGCAGTCGCACAATAGGACTCAAACCATGTGTTACTGGGTGCCGAAGTAAAGGGAAAGCACAGGGTGTGAATTTGTCTGTGTGTGAAGGCTGCCAGTGTTCAGATATTATGCTTAAAAGAGCCTTCTTGTCCACACCAATTTATCAGGTTGTGGATCACTCCAGAACCTTTCTGCTTTACACAAGAGGAAATGTAGAGGCGTTGGTCCTCTAGATAGCACGAGAGGAAACAGGAGCACCTTTTCTCTTAGAAATACAGAGCTTTCCTTTTTCAACATTTTTTCCTTCCCACCTAATCCGCATCACTGAGTGAACTCATTGTCCGTTTGTTTTAGATGAGCTGCCTGCTAAACACATTTGCCTGGAGAAATGAATTTCCAATGGGGTTTGATTTGATTGTAGTGCCTGCCCAGAACGTCAGGCATGCAAGGAATCTCGAGCCCAGATCAAGCGCTGTCTCTAACTGTCCAGCCACTGCAGAGCTGTGGTAAAACACTGAAACGCCAAGCCATGCACTTGTTACTCCAAAACTGAGTTCTTGTCCAGTTGGTTGAAGACATTGATGCCAGTCGGTTCAAATTAGGATGATGTAGCACTCGTATAACAACTAACCAAAATTCTGGAGAATGGCTTTCAGAGACAAAGAGTAGAAAAAGAAACGGATGCCAAGCTGTAAAAGAAGAGAGAACATTTGGATATTGATTCAGTGATTTCCACCAAACCAAAGCCAGTGTAAACAAGGTTCTGCCATTATTTTTATTGTTCCTTTAACATTAAATTGCTTTGCAGTTTGATTGGACTTTACCATATACACGTTAGATAGTTGGCTATTAAATGCTGGATGGGTGCTCAGCTTTTTGAGCCACAGATAAATAAATAAACAATACTCCAATAACCTCTCCAGCCTTCCCCTCTCCAACTTATTGCCTCAGTTTCCCCACTGGGGATGTGATGGAAAGTCCAGCTGACGAAAAGGCCTCCTTACCTCTAATGTGTACCTGTTTTGGAGGTTTATTGTTCTGCCAAGCTACAATGAGAGAAGAACTGGTTAAAACTGTAGAATTCCTGTAGCTTTGTCATATTAAATCAACGATCTTTGTGTAGCACCCCAGCACTCCATATTATGCCTAAGCTGCAATAACTAACTTTAGACTGGAATGATGAGGTGTTTGGGTTTGTTTCTTTAAGGTAGCTACCACAAAGGTTTACCTATTTTGGGTTAATCATATACTACCCTACTAATAACATACACATTTATTGTGCTGTATTGAAATAACTGACCCCAGACAACTCTTTAAAAGGAAAATGTATTGTTTACTGAAGGTTTGCTTAAATGCACCAATAATATTTAACCTTTAGATTGAATAAAAAACAAACAAAAAACATATCACAAAGTACACCCTTTAAATAACCGAAATATTCCTTAAAATAATATTACACAAAATGACTCCTTACACTATTTTCCCTCTATAGGAGTTTCAACTTAAAACACTAACTTACTCAGACTCTATACGTAGGGCTGGGTGTCGTTCAGTACCGATACCAAGTTTATAATATCCATTTTAACAACTCAAAATGACAACATTACACATGACAGCACAAATCTTATTTTCTTCTTCTTTGTTCAGCTCCTAGTACATGAGCCCCGTCTCTGTGTGTAAAGTAGAGTTTTGTAACGTTAGACAGCCAATCACCAGCATTATGAGATCTCAGTAGAAGCATGCTGCATGCTTATTGGCTCACTGACACTGATGAGATTTACTCCTTACGTATTGAAAGGTATTGAAAAACAAACAAAAGTTACAGGCCTGGTGGTGGCTCGTGTGCGGGCATTATCTTCTTTTATCTTCAACATTATCTTCAGTGAGGCAAACGCCAGTTTGCTGTCAGTCCAGGAAACACGAAAAAACGAAACCAGACGCCAGCTACGGCAAAGTCCTCCTCGGCAGGGAACACATCACCGTCCTCTCATGTCCAAAATGGTGTCCTTCGAATCAGCAACTCTCCGCCGTTAACTCCAGCTTTAGCCAGACACACTAGCACAACTTTTGATCTAAATACCTGCAGTTCGACAAGAAAAGTGCAGAATTGTCCACCTCTACAGCTTCGTCAGTAAACTTAGATCTTCTCCGAGCTAACTATCTTAGTGTTTTTCAATGTTTCTCAGGGATTCCTCTCTTTTCTCAGCTTGCGATTCTCTCCACTCTTTTCTTTATATATCCGCTCCTTTATATATCCTATGGTGGGGGAGCTGCAATGGAAAGCGCTGGTCTGCCCATCGTGAGCAACTGGTGATTCAGTGACTTGCTCAAGGACACTTCAACATGCCGACAGAAGGAGCCAAGGGTGGAACCACCAACCCTGTGATTAAAGGATGATGAAAAATATTTAGTGATATAAGTAACATAATGCAATATTTAAATGTTTTATATATATATGTAACTACTTCTTATTCCACATCTCTCATATTGATAATACAACTAGTAATATATAATTGGGGACCAGGTGCAGGTGTTGTTGTAATGTACTGTACAGTATGAGTCTAATGTCTTATTTACTATGCTGCTTAAATGTTGATCTTTTTTTAAAGTCTATTTTGAGATTCTTTTTGAGTCCATCCGGGTCAATGGAGGAGCACTACTAAATATTTAACTTATTGTATATTGATATGATAATTTTGATATTGTATGATAAATCTGTTAAATGCTGATGGTAGTGTTTAGTATATTTTATGTGATTATAGTTACATAAAAACATTTGTAAAGCCTCATTGGGATTTTAAAAAAAGCACAGGTGTTAGTAACAGGTGTTACTAATAAAATGAACAATGTCAACGTACATTAAGCAAAGAGTGGAAGACATTCAGAATGGCAGCCTGTCTCTTGGGTAATTGGAGAGAGGTAGTCGTGGATTCTGTGACTTCTGTCATATTCACAATGTATTTGTATTTGTGCAGGACCCACAGGAGTTGGCTTGAATGAACTCAAGAGGAAACTGTTGATCTCAGACCCCCAGCACTTTAGTGTGACCATCCCACGTAAGTTCACTCAATCCGTTGAGGAAATCTCAAGTCACCCAATAGATTCCATTTGTCTTCTAATCTTTCCTCTCTGTGTGTGCATCGGTTTGTCTTATGTGTGAGTGTGTGTTGTACACTGTGTCCACTGTAAGCCTTTTACCAGACCTTGGTTTTAGATCTGCAATTCATTGGCAAATAACTTTTTTAATTTATTTTTAAAGATTATGTTTGGGGCATTTTAGGCCTTTATTTGATAGGACATGAAAGGGGAGAGAGAGGGGAAATGACATGCAGCAAAGGGCCGCAGGGTCAAACCCAGGCCCGCTGCGTCGAGGATTGAGCCTCCGTATATGGGCGTGCGCTCTACCAGGTGAGCTACACAGGCGCCCGGCAAATTACTTTTTAAAGGGAAAGAAAATACCACTTGACTTTCTGCATTCACAGCAGCTTATAAGAAAGCCAAGGGTGTTGTGAGACATCAGAAAACTACACATTGTAGCTCCAACAGCACATACAATAATTCTGTTCAACCCACAATAAACATACTTTAAATTACATTGCATAATAGGCTTTCAAAACATCCAAAATGCCATATTGGTTACATTTTGCATACAAGTTGTACTTTGATACAAAGTCAGTCATAGAATTAGTAGCATCCAAACATTGCATTTTTTAGGCTTTTATTCTCTTATTCTATACATTTTTTCTCTATTTTATCTTAATTAGAACAGAATATAAGAACAGAAAAGTAACAAAAAAAAGTAATGTTTGCATTTTATTTTTTAGATCTGGCCTCTTTTAACTGCAGAAAAAAATATATATGTTGAGGTAGAAATATATTTTTTAAGATTTTATTGTTATGCCATTTTTGCTTTCATTTTGATAGTGAGTGAAGGTACAGGTAGCAAACGGGGGAGAGAGAAGAGTAAGACATGCAAGAATGATCCCTAGCACAAATGAGGGACATTACATGGCCACCAGGAAGGACACGCAAGCAAAAACCTTTATCACCAAGTCTTATTTCTATGTTCTGTAAACATTTCTGGCAGTAAGTGAGCTCTCAGTATAACTAATGTGGCCTAAGGACAACTTACTGTAAACACCAAGCTGCTCAGAAAGATAGAATAAGCATACAAGATTGGTGGTGTTGGTGAGGCGCTGAGGACCCTTGTCAAACATAAAAAACTGACACTAAAGCTCGGTTGTCATGGGGATAATTTGCCTCCCTCTCTGCTCTCTACTTCTCAATGCATTTATGCCCAAGAAGCCTCTTGTACACTTGTCCACCAAGACAAACACGTTGGATACACATTCTCAGAAAATGTAAGCGCACAAGATGGCAGACTACACAGTGCCCCAGTGCACCTCGTGAGATTTTAGCAACAAATCAAAATAATCATTTCAGGTGAAGGATGTTTAGCTTAATTGTTCCAGTTTAGTTTTCACAGTGTGTGAGAGTGCTTGTGCTGTTTGAGCGATAAATGTCCGGTCTGAGACGCACACGCACACGCACACACACACACACACACACACACACACACACACACACACACACACACACACACACACACACACACACACACACACACACACACACACACACACACACACACACACACACACACACACACACACACACACACACACACACACACACACACAAAGGGAGCTGGCAGTAACACCCAGGGCACGGCTGGTTCTCTCAAGGCCCAGGCGGTTGTTTCTCCTCCTGTGTAATTGTCAGCTTTTCACAGTCTGCCTGACAAGCTCTGAATGATGGAGGAAACTGGGTTTTTCTACCTCCTGAAGACATGCCATTCCACTGCTTCATGTATTGGCACCCACCTACTCACACTCTCTTTCTTTCACAGCTTATTTCTCACTTTCTTTCCATATTTTTCTGTCTCTTTCCTCCACTGCCTCTTCCCTTTTTTTTCCTTTTAAGGACCCAACGACAGCTTGCCATAATTCTGAACACCATCCAAATGACTGGTTCTCCAAGTTTTGCAAGCTTTTTTTAGTTTTTTTTGCAGTTCTGAGATGTCCCAAAGCCAGCACGTAGGGACAAATAAATCTTTTTGATTTATACAATTAATCAGGGCAGTGGCATTAATAATTGTGTAGTTACCATCTGGGGCTTGGTGGGAAACTGCGACATGACTTTGAGGAAATATAAGGACCACTGATATTAATTGCTGTGTTTGTTACATGCCGTGTGGCATAATGGATGTGTACCAGTGAAGTCTGACACTAGAAATGTCCCTGATGTTAAAATCCCATCGGTGGGGCCTTTTTTCCACTAGACATGTTAATTGTTTTCAAATGTGACCTGTTATGCTGTGTTTTAATAGAGCCCAGACAGCCTGATTCTGACCCATATAGAAGATGTATGGCACAAGTCCTGGCTCTCATTGAGAGGAAAGAGACTTGGAAAGTATCTTGTCTCCCTCTTTTTTTAATGTTTGATTTCTGCCAATGGACACATGGATGTGTTTAACACTTGCTGTTGTTTCGGATTAAGCCCGAAAGCGTTACCCCTTTTTGTTAATTTGAAAACTCAAGTTTTGGAGACCACCAGCTTGTGGCCCCGGTTAAGATTTTTTTCTCTCTCCCTCTCTGCTTGTCACTGTAAAATGTAAACCAGCCATCTAACAAACACAAGGAGCATTGCAATAAGCCATTAGAGTAGGGGGTTAAACATTCTGATTCCAATCCAAGTTTACTGATATTTTCCATGATTTGGGATTGAACGGATGCACATTCTTTTGTTGCACTGTAATTATTTTCTGCGCCACACAACAGATGCCAAAATAATGGATGGTGTTAGTCTAACTACCGAGAGGCTGTTTGGCTGTGTCTGACACATTTCTGAATGGGAGGTATAAATATATGTTATCTTATGTCAAGGCTGTTTTGGCCTTCCCTCTCATGTTTTTCCTACTGTTGTCAGGGGCTGATGACAGAAAGTCATTGATCTTCTTCAGTGTCCTCTCCACCACAGTAGGGTTTATGGCTGTCTTTCCTTTTCAGTCAAGTGACACATTGTATAAATCACACCACTGGTTTTCCATGAACCCTGTAGATCAGTCTGGACCCTATAAAGGAAAGGCACTGGTCCACTAACAGGGCACAGCCTCAACACATGCTTACCAAAAGAACAACTCGGAGGAGAGTGAAGCAGAGCTTGGCAGTTTTGGTTACAGGTGATAAAAGTTTAATAGTTTGTTTTGGAGCTGGTTGGAGTGTCTGACGGGTGTACACTCTCCCCTCTGACCTTTGGAGTACGCCTGAAAGGAGCCGGAGTGTGAGTCGACTCCTTGACCCTTACAAGCCCTTCCAGCGCTGCCTCTTCACGTTCCCCTCTTGTGCCGCCCCCACTGCCAATTTTACAGCGAGGCTTTATGGTTTATGGCCAAGTAAATGTAGAGACTTGATGTTAATGAGAGCTCCCAAACTCAATTACCTTACAGAGGCTAACACTGCCGGCTAACACTGCCGGCTAACGCTACGGCTTCTGTTTCTACAGGCCCTGCAGCCACATTACAAGAGACAAATTTAATAAGACACAGTAAACCTCTGTTGAATGTCACTTAAGTGTCTGACTTTAGTGCTGCAGCACTACAGGTTGTGTATTTTATAGTGCTATTACACAATAATATATGGTTGGCATGGCCCAGTGTGCTGTGTTTCAGACTTCCAGCGATGTTAATAAGGCGCTCGGTTTAGATGCTTTTAGCCCCAACAGTGAGTCAGACAGTCTGGGTTTGAGGTAATCACTCCTTCTCTTCTCCTCTCTCTCAGACACCAGTCGGGCCAAGAAGAACCAGGAGAGCGATGGCGTGGAGTACCACTTCATCTCCAGACAGCTCTTTGAGACGGATATCCACAATAACAAGTAGGCACAACTGTGTCGGGTATAAGTAAAGAGAAAAAAAACAATGACTGACCCAACAAACTTTCATATTTTACCTTGTCAATATTTACAACTTATACACTTTAAAACATATAACCTCCCTCTGTCGCACTGTGGGCAATTTCCAATTAAGACAGAGCACACAGTAAAGTTTAAACAAGTTAATATCAGGTCACACAACTCTCTTTATCCATATGAAGTGGTTAGTCCCCTATACTGCAAACCAAATCATTTCTTTTAACATTGTATGAAGACTCTTAATTTCTTCATTTAAAACACCTGAACAAATGTGCAAGTTCTTTTAGATCTTTTCTATTTGTCTGTGTCCAAAACAAATGCACTTTCTTCAAGAGATTTCTTTACTAAAATATAATTTGTTGAATTGTAATCTTGCATTGCCAGACCTTCCTCAACAGCGCTGCGGAGGAAGGTCTTGCTAGTCCATACAACATTCCGGTGGGAGAAAAACGTGCTCTGGTTTATTGGCATTTCTTTAAACCAATCACAATTAACTTGGGCGGCGCTAAGCGCCAGATGCAATAACGGTGCCTCTGCAAAATAGCCTCAGGAAGGAACTTGTTTTGGTGGAACATGTGTACGTTCAAAAGTTGTTTTAGGCGTGCAAAAGAAAACTCAGATTGGACAGCTGATTTACCCTGCAGAGATTTAACACTATTATAATAGCTGTTATTATATCCCGTAATATAACTGTGTGTGTGTGTGTGTGTGTGTGTGTGTGTGTGTGTGTGTGTGTGTGTGTGTGTGTGTGTGTGTGTGTGTGTGTGTGTGTGTGTGTGTGTGTGTGTGTGTGTGTTATAATATCCCGTAATATAACAACTTTTTTTCTTGTAGGAACTTTATTCCCATAACATTTTATTTTCTTCAAATGCTATGACTTTATTCTCAGAATCTTTTTTTCCCTTACAGAGGCCCCGAATACTTAATGCATGCATTTCAGTCAGTTAAATTGTGATTTTAATGTTCACATTTGAGAAGCTGGAACTAGCAAATGTTTGCCATGTTTTTCTTGCCATGACTTGAACCAGTAATTGATTTCCTTAGCTCATTACTAGGATTAATGGACTAATCTTTCATCTCTGATCACATTAGTGGGAATGACATGTATCCCAATCAGATGTATAAAAGGTTTTATTTAGTTGTTTTTGCAATTTTAAAGTTTAACGAATAAAACTGTTTTTAGAACATGTGCAATTTGAGTCCTGTCACTCTAATAAAATAACAACAGAATCCCTCTTAACCTGTGCTCTGGACCACTAGAGGCAGTGTGACAGTCTGACTGGTCCAGTACTTGCTGCCACTGTTCAAAGACAGCCACCCTGCTGCCGTCTGTGTGTCTCTTTAACTGAGTGTGAGCTGGTGTTGACAGGGCCGGGCCCTGTGTTGGTAACAGATCTCCAGACAGTGGCCCCAAGGTCTCCAAGGAGGAGTCTCCTTCTCTGCTTCCTCCTTTCCTGAGGCGCTCTTTGCGAATGCAGCCATACCACGGCCCACCTTGACATTTGTGGCCAACAAATTGAAATGCAAGTTGTAATAGTCATAAGAATGATTGATGTCTTTCTGCTGGTCTCACACAAGCTGGAGGGGGGGGATATACTGTAGGGTGCACATGCAAAACATTTATGCACGCAAACACACATAGGGAAGCCTGTGGTGGTGAGGGCATAGTGTCAGAGCATGTAGAGAGAAGAAGGGAAAGGGGGTGCTGTATATTTAGGCCATGTTGCGGTGTAGGTCGAGGCATGCAATGTTTTTCAGGGAGTCGGAGGGGTGAGTGACAGAGCTGTGATGTGGGATGGATGCGTGGGACACTCCACACTGAAATTACAAGGCAGCAAAGTAGACGAGGAGTGAGATGACCTTGTTTGCGTTATGCCTCATTGCATGCAGCAGAAACAATGCAGAAATAAAAGGGTCCACGACAACATGTGTTTAGCTTCAACAACTTTCCCAAGGGAAGACCTGTTCCGTGTCAAAATGGCAACAATTCATACTCTCAATATAGCCAAACCTCTGCTACACTGGCACGCCTTCCTGTAATCTATATACCTTCCACCTCTGATGACAAACAGCGCAAAATGCTACAAGGTGTGAGTTTTTTCAACACAGGCTACTGTAAGCTCTTAAATCAATTTCCCATAACCAAATATGAGGTTTGTTCGTTAAACCTCCTTTAAAAAAAAAAAATCTCAGTAACACTTTCTTACATGGGTAATTACCATAAAATTCTTTTTACATGGCATCAGTCACACAGAGGCAGTCATTCTGCCCGTTGCTCGTCCTATTGGCTTCAAATTCTTTCCACTCTTCTCTCTGCCTTTTTTCCCCTCGTTGTTTTTAGCTAAGAATACACTGGTGGCTTTTTCCTCATGACAGCTGATTGGTGTGAAAGGGGGAAGATTATCTGGTGGAGAAGCATTTTTGTTTGCTTGCGCCCAGGCAGTTGCTTGCTGGGTTAAAATCCTCATGGATTAAAGGAGGGAAGGTTTGGGCATTCAGGGGCTTTGTGGTCTTTCTATTACAAACAGGTGTTACTAATTGAAATAGTTGCATGGGAGATTATTTAAAAACACGCTCGCCCAAACCGTCTGGTTTTTAAATTCAGCTAGAGAATGCTATCTTCAGATCTGTCAGCGGTTGAAAGAGTAATCCTCCTGTCTCCGTGGATTTGTAGGGTTTTTATATATCATTATTTCTAAGATAAATCTCAGGAGTGTGCTGACACAGTCGACCAGATTAGTACAAGATTCTAATGTTACTTCGAAAGGGACATTAGTGTTGCATTAGACACTAATCCCTGCACAAAAAGTGTGTTTTCTTACTTAACAATGTTCTCACCTCTTCTCTCTTTCAATCTCTTTGCCTCTCACCTCTCAGGTTCATTGAGTATGGCGAGTACAAAGGGAATTACTACGGAACAAGTCTAGACTCGATACGCTCCGTCCTTTCCAAGAACAAAGTGTGCTTATTGGATGTCCAGCCTCATGTGAGTGACACAAACCCTTCCTCTCTATCTCATTTGAATCTTACCATCCCACACTTCCCTGTATTTTTAACCTTTTTGCACCATTGCACCATTGCCCCATTACCGTGAATGGCTTGGCAGAACCATTGCCCCTACCTACCTCAGAAACAGATCTCTCTCATCCCTGGCTTTCCTGAGGCCTTGGCTGCCTACTAGGTTAGCAAAGTGGGGTTTAAAGGGGGCATTTTCAGGGAGCAATAACCGCTAATTTCCTCTATTTGAAGATTTCCTCTTTGGCTTATGTCTTGGGTGGTGGCGATCAGACCCTACATAAATGTCCGGCTTGTCGCTGAGCCCCTACAAACCTCTGAGCATGATTCTCATTAGTCCAGAGTCGGGCCCGTGTCATCCAGCTGCTGCCCTATCAGCTCCTTTCTGTTTGTTTTTGCTCAGTGGATAATGACAAGCACAAATACATCATTATAGATTAGCCTGGCAGGTTCTCAAACCACCCCGGTCTGAGCAGCAATGAGAGTCAGCCCCAGAGCCCTCGGCTAAAGTGTGTGAGAAAGAGTCTGTGGAAGCTCATGTGGGTGTATGTACATTTGCATATGTGTTTTTTTGCTTTACGAATACATTTGTGGTGGTGTGTAAGCCAATAGTCAGTTGACCCACCCCTTCCTCCACTATGAGCCCATTCTGGCTCATGGATCAGATCAGTGGTAGTGTCAAAGCATGTTATTGCTCCCATGCTTCCCAGTGATTCTTCTCCTGCCCCTCTTTTGTTTTTTTGATCCATCTTTCTATCCATTGTGGGTTTGGACCCACTGCCTATTAGCACAGTTGCAAGCCCTGATTGCGATGTCAGAACCAGGGGAGAGCCTGAAGCCTGACGCCACCACTAACCAGCTCTGAACTCTCTTCTACCCCTTGAGAACAAGATTGTTGCTGTTGTTATTGCAATCGTAAACCAGAAAGAGGAGACCAGAAGGCAGGGCAGATGTGCACGAGAAATGTATCCTCTGCTATCTTCTAAAAGAACCAAATGTGCTACACAACCAGAGGCCTAACCCATGCACTCAACCACCAACTTTTTGGGCTTTTAACACTTTAAAATGCAACAACCCATTGTCATGAGATGTGACTAATTAGCCAGACTGGTTTTAATTCTTTAATCATCCCATTACCCCTAACATGTGCAACCCCTCTGCCTCTAGTTTGGAAGCACCTGCATTAAACACACTGATTTGTCCCCTCTTTATCCACTTCATGATTATTAGGTTGATTAGTGTTTATTAAATTACTTTAACATTCCAATTGTATTGCTGTCCTCCTCTGTTGTTGCTCAATAGTAACATATCCTTTGCTTTTAAATTCATATTATTATTATTTTTTTCTCTTTTAAGACCCTAAAGCACCTGCGGACGGCAGAGTTTAAACCCTTTATAGTGTTGGTAAAGCCTCCTACGATCGAGAGGTTGAGGGAGACCAGGCGGAACGGCAAAATCCTATCTGGCAAGGACGACAAGGGTTCTGCCAAGCCATTCACGGTAAGAGAACATGAGGAGAACGTTTATTTCTCCCACTGAATCAGACATTTATCAACATGTTGTTTAGAGTTTTTTAAGTTGCTTGAAGTACCAAATGGGTCAGGTTTGCCTTGATTTAGACAATGACAGGAAATCAATTTGATATACATTTCAGTGGGTAGCTTGGCTGGTGGTCCTAAACTGCATGATATTTGTAAATGCTTTTCAGATGAGATTAAAGGAATACGCCACCGTTTGTTGAAATAGGGCTTATCACGGTCTCCTCTAGATGTAGATAGGTGGGCAAACACATTTTTTGTCTCAGTGCATGCATTGTCTCAGTCCGGTGGAGCCGCCTTTAGCTTAGCTTAGCGTAGTGAATGGAATCCTTTGTTGTCGTTAGCATGTGGCGAGTAAAAGTGAGCCAACAACAAAACAACCTAATTACTTCTTGTGGCCTGTGTATTCACAAGTGCAATGCAAAATAAGACTAGACGATTTCCTAGGCATATATTGATTTGGGACTATATTGGGTGGAAGTAGCCTACAGCCGAAGCACTGCTACTTGGCGCAGAGATATCATGCAGCAACTCTGTGTGAGTACAGGTCTAATATGGGTTGATCTATCCCGTAAAATAACCATGCGTCATGTTTACAGTAATCACTTACTCTGTGGACAGCTGTTTATTGGGTCCATTCAGCGTTTTTCCCAGTTGACTTTATCAAACCGGGAAAATAAAAAGTCGAGGACTGCAGGATGGATCAACGCTGAGAAATCCTCGGGAGCTGTGCAGCACGCTCATCTTGTCTGGCAGTATGTTGTCCCACTCGCCACATCACATACACTCTATTTCAGTCGGCATATCCCCGCACACTCCCACCACCAGATCGTGTTGGCTTTCAAACTCCTCCTCTCGTTCTATTCCCAAAGCACGCAGCTCCTCTTCTGAAAACTAGTTCGTAGAGGTATGCTTCTGGATCTTGACTGTCTGAGAAGTCATCCTCTTCGTCTCTCACAAAATCCGCCATGTTCATCGCCATTCACTGTCCACTGTAGGAAAAATAGCCAGCTATGTTCACGCTGGTATGTTGACGAAAGTTGGGGGATTTCAGGTGCTGCTGTTATGAGGGCAGCTGCCAATGTCAATGAGCAGTGCTTCGGCTGTAGGCTACTTCCACCCAATATAGTCAAATCAATATATGCCTAGGAAATCATCTAGTCTTATTTTGCGTTGCTATTTGTACTTGTTGTGAATACACAGGCCACAAGAAGTAATTAGGTTGTTGTTGTTGGCTCACTTTTACTTGCGACATGCTAACGGCAACAAAGGATTCCATTCACTACGCTAAGCTAAGCTAATGGCGGCTCCACCGGACTGAGACAATGTATGCACTGAGACAAAAAATGCGTTTGCCCACCTATCTACATCTAGAGGAGACCGTGATAAGCCCTATTTCAACAAACGGTGGCATATTCCTTTAAGTTAAATGAAAGTTTAATGACCCCTGTGAGGAAATTGGATCACTACAGCAGAAAATAACAGGTTACTGCTAATAGGATATACATTAAGTAAGGATAAAGGGAAATATTGAACATACAGCCAGGGAGCAAATCAAGTTTTATCGTCAAAAATTGCCCACGTGCAATGACTATAAGATGCTGACATGTATATGTTGCAAGATCTGTCACGTGAAGAGTGTAGATGGGGAACACACTAAACACAATGTCCAATGTGTTACAGTGTAGAAACACACACAACAGATTAGCAGCAGGAGCAAATAACAGAAACACTATCTGCACCCTGTGGTGTGTGTGTGCGCGCGCGCCCGTGCGTGCGTGCATGCATATGTGCGTGTGTGTGTGCATGTGCATGTGTGTGAATGATGAGGTCATCCCTTACACACCTTTATCCCAGCCTGACGCAGATGCAATCAATTAGCGGGCGTTCGGTGCTGCTGTGAAGTTGCCAGGCGGGGGAGCATGGATGGGGGTGGGGAGGGGGGGGGGGGGGGGGGGGGGGGGGGGGGGGGTTAGGGTGGATGATGGTTTTCCCAGCCCCATCAGGCCCTGTTGCTCGCTTGCCTGCACGCGTGTCTCGTTCGCCACATGCAGCGTTAAGGCCAAGATTTCGGTCAGCAACACACCACGGATGGCCTGATGGGACCCCATAGGGAGAGAGAGAGAAGCTGAATAAGAGTCGGTGCTGTCAAATGAGACAGAGACAAACTAGCACTTTGAGGATGAGTGAAGAAGAGGAACAGTGGAGAGGGTGATGGGGAGTGAGCTGGCGTCTGCAGGTGTAAATCCAACATGGTGGGCAAAGAGTGGCGCCTTTAACCAGCTGGGCTGTCATTTATGCTATATATATGTATTTATTGAAAACATGCAAATAACATGCACATTAACCAGCTCTGACTGGGGGGGGGGGTAAGTATTTTAAAGACCTTATGAAATCGGGTCCAAGTCACCACACATTTTTGGGCATTCCTGCCTTTCTTCTCATTCTATCAACTTGAGCCGCCTTTCATTGTATAAACACACTGTCACTCGGTTCCCATTCGTTTTCTATAGGAATAGAAAACACTTTCCTAGTGCTAACACAAAACAGAATAAGTACATAAAGTGTACAGATTTTTTACAATTCAACACAAAAAAACCAAATACAAGTACACCTTGTCAGACCAAAATAAATTATGTTATAGGAAGAAGGAAAAAAATAAACAGATTAGGCAAATAAAGTAGTAAGGGACAAACTGGAGAGAGAGACTGACTGACTGACTGACTGACTGACTTATATGGACCTTTTATACACTAGGCAAAATGAAGCTCTGCAAGATCTACTCTATGAGCCCACTACTGTGCCTAAGTTCAACGTTTTCGTCTACCTGAGTTGGTACTTTATCAAAGAGTATTTTTCTTAGATCATTGTAGAATGGACAGTGACTTTCATTCTCTACTTCAGCATTCTCTACTTGTGTAAATACATATTGATTGCATCCTATATGTGAACTGTATGTGCTAACAGCACAGTTCTTTGCTCATTTTTGCTTTCCATCTGCTCCTCATTTCTTAGCAAGGGTCCTGAGCTTTAGTTGTCTGAAACAGGGTGATTGCTAACAACCCATGCTGTTACTGTTATTACTCACTGTCCCTTTTATTAGCTTCTGCTATTCTCTCAAGTAATACAAATACACCTTCTATAAAACTGTGTGACAAGGAGGCATATTTCAGCCAGGTTACAAACCAGGTTCTGTGTAAATGTTCATGCACACTGACAGGACATAAGCTACCTCCGATTTGCTATTAAAGGCTCTGAAAGAGAAGCTGCTGGGTGAGTCATCTCAGACATATTCTATTCACCACCAGCTGTATTTCTCTCTCAGAGAGACTGATGTCTGCTTTAATGATAAAGGCTGAGGAACAGTCGTCTCATTGTTTCAGCAGTCTGAAGAGTCTGACTTTAGCCCCACTGTTTGAGTTTGAGATGATTCAGAGTAACTTTTCAAAAAGAAGCTGAAGCGGGAATTAAAAGCAACCAAAAACAGGCTGATGCAAACCGAACACAAAGTGTGGTAATATGCGACCTATAAGCCTAATAAACACCGATACCAAAATAATATATAAAATTTTGGCAAAATGGTTAGAGATTGTGCTTCCGGGCATCGTGGTAGTGATGTGACAACCGACTCTTTTACGCGAGTCGGTTCAACCGGACGGTTGTTGGTTGGCGAACCGAGTCTATAGATTCGGTCGCCGGTTCACGTGCCTGCAGCGGCGGAGGGGTGGGGGTGGGGGGTGATTATACATAACTACCAAGATAACATATGGTGTGTATTTATTTGTATGTGATATATATCGGTAATGTAGCCTGTGAATTTGTTAAGATGCACAAGAAATAAAGGTTTCTGGGATCGGCTGACAACTCAAACTTGCCGAGAACCTTTATCCAACCGTTTGATTACATAGACTCGTGCATTAGGCATAGTTACGGTCTCGGTCAGTAGCCTGGTGCGCGCCGCTGTCTCTCCTCGAGACAGCCTGCCTACCAAAATACATTTAACTATTATAACATGACGTGTATTTGTATGTGATATCCATCGGTAATGTAGCCTATTCATTTTTATGTACACAATCATCTAAGATGCACGAGAAATAAAGGTTTCTGGAATCAAACTTTCAGAGAACCGTTAGACAACCGTTTGATTACATAGACTCGAGCGGTTGTTAACGGTTACGTTCGGTCTCAGCAGTAGCCTGGTGCCCGCCCGGTCTGCTCGTGACAGCTTAACTTAACATAACTAAGATAACATGATGTGTATTTGTATGTGATGTACTTCCCAATCAATAATTTGTTAATTGCCGAACACAATCACCTAAGATGCACCAGAAACAAGGCTTGGTTAATAACTCGAACTTGCAGCGAACCTAGACACCCGTTTGATTATAGACTCGAGCGGTTGTTAACGGTTACGTTCGGTCTCGGTCAGTAGCCTGGTGCGCGGTCTCTACAGCTCTCTTAACAACTCTTTCGGTCCAATGAATCGTGCAGCTGGCTCGATTCTACCACCACTCCAGTGGAGGCGCTAATGAGGTAAAAAACAGGAGTGAGTCGGTTCATTGACGTATGGCACTCGATTCTCCCGGCTCAGTGACACTAATCGGGTTAATAACCGGCTCTTTGGTCAGTTCGACATCACTACATTGTGGGTGATGATCAAAATGGGTTCATTAAGAACAGACAGGGATTTCATAATGTAAGACATGTTTTAAATATTTTGCATAGCCAAAAAGAGGAAAAGGATACTGCTCTTCTTTCGCTCGACGCGGAGAAGGCTTTCGATAGAATCGAATGGACTTATCTCTTTGATGTTATCGTAAAATTCGGATTTGGAAGCTCTTTTCTACATTGGATCAAATTATTACATTCCAATCCAAAGGCTGAAGTTTTAACCAATGAGGTGATTTCTGAGCCATTTAATATTACAAGAGGTTGCCCTCAAGGCTCACCATTTTCCTCACTATTATTCATTTTGGCTATCGAACCACTAGCAATAGCCATAAGATCTAGCAGTCACGTACAAGGGATTACAATGGGTGGCAAGGAACATAAAGTAGCTTTATTTGCTGACGATGTAGTGCTATTCATAAAACATTTAAACGCTTCTCTACCAGCACTTTTGGATCTGATCAGCCGATTCGGAAGTATATCTGGATATAAAGTGAACACATCAAAGTCATCGTTAATGTTGCTTAATAAAGATAGCTGTCCAAATACATCACATTTATTCACCTAGAAAATATCACCCAGCTTTACATATTTGGGTATCAAAATTGTTCCCCAATAATTCTGCAAATTATTATGCTATAATGGAATCAACATCTAAAGATCTAGAGCGATGGTTATCTTTACCAATTTCATTGATAGGAAGGATAAATATATTGAAGATGAATATTTTGCCTAAATTCATGTATTTATTTCAAAACATCCCCTTGGCCAACCAGCTGGAGTATTCTCGAAGATTAACTCATTATTCAGGAACTTTATTTGGAACAAGAAATGCCCTTGAGTTTGTCTTTCTCTTCTTTATCTTCCATTTGACACTGGAGGGTTAAAATGGCCCAACCTGTACTGGTATTGTTTAGCTGCACAATTAAGAACAGTAATGTTTTGTTTTTCCTCTGGAAACAAACCGTCCTGGGTGGATATGGAGTCATGTGGTTCTGCGCTACCATTAAACTTGTATTTGTACTCAGATAAGTTTAAACAGTTGAAAACAGTCACCACGCACCCCATTGTTTGTAATATGATTAGAGTATGGTATGAAGTTAGAGAGTACATGAAAATAGCTGACTCTTTATCCCAGTTTAGCCCCATTTGGGGCAACACATTATTCAACCAGGCACGAAGGACTCAGGATTCCGTCTGTGGGCTGAAAAAGGATTAAAGGTCCCATGACATGGTGCTCTTTGGATGTTTTTATATAGACCTTAGTGGTCCCCTAATACTATATCTGAAGTCTCTTTCCCAAAATTCAGTCTTGGTGCAGAATTATAGCCACTAGAGCCAGTCACACAATGAGCTTTCCTCAGAACGTGCCATTTCTGTGTCTGTAGCTATTGAGGAGGAGAGAGGGGGGGCAAAGAGGAGGGTGGGGGTGTGGCCTTGACCAACTGCTACTTTGCTCATTTGAAACCCATGATGTCTCTCTCTCATGGGTTGGCCAAATTCTCTGGGCGGGCAAAGCAGAGAAAGGGGAGGTAATCTTCCTCTTTATAACTTCATAAGGAGGAGATTCCAGAACGGCTCATCTGAGCTTACTTTTTCTCAAAGACACAGCAGGATACCCAGGGCTCGGTTTACACCTATCACCATTTCAAGCCAATTGGGGACCATAGGCAGGCTGGGGGCATAAAGTGACATTTTCATGCCATGGGACCTTTAAGCAAAATTAGTGATCTTTTTGAGGAGGGAACGTTGATGTCGTTTGAGCAGATATCTACTAAGTATAATACATACAAAACATTTCTTTAAATATTTACAGATAAGGAGCTTTGTTTTTTCTTTGCAGTATCAATCATTAAACTTGCCAGAATTTTCTTCTTTGGAGGAATTAATTACAAAGAACTGCAATAATAAAGGATTAATATCAGTTTTTTACAATTGGCTTTCATCAGGGTCTACTGAATCAACAACCTCGGAACTTGAATTATGGAAGGTAGGATTGAGTGAGGATATATCCGAGGATGAATGGAGACAAGTCTGTAAAAACTCTCAGAAACAGTTAGGTAACGTTAGCTTAAGACTACTTCAATATAACTGGTTGATGCAGACTTATATAACTCCTGTCAAACTAAATAGGTTTAATACAAATATCCCTGATACATGCTTTAAATGCAGAGAGGCTCAAGGATCTTTTGTGCATTGTGTTTGGGAGTGCAACATTATTAGAGACTTCTGGGTGGAAGTGATTAATATTACAAAGATAATTTTATCCTTGAATATTCCTCTAGATGCAAAAATGATTTTGCTGCGGTCTGATCCACCAGTTATTGGAGCTTGGATTAACGCCATGGCACAGTGTATGGCCCTGGAAAAAATAACATATTTTATTAAAAACAAATTGGATGTATATGAAGAAATATTAATTATTACATTAATAACAATAATATTGGTAATTTCTTACAGGAGATGTAACTGTGTATTAGTGTTTGTTTGTTTGTGTCTTGCTGGAAAATGTAACTTTTATGTGTAAAGTACAGTAATGTATATTTGGTTTTTGGGTACCTTGTAATATCTGTTTTGTATTTAGATTGATTCTCTGGTTCTCTTGTTGGGGTGGGAAATGACTGACGAAATGGAAAAGTGTTTTTCTGTCTTATATATTCAAAACAATAAACACATTGTTCAACAAAAAAAAAATGCATGCTGATGCAATGCATAATTCAGGCTACAATGTGCTTAGTGCCGAAAATGACACATTATCTGAAGTTACCACGATCATTTAAAGTGCTCATATTATGCTCATTTTCAGGTTCATACTTGTATTTAGAGGTTGTACCAGAATAGGTTTCCATATTTTTGTTGTACTGCACATTGCTGCAGCTCCTCTTTTCACCCTGTGTGTTGAGCTCTCTTTTTTAGCAACAGAGTGAGGCATCTCACTTCTGTTCAATCTTTGTTGAGTTGCGCATATGCGCAGTAGCTAGGTAAGGACTACTAGCCAGTCAGAAGCAGAGTATGAGGGCGTGCCATGCTAGCAGCTAGGCGAGCATTATATACTTCAGAGACGAACGTGTGTCACTTTGTAACACACGTTTTTCTCTGAAGTAAAGGCTGGACTACAACAGAGCTGTTTGGAGCAGTTGGTGAACAGTGTTTTTTTTGTAAAAAACTTTGTAAACCTATAATGTGCCCAAAAATGATATATAACACAATAAAGGAAAGGGGAAAAGCCAAAAAGCGTAATATGAGCACTTTAAAACTGACTTGGAAAGATCCGCTTGGTGGACATTGTGGTTTTAAAAGATGATACCTGAGGCTGACACATGCTGCTTTGTGCTGAAAGGGTATATAGTCCCATAAGGTGAAACGTAAAATGAACACAGTAGTATCACAAATACGATAAATACAAAAAAGAAAACCATAACAACACAACCATAAAAACATGACATTGATTCTGGTCTGCAGTATGTGCAGCATGGACAAACAGTGTCAAACCAAACTGAGAGTCAATAGCCTCATATTGTGCAATGAAAACTGCAATTTATCTCTGCTGGAATAAAGTTCTTAAGCAGGCACACAACGCTACATCATTTCATGTAGAAATTAAGCAATCTAATGGCGGTGGGGATAAATGAGTCCCTGGTGTTTTTCTTCGCAAGTTTGGCAGAAGTGGCATCAGCTCAAACTGCCCTCTGAGGAGAGCGATCCCGTGTGCATCAGTGGACGCCAAAGAATATCTACTCACTCCTACTTGCCCAGTTTTCCATTAGGCTCTTTTACCTTCATTATATCCATCTCTCTGCCCCTTTTATTTCATCCTACATCTATCTTATTATTTTCTTCCCTGTTTTTTGATTTATTTTTTCCATCTCTCTACCCAGCTCGCTGTCCCTTAGGCGGTGTCCTGCTGTGATTAATGTTCTTTTTACCTGGAATGGTCTAACTAGAGAGAGACGCAGAGACTCACTGGTGGACATGGAAACATCACTCACAAAACAGTGTACAGTCTCTCCCAGGTTCCTTTAGTTGCCAGGACAGGTCAGACGGGTTGTCTTCCTGGCTTTGTGAACAGTGGTCATCTGTAAGTCCCAGTTCAATAGTGAAAGACCTGCAGGGGCTTCGGTCCAGATGACAGAGAATATAGTCCCACTGTAGAACACTTTTCTCCACAGGCCAACAAACCTTCTGCCCTCCCTGAGCCTGTCCTTTTTTTTGTCATCCTCCAAGACACAGGCTAATAAAACGATCACATGTTCCTCACACAAGATAATAGAGTGTGAGATGGTGTGGGTCGGTTTTTGTAAGGTAGCTACATGAGAGACAGCCGGGCACAAGAAACACAGACAGGGCTTTTGCTGAGTGACACAGTGAGTGAGTGTTTATATTTAGCTGCGCAGCTAATCCATTATGAAGCGGAAAACCACCAGAAACATTCTGAAGTAACTCCTGGCTAGTAGGAGCGTCTCGAAAAGCTGAGCCGTTTAGGAGCTTTAAACTTTAACGAGGCTGTGTTTATGTGCGTACACACTGTGTGCACACACAGCTTGATCTGGCCTGTTTGTGGGTATGTGTGTATGTTTGAGTTCTTGTGCATCTGTGTGTATTTATAATTGTGTGTTTGGCAATGGGGGTTGACTATAAAACCATATCTATCCAGAAATCTAAAGTTGAATGTTCCCAGTAAAAACATGAAGCTAAATCAGTGCAGCCACTTTAGCCCTGCTGTTGCACTGAGGGCAGGATCATCCCGGACCCACACAGCTGAAACCAGAAAGCCTCAGAGAGACCACCATGGAGAGATACCTGGGTTGTTTCAGAATGCTCGATCTATGAATACAGGAGCCCCAGATAGGCAATATTTACTCCTACCCTGATAAAAATATGTTATTTGGCTATTCCTCACAGTTAGCACGTGGTTTTATTCTTTACACTGGACAGCTGATTTGCATATTGACTTGGAAAACTCCTCATCCCTTTGGAGCACCTCCAAAAAAAATGGTAACTACCGTTTTTTTCAACCTGGACCCTATTTTCCTATGTTTTTGTGTCTAAGTGATTGATGGGAACAACAATCTTTGACATTGGTCCAGTATTAAGCAAGATGGCTTCAGTCGACAGCGACGAAACAAGCTACAATGTAAGTTAATAGGGCAATAGTCCAGCTTGTATTTACCTTCACAAAAGTGCTCGTTTTGCCGCTGACAGGCTCAGAATAGTATTCTAAGTGTCTGAATAGTTAACTTAAAATCTGATTTGCTCTGCTCAGAGGTGGGATAAAGTAATTGTTTTGCAAGTCACAAGCAAGTCTTGGCTGTAAAGTGCCAAGCAATTATACATTGGTAAATCTCCTGAAATAATGATTACTTTACTTTATTGTGTTAACTGTTTAACAACATTTAAAAGCAAACTGATCAGGTGTGCATTTGTGTGTTATCCCTGCAACAAAATGACAATAATTTGTCATTTCTGAGCTGAATGTTTTGCATGTTGAAGTCTATTTTATGAAGTCTTTTGTTCATGACTCTACATCTAAATGGGATAACCCAAGGTATGGTTGGGCCCTGTGACCTGCTGCTGGGTTAATTCAAAGTAAATCCATTGTTAGATAAAATTAAGATTTGATTGGCTGCGCTGTAAACCTCTCACACGGTCTGATCTCTCAGTCCTGACAATAGAACAGCGTCGCCACACGCTGTCATTTCCCTATCGCACATATAAAATCCAGACTGGCAATATTGTATGTTTTTACATGTCTGTTTTTCTGGGAATGATAGTTATGTTTTGTCCTCAAGATTTTGAGGATATTTTATTTTCTTTGAGAATTGGATAACCGTGTGAGGACATCATGAAAATTCCTTGAGGTCAGGTTGTTGCATGGGGAGGTTTTAGTGCGTGGTCTGTGCCAGGGTTCATGTGTGGGTACCATGTCTCTGGGAGGTTATAACGGGCTCCGTACCGGCCATTTGATGTTTATTTGTGTGTTCAAGGCCATGTAATTTGCGTTTGCAGTACGTGAATTTATCTCCCCGTCTTGTTTACTGTGGCCAGTGTTTTCTTTTTGCAGCAGATAGGCACCCTCAAATGAACTGTTTTGCCTTTGGTTTGTGCATCTCTGTCATCTTTGCTCTGTTCTCACGTACACACTGCAGGAGGAGGACTTCGAGGAGATGGTGACCACTGCCCAGATGCTGGAGACTCAACATGGCCACCTGTTTGAGAAGGTCATAGTCAATGATGACCTCTCGGCAGCCTTCAGCGAGCTGCGATTGGCACTAAAGAAAGTGGAGACGGAGACTCACTGGGTTCCAGTCAGCTGGACTCACTCCTGAGATCCACACAGACTGTACAGGGAGAAAAGGGAAGGGCTTTGACAAAAATATGCAGGTATTTTATCTTTTTTTATGTCTGCTGTGGCTCGTGTTGGGGGGGGGGAGATAAAACAAGACAGCGCCAGACTGCTGTGTCGCCATACCTGAGCTGCACAGAGCTAAAAATAAGCTTTTGCCTGGGATCAGGGTTGGATTTAGAGCTCAGCTGTGGTCTGGATGTGAATCTACAGTTCTGAGGCTGAGGGTTTGTCCAGAATATGGGCCTTGGACATTGATCTGTGTCTCAGTCTGGGCCACACAACTACGGCCACGAGTTTGAGCTCCTTGGTCCAAAACCAGAATGTGGAACGAGCCTGGACCATCACAGCACCAGCAGTCCTGCCAGCACATCATCAGTCACCAGGCCAACCAGGACTCCGTCTTTAGTGTGTTTATAACATTAGACCATTAGAAACCAAAGGGTTGACATATTTCTTCTTGGCGGACAGCTTACATGCATATGTCTGTAAAAGAACACAACCTCTGAGTGGGGAAAAAGGGAGAGAAAAGAAAACATATTTGCCTTCTGTCTTAACTATATTTCTGTGCTTCTATAATGCTTCCATGACTGTTACTCCAAACAAAACATCAGGTACACTCTCAAGAAAGGGCGGTAAGTGTAATTTTATTTAAGAGAAATTAATATATTTTCTAATATGCTCCGGGGTTGTTTTTTGTGTGCATACCTTTTATATACATATCTTGACTTTTAAAGCAACCTGATCTCAACTGTAGCCACCTCTCTGACAGCTTTGTACATCAGAGACGTCTCTTTTTTTTAGTCAGGAGTTTTGATTTTATCACCCTAGTCTAGTTTTCCCAATACAAAGCACATAGAGAGACATTTTATTTAGGTGTTATATAATCCATTTAGGAGCATTTTGAAAAGCCACCCTTCATATGAAGGTGCCCAGAATAACAGCTTTGCAATTTAAAGTCCCAGAACTGGACCCTTTTGGCTGTCTGCTAGAAGAAAATGTTCACAATTGTGTTTTATTAGGGTGGAGTCTTAATTTTTATTCACATAAAAATGGCTTCAGCAAGGCAGCTAATAGAGAGTCCACAGCACACTTTCCTGGTTTTACTCAGTATTTTTCGTTTTTAACTCCCAACTGGTTGTCAAAGCAGCTAGTCATTAATCCTTGCTGTATTACTATCATTAACAATGTTACAGCCCTGGTAGCTCCTTGGTTCTTTGCTTCTAATGTAGTGAAAACCTGATGATTTTACACTTTAATTTCTTGCTGTGAAATGAAATGCTATTGTACATTATTCTTGATAACTGCTATATTTTATATTAAAGAAAAAACAACTAAAACTTGTATTTCCATTGTAAAATGAATTGTCAATGTCTTCAACTGGGCAAAGATTGAGAGCTATACGGAAGAGGATTAGGGCCACTTGTGAAAAATGTATTTGAGTTCTGAGTTTAAAGTCAGAATTCTGATTAATGTGCATTTGGGTAGCCTGCATGCAGATAAACAGTTGGTGGCGCGAATTCTGACGAGAGATGTCAATTAAAAGAGCACGAGTCAAACCTCAGATGAATTAAAACGATGCAGTAAATGTGATGGAAATATGACATTTATGTTTTTTTATGTATCAATCCTGGCTGTATTATTGTCATTAACAATGTTACAGGCCCGTTATCTCCTTGGTTCTTTGCTTCTAATGTAGTGAAAACCTGATGATTTTACACTTTAAAGGAATAGTTTTCCCTCTTATTTGCTTTCTTGCCAAAAGTAAGTTGAGAAGATCGATACCACTGTCATGTCTATATGTTATTTGTGGATGTAGAGCCAAGAGGCGATTAGCTTAGCTTAGATAAGCATAAAGACTGGGTACGGGGGGAAACTACAGCACTTCTAAAGTTGTGGTTTTATGAACTTGTTTTGGTTTGTGAACAGGGGCCTCGGACTGGAGGGAAAAAGGGGACTGAGTACCCAGGGCCCTCATGTGACGAGGGCCCAAAAAGATGCTAGAATGAATAGCTGTGGAAGCGGGGAGGGGCCCATAGAAAATGCCTTTCTACAGGGCCCAGAATTTTGTGCTACGCCCCTGTTTGTGAACAAGATATTTGTTCATTTATAAGCGTTAAGGGTGCTGATACACATTTTATTTTTTTTTTACTTTGGAGAGCCAGAGTAGTTGTTTCCCCATGCTTTGTCTGTATGCTAAGCTAAGCTAATACCTTATGGCTCAGGCTCCATACTTAACGAGCAGACATGAGAGTGGTATCCATCTTCTCATTTAACTCTAAGCGAATTTCTCACATCAAACTATTCCCATAACTTTGTGTTTTGAACAACTAGCCTAAATACTGTACAACTGATTTTTTTTTTCATACACTAGCTGTATGTCCAGCTCAGGTTGCATTACCCAAATGTCTTTGTTTGTTTATTCTACCTTTTCCACCTACTATAAAATGTATATATTTGATTTGTGTCCATTAAACAAAAATGTGTAATATGAGTGTTAATGCTTTTCAGTAATATCACACATTTTAAAGAAACTTTAACACCAGTCACCCCTTTACTTTGCCCATAGTCTTTTATTCATTTTAGTTTCACATTTAGCAACCTTTTATATATTATTTTCTTGTTCACCTCTTCATATATTGTTCTGCCCCTCTGCCATCCATTTTATTGATCAGTGTCAGATTTGTACAGTCTCCAGAAAATATTTTTAATTTCTTGCTGTAAAATGAAATGCTGTTGAATGAATTTACATTATTCTTGATAACTGCTACATTTTATATTAAAGAAATTGTAAAATGAATTGTTAATGTCTTCAACTGGGCAAAGATTGAGAGCTATACGGAAGAGGATTAGGGCCACATGTGAAAAATGTATCTGAGTTTAAAGTCAGAATTCTTTTTTTTAAGTCTAAAAAAAAGTTTTTAAGTTTTTTTTTTTAGTCATAATTCTGAGATTAAAGTCAGAATTCTGACTTTAAACTCAGAACTCAATAAAAAATGTAATATGTGGCCTTACTCCTCTTCCGTAGAGAGCAGTGATGTGTGAGCTGAACATTTTTTCCAACAGTTCAGGCGAACCAGCATCCTGACGTTCGTTTACAGTGATGGCTTCTGTGTAAACTATCTGGCCCGTCAGGTAAGGAATTTGTGCCTTAAGTGTCATTCACATCTATCTTTATTCGGTTTTGATAAGAATATTCCAGCCGCATCTTTCAACTGCCGCCACAGAACTTCACTTCAGAGTGCACAGTTGTGCAAACAGAGTTGACACCTTTCATCTTGTTGTAAATGACAGTGCTAGAGATTAAATGTCAATTTAACCAACCGGCTGTGGCCATTACAGCTGAATTGGATTTTGACAATATCTGAGTGTTTTTCCCACACTGCAAACGTCTTTAATTTTAAATTGTTATTGGCTTCCTAGTGGCTCCGTTGGCCTGCATCTCTAACACTCTAACCTGTTATATATAGATAAAATGCCAGAAAAATAAGCTTAAACTGTATTCTTCACTTCAACTATTAATCTGTCACTGCAGATTTTCACACAACTTGCATATACCTGTAATTGTATTCCAAAACTATTTCCCATTATCACAAGTGCACTTGTCTTAAGCCAAGTTTCTATATAACGTTACATTTGACCCACATTTTAAACAAATTTACTAAATCTCAGCTAAAGAAAATGTATGTTTCCATCCGCTACAGTTATGTCAATATTTGCATTTGGGTAGCCTACATGCAGATAAACAGTTGGTGGCGCGAATTCTGACGAGAGACAACAATTAAAAGAGCACGAGTCAAACCTCAAATGAATTAAAACGATGCCGAAAATGTGATGGAAATAAGACATTTATGTTTGTTTTCTGGATTCATTTGAGGTATATTAGTCCACACAGATCAGATGTTTTCCTCTGCCATTGTTTCTCATCTCTTCAGTGGAGCAGAAACCCTAGTGGATGTTTAAAGGAGCTGTACTCTAAATAAAAAAAAAAAAACAGTGGGATAGTATTGCCTCCACACGGCTCTCACAGTGCGTTCCCTAATACATGAAATACCTACACTTTATCTTTACTTTACTTTTATATATATATATATATATATATATATATATATATATATATTTAGCTAATAATACATTGAATACAGGAAACAGCAAGTTAACCTCGTTATAGAACAACCACAACCTGAAATTTAATGGCTCTTACCTTCATCATCTCTCTCCTCATTCCCTTCAGCCTCCTCATTTTCTTTGTCTTAATTTATTGTGAATGGGCTGACCTCCTTCACACATGCAATAGTCAGTGCAACTGAGACTTGCAGCATGGCAGCTGCAATTTGTTTGGCTGCAGGCTTTCAATGCGCTGCAGCTGGTGACCTATAGCAAATTACATGGAGCCGTTGCTTGGGCAGAAAAAGCGGGCATGAAAGCCTTTAGCAACTTCCCACCCAAATTTAGTGATGTCTCTAGCCTTTGCAGGTGGCTCCTCTGATCTACAGCTTCCCACAACATGACCTGGAGATGAGCATGCAGTATGTGCAGAGAAACCCTCTTTAGTGAAGTGGTGCAAAGATGGTAAACTAAAGCCATATGTCCTGAAAATGGCCACGCAGCCGGCTACACCCTTTTTAAAGACGGTAATGTCGGCCAAGATCGCAGGCAGCCCTGTGGGTCTCTTTCGGTTAAAAGATTGATCTCAGGATTTTATAAATCAATTTCGGATTATTCAAAGGAAGATCGATTTGAATGCGAAAATTAAGGTTAAATTATGCTTTCATTTGTAATTCTGCCTAAGCTCTTCATGTTGGCTAACCAAATACAAGCAAATATTAAGAAACACAAGCTTGTTCTAACTTTAGCTAGGTGGCTTAAGCTAGGCTAACATAGCTACAGATTCATTCAACAGTTACATACCTTATCCTGAGCGCTTTTTTTCCTCCTGTCGTTTTTTATTTTCCCACTTCAGTTACAGATGGAAATTTCCTTTTTGGAGGTGTTACTATCATTATTCATCATGGAAATTTGTGGGGCATTGTAAAGGAAAGTTTGCAAATTAGCATACATTTAATAAGATAATGCCTAATTTGCATACTTTCAGTTCAATTTTGTTTTTGTCTTAATGTAACTTATCAACTGGGGAAGTTGATATCTATTAGTTATTGTTTTACCTTATTCACCTACAGTGTTTAGTGTCTTAATTAGCTTAATTACTCAAATTGCCCAAAATGCAACTTTTAGCAACCAAGCTTAATTTGATCCACTATCAATCAATCAATCAAAATGTATTTATAAAGCACTTTAAAATCCAAAGAGGACACAAAGTGCTATACAGTAAAACAATAAATTAATACATAAAAGCCTTAAATACAAACTCACACGACCTATATAATACAATTAAGAACAAAGATAAACCATACAATGAACAAATACGATCAATAGAACCAAACAGGAATTGTCAATTTCAGTTTTCAAAGGCCAAAGAATAAAGGTGGGTTTTAAGAAGAGACTTAAAAATAGACAGTGAAGATGCCTGTCTAATGTGCAGAGGTCAATCGTTCCACAATTTAGGAGCTGCTACAGAAAAAGCACGGTCCCCTTTTAGCTTGTGCTTTGTTTTAGCAATAGATAGAGGATCCACTGACCCCCACATACAGTGCATTACAGTAATCCAGCCGAGTGGTGACAAAGGCGTGGATTACTGTCTCAAAGTGCTGCCTAGAAAGGAATGGCTTTATTTTGGCCAATTGCCTCCAATGAAAAAAACTTGTTTTAACCATTGACCTAATCTGTCTGTCCAGCTTAAGGTCAGGGTCAATTGTAACCCCTAGGTTAGTGACTGTTGGCTTAATATATTGTCCCAAAGAACCCAGATCAGCACAGGGGGTCCCAGCAGTGCCACCAAAAAACATCACTTCTGTCTTACTTTCATTAAAACTTAAAAGGTTAACCCAGGATTTCCACAGGCTGCGTAACTACTGCGGAACGGCTCCGGAACGTCGGCGGAGTCAATCGGTTTCCATTAAAGTCAACGTGTGTATTTCCACCAGCTGCATAACGTCTGCGTTCCGACTCCGGCACAGCTCCGGCGGTCGCAGACCTGCGTATCAGATACGCAGAGCTTCTATTTTTGCCGGACGCCAGAGAGCTCCGCAGCAATTCAGCACACGGTAGATAGTGCGGGACAGGAAGTCGAACACAGAAACAAAATAAAACATCCGGTTAACTTTCAAAATAAAATACACCGTGCTCACGAAGGATCATATTTCTCTTCACTACACCTTGAAAACACGGCACGGAGTTGTTTCCTCTCTACTCCTCGGAATAGAAACAAACTGTTGGTGGTTTTGTGGTTCTATTCTGGGTGAATTCGCGAGATCTAGTGGGTCCTGGTGACTACAGCTGTCAGTCCTGGCCGCAGCCGTTCCGCAACAACTCCGGATCCGGTTGGTATTGACAGACGGCGCGGACCACGGAGACGTTCCGCAGCGGAGACGTTCCGCAACAGTTACGCAGCCTGTGGAAATCCTGGGTAAGAGCCATCCAGGCCTTTATGTCATCAAGACACTTAAGTAATGGACCAACAGTTTCATTCTTTTTAAGAGGGACATAGATCTGACTATCATCTGCATAACAGTGAAAAGACATACCATGTTTTCTAACCCAGGATTTCCACAGGCTGCGTAACCGCTGCGGAACGGCTCCGGAACGTCGGCGGAGTCAATCGGTTTCCATTAAAGTCAACGTGTGTATTTCCACCAGCTGCATAACGTCTGCGTTCCGACTCCGGCACAGCTCCGGCGGTCGCAGCCCTGTGCATCAGATACGCAGAGCTTCTATTTTTGCCGGACGCCGGAGAGCTCCGCAGCAATTCAGCACACGGCAGATAGTGCGGGACAGGAAGTCGAGCACAGAAACAAAATAAAACATCCGGTTCATTTTCAAAATAAAACACACCGTGCTTACAGCCGATCACATTTCCCTGCACTACACCTTGACAACGTCATAATGGGTGGAGACAAGCCTGAAGTCAACAGGTCAGAGGTTTTCAGACACCAGTTCACCCCTTTGACATCATGGATGAGGAGATGCTGATTGTGGAAGTCCAAAAACATGCAATAATTTATGCCCCGTCGCATCCTTTTTATAAAGACAACCTTAAAAAGGAAATGGCTTGGAAAGCAATAGCTGGAGCAATGAATGGGGACGGTAAGTTGTTAATTTTGTGAAAGAAATACAGATAGAAAACAAAGTCTTTACGTATATATATATATATATATATATATATATATATATATATATATATATATATAGGTCTATATAGGCTATATGATATCTATAGAGAATTTAACCATTTATTTAATATTGGTATTTGTGTTATATTGGGTTTGACATTACATAAAGTAAAATAAAGAAGAGTTAAATCTTTTCTATGTTACAACAATACTTTTTAAGTTAAGGCTATTGTGGGGGGATGTGCTGTAGAGACTGCCTCACTGTTGGTGTACTGACCACATGACCATGTAGGTGTTACTTTCACACTTGTAAATGAGGGGGCTGACAAGAAGTGGCCAAACAAAGTTTGTGCAAAAGTTTTTTGGATGGAAACAAACTCTTGTTGTGGTTCTGTTCCTGGAAACTCCAACCTGTTATATCGCGTGATCATACGTGAATTTGCGAGATCTCGTGGGTCCAAGACTTCAGCTGGCCGCAGCCGTTCCGCAACAACTCCGGATCCGGTGAGTATTGGGACCACGGAGACGTTCCGCAGCGGAGCCGTTCCGCAGCGGTTATGCAGCCTGTGGAAATCCTGGGTAAGTATTGAACCAAGCAGAAATAGATAAAGAGAGAAGAGAAGAGGGCCTAAAATTGAGCCCTGTGGGACCCCACAGGACAGAGGAGCAGAGGAAGACACAAAATCTCCACAGCTGACACAGAAAGTTCTACCTTCCAAATAGGACCTGACTTGAAATAGGACTTTCATGGTCCACTGTGTCAAACGCAGCAGTCAGATCAAGAAGCACCAGTAAACACAATAATAACACAATCCCCAGAGTCAGTAGCTAAAAGAATATCATTAAAAACTTTTAGAAGAGCTGATTCTGTGCTATGTAGGTTTTTAAAACCAGATTGTAAAACTTCAAGAATATTGTGCTCATCCAAGAAGGCCATTAATTGACTGCAAACTATCTTTTCAAGGATTTTTGCCATAAAGGATAGTTTAGATATAGGTCTAAAATATGCGAGATCTGCAGGATCCAGCCCAGGTTTTTTAATAGGGCTTGGGCGCCGCGTTGCATTCTGGGACGTGGCGGCCATACTGATAGCTTGCGAATGTAAACATACACCAAGTCGAACGAGGAGAAGAAGCAGAGTTGGGAGAAAGAAAAGGAAGAAAAACATGTTAAAATCCAGAAAAGGATGTGGAATTTACCGAGATACCTTAAATAGGGAAGCGAGGGACCGGTATGTGGAAAAAATCGGCACAATTAATGGTTTGGATCCCTATGAACTCCCTAACAAAGATTGGAGCACTGACGAAGACATGCTGCCACAGTTAAACATAAACGACATCTTTGCATATATCGTTTGTTGTGTGAGCGCCTACACTTCGGAACAGTTCCGAAGCTTCCGAGTCTCATGTGCAGTTCACAAATGGATGGGTTCAGGAGCTGCAGATCATAAAGCCGGCAAACAGTGGGAACACAGTAATCCGGACAAAGGTAAGCTGCGCTCCACCTAGCTACTAGGTGCTAGTTTAACCGTTAGTGCTAAAAACACAACTCGCTTAGTTAATGCAGCAGTTTTGTAGTACGCATTTTAGCTGTCAGCGGAGGGATAGCAACAGAAAGATGAAAATGGCACTTATTTTCAATGTTCAATGTTCACTTAAGCTATATAAAGTAATATTCAGATGTTATACTTTACTGTCGTATATATTAATGTCATTTATATGTCATGTATACACATTACTGAGGGGTTGAGGTTAATGTTTGGTTTCCTGCATAGAATGAAACATATTGCAAAGTTGTCCTTACATTTGTCATTCTTAATGTAAAGTGTTACCGTTAGTGCTAACAACACAACTCGCTTAGTTAATGCAGCAGTTTTGATACTGTGGAAGGTTATGTTTGGTCGTCTTACAGCGGCGATCCAAGCGAGCCGACGACTCCTTGTTATCTTGGATACTTGGTCTCCGTGGTTGCGCCTCCAAGCAGGAAAACGGTGGAAAGTTAATCCATTTTCGACCTTTTTCCCATGGCGATTATGTGTTGCGCTGTTACACCTCACAACACAGCAACGGTTTACCATGGTTGATGGTTTGTTGGTAAATAAGACACACGACTGAGAGCGACGTTACAGTGCGTAATAGTTCGAGCAGCAGTAAAGGAAGCTATCAACATGGCGGCCACGCCAAGTAATGACGTCATGACGCCCAAGCCCTATTAAAGGTTGCACTACTGTATGTTTCAAAAGTTTCGGGACCACCCCTGAGGAAAGGCTACTATTTAAAACTGCAAGAATAGATGGCCCTGTGGTAGGAACAACCTCCTTAAAAAGATGAGGAGGGATATTGTCAGTGGGAGAACCTGAGGGCTTCAAATGCCCAACAATTTTCTGTAAAACGGACAAAGTCACAGGTTCAAACTTGTCAAAGACAGCAGAGCAGAGGACAGGGATTGAGGGGTCATAAACCGAAGGTGAGATTTGAGCCCTAATGGTAGTGACCTTATCAATAAAAAAGTGAAGAAACTTTTCACACACACCATAGGAGGCGTCGAAACAGACAGTTATCGGTACATTGAGAACTGATTCAATAGTCTTAAATAAAACACAAGGCTTGTTACAATTTGACAGAATAATTTCAGCAAAAACTAGGCCTATAGATGACATTTCAATCATAAAAGTTCTTAGGAAACAACATTTCTGGGTTTCATATGGGCTGTATAGGGGTTTCCAGTAGACTAAAGGGCTTGACTACTGCTGAAACCACCAGAGCAGTGCAGCCCAATTGAACCCCAGTGTCCTGCTACAGCTGTGTGCCAAATTACTAACTCAGATGTCACTGGACCTTTGAAAACAGTGGCTCTGTGAATGGGGGAGTCGGTGGTAAAAGGGGGCTCTTGAGAAATCCAGCCTCCAACCACTGGAGGATACAATGGACCTTTGCTTGATGAAGTTCCAAAAAAATCCCCCACCAATCCAAATCAGGAGAAGTGGGGGGGGGGGGGGTTCAGCCAAGGTGGATAAGGTCACAGTGAGTTGCAAGAGGAGGAGATGGCCGGGAAGGTCACTCACTCAGGCCGAAGGGAGGAGCGAGTTATTCCACGGCTTGCTCTCACTTCATGTCTTTCTCTCTCTCTGTTTTTCTTCTAAATTAGGATAACAGAGTGACGGAGGGAGACTCAAAGACTGCCAGCTGTACGTACGGGAAGATGGTGCTGTCCCCCTCTGAGCTAAGGCAGGTTGAGTGAGTGAGTAGGTGAGTGAGAAAGGTTTCCCCCTTCAAGCTTAATGATCCATGTTTAACACAAGACAAACACCAGCCTGCGTTGTCCTGGGTAGTTGGGCGGTTGAGGGAATGCCTGGACAGGCATAGACATTCTGAAGATTCTAAGTGAGTGTAAATCAACCCCATTTCCTCTCACGTCGTAATGCCAAAGGCGGACCAGTGCTCTTGACCTTTTTACCATGGATCTCATGATTCTCATGTTAAGCTGTCCCTGTATCAGACTTGAAGGAGTCAATGTAGTTGGTGCGGCTCTTTCCTCTACAGTCTTTTAAGTTTGAGTATTTTTCACTCCACGGTTCAACCCATTATACTCAAGTTTGTCTTCAGCTACTATCTCAACCACTGTACGGTTTCTATGTGTTTATTTGACTTTATCTGACTTAGGGCGTCAAGCTATGTTTTGATAGCTCTCCAATTGCCCTAGAAGGGAGTGATGCTCCATGTACTCCCAAGACCTGTTTCTGTAACAAACGAGCGCCTGATTCAGTGTCATCGAAGATAGTGACGGACATGCTGTTTTAATCCTTGGTTCCTTGACGGGTCATCAGCCTGCACCTTAAGGAGCCCACGCCATTGTCAGAGGGATGGGAGCCTGGATGCTGTGCTTTATTCTGTTTCAACTGGGGACAACAGAAACACATGTTCGCAGATTAGGTTTCCCCTGACTGGATAACGAGAGGAATCGGCCACATATGCCAAGGTACTTTAGCTGAGTTATGATGTAAAACTGAAAAAATACTAGGCGTGTATACATTTGGGTCTGTGTATTTGATAAGTAAAATGGAACAGTAAATGACATTGTCCTACGGTAAGTAGTAGCAAAAAAAAGAGACGCTCTCATAACTCTTTATAATTTATAAAAGTCTGCCTGCAGCCCCTGACTGATTTAAGATAACAAATCCCTCGTCCTCTCTATTCATCTTTCGCCTGTCATCTCTTGAAGAGTGAGCTGCCATGTGAGTAAAGGCCAAGCGATGGCTTCCCCAGCTCAGACATGAACGCTGGCGCTCACCAAATCAAAGCCCTGCTCTCTGTCTTCGTGCCGACGACGATAATAGTTTAACAGTTAGGAATCTGAGGATTTATAGAAAGCAAAGTTCAACTTTTATCTCGGATTCCAGGGATTAATGTTGCAGTAAGGTCTCATAAATTGCTCTCTTTGTTGCATTTTGATGTATTTATTTTCAAGTCCATAAATCCATGCATTAACTGAACCCTTTGTGAAGAAGATGAGGGCCAGAGCCAGACAAGCAGGGCAGAGGCAGGAAAAGTGGGCCGGGCAGACGAACAAGGGGGATTAAGTTGTGGAGAAGTCAGAAAGCCAGTCCTCTTCTGAGCCCAGAGACATGTTATAGGGGTTCCTACTATGTCCCCCTGATGCATTTTAGAAAACCATTTAAGCGAAATGTCTATGTCTCACATTACAATATATGCTGCAAATATTTTTGATTCACTGCATTAACATTACAGCATCAGGGCTGCTCAACGCCGCTCAATGTGATAAGTCCTGCCTGTGTAACAAGACAGAAGAGGGTAGGAAGGGTAAGGAGGAGGGGGACCCAGGCTCTTGCTGAGATTTCTCATCTTTTTAACCCTAACCCGTAAGCGCTCGTTCTAAAGGAGTCTTTCTCTTTGAGTATCTGGCTTCTCTTTCTCCGCCGTTCCGCTATCCTGCATTTGCCCAGCCTTTCATGTGGTGACTCAATCCATCACCGTGGATTTACAGTAGGAGCCAGCTAGCGATGCCACTCATCCCCGGGTAAATGAACTTGACCATAGGGAAACTGTTCTATAGACTAATGGGGCTTCAGGCCAGGAGCTTACGCCCACCCTGGCTCCGAAGCCTAATTAGCCTCACCATTACCTCATGTCTGTAGGCAAAGGTCTTCAGAGCATGTTACCTTGAGCTGTATTTCTTAATTACAGGACTTTAGGAACCGGAGGGTGGGGAGTGGGGATTGAACGGGAGATGCCCTTCATTCCTCCCTGGCCTGAGAACACCTTTTCACCCTGATGAGAATGTGTAGAAATCATAACAACATGCTCAGTCTAATAGCCATAGTGCAGTTGATCATTAATGCAGGGTGGCGTATGTATACACTGCCTGCTGGGCTGCGCAGGTTAACTCGTCTGTGTGTATGCGTTTGAAAAAGAAACCAAAGGGTAAAAGTTCACAGTGGAGGGTCCACTGTGCTGAAAATTCCTCTGACACATGTGGAGCTAAAGCAGGGTACATAGGCCGAGGTTGCACAAAGGCATTGACTATGTTAGAGGACTTCAGAGCTGTCCACCTGTATTTTCTTAAACTTTCACTGCAGCCTTCCCCCGAGTCTTGTTGGCCTCTATCGAAGCAGTTTTAATTACACAGATTCTGACCTGTCATCTTGAAAGTTGGAGAACTCTGGAGGTCAGGACCTTCCTTGGTGTGCTACAAATTAGTCTCAACGCTGCCATGATTTCCCCTAGTTAGGGTGAGTGATAAAGGCAAAAAATATCACCTGCTTTCCAAATATGTGTGTTTTCATTGCAATGAAGCATTCTTTAATAGTCTGTATTTTCCTTATACTGTAGGTTTCCAGCAACGCTGTCATTTGAACGACTTTGTGCACCTTTGTAAAACCCAATACATGCAAATGTAAGTAGCAAAACAGTGTTTCTACATCTTCCAACCATACACCATTAAAATGGAATGTAGCAGTGCGTCCAGCTGGGGTATGAGAGCCCAGCAGCAGTAGCCATGCTGACCCTGTGTAATGACTGTAAGTGGATTACAAGGAGGCCCTGGTCACTGGTCATTAATATTGAGTCCACTAGAGTTACCTCCATGTGGCAGCAGCTACACCACAGGGACTGAGACCAGGACCTCCGAGATACCTGAGAAGCTCATTTCTCTGTGCAGAGCCTTAGATGAGCTGACAACCCTCTGATACTGAAAAGGACCACAGAAAGATTAAGAGAGATTAGTGGGGAGAATTTTTCTTTTTGGATGAAGGGTTGATTATTGAGTGTAGTATAGCCTTACCAGTGGTGGAATGTAACAAAGTACAAATACTTAATTACTGTACTTAAGTATATTTTTCACGTATCTGTACTTTACTTAAGTAGAATCAATAGTGCATACTTTTGACTTTTACTTCGTTACATTTTGCAGCAATTATCTATACTTTCTACTCCACTACATTTCTACAACGTTCCGTGACATTTTCGTTACATTTCTGCCAAAACATCTTCCTGACCGTCATATGTTTGTCTGACCAGTGAAGTTTGGTTGCCACAGATACTGTATATATGGGGCACCGCCGATCCTTCATCGGCTTTCAAGCTGGCGCCGGTGCTCCAGAGCCCGGGCGCAGTGCCGCTGACCCTCGGTAATACATCCTCCAGTAAAAGTGAGAATGAAAATTTTTGTTTTTTATTATTTGTCACGATTGTGACTGTCTGTTGTTCTGTTTCCTGTTTTATTTTGTAATAGTCTGTTTGCCCCTAGTCTTGTCTGGTTTTGCTTCCAGTCTTGTGTTTTCCCGCCTGTTTGATTGTTCTGCTTCGCCCTGATTAGTTTGACCTGTTTTATCACCTGTCCCTCGTTTGTCCTCATTACCTGGTGTATTCCCTGTTCTGTCTTTGTCTCTTGTTGGATTCTTGTCTAATGTTAGTTGTGGTGTTCCCTGTCGTGTGCTTCCTTGTATTCCTCAGGATAATCAACAAAACATGCTCTAGCAGATACCTAAATCATATATATATGTACATGTACGGCATCCGAATATATAAATATATATATCGGAAAAACACAGACGGAGATGGTGCGTTCAATGAAACTCATAATCTACAGCCTTGAGGTATATTCGTCGTTATTGTAAAATACCCTTTTGAATTTATTTCCTCTGCTCACAAAGACCTTGTAACAGACATGTAAACTTCACGTTGTTATTGCCATGTTCTGGAAAACATGGCGACATGTTAGGAGCTCTTGGCATCTCTGTATCAACACTGTACGGGGCTGACGGGCTCAACCCGATCATGTATCACTCAGCTTGTTCCTAGAGCCTAAATGTTGAGGCCTGGCCCCTGAACCTACACACTCCACACACCATGTTTTGACACATTGTCATCCTTTTTTCGGATGGCTAGGTATGAAGAAGAGCATATGGTGGCTGCATAGACACTCACTGTGTGCTGTTTCTAATCAAATAACTTGCCCAGATTGATTGCCTGCCTGCCCACCTGGGAGGTATAATGAGAACTCACATGATCCAAGGGAAGGATAAAAAACAAACAAAATCAGGGCTGAGAGGATTAAATGGGACCAAATGAAAGTAGGGAGAGAGACTTTCTTCTTTGCAAAGGAAGAATAACAATAAGCAGTGTGATTTTGTAATGGGTCATGTCCCTTTATGAGGTGTCGTAATTTCCAATAAAGAGCCATAGGTCCTGTGAAGAACTGGGACTATGGATTTGCCAATATATTACGTGTTGAGCAGACAGGAGACCGGGACTACCAGGCCCCGTCTAGGCCAGACCTGGTGGATTGAGGACAGATCTGTTTCACACAACACGTTAAACTGTCAAAGTGATTGTGACTCACATAAAAGAAACCATGTGACAGGGCCCTAAGACAAACAACCCATGAAACGGATTACCTTTGCCAAAAAACAACAGTTTAAGTATGATGACTTTTGGAACTCTGAGACGTTATTGAGAAAACGCAGCATGAGGTCAAAATAGAAATGGCAAAACGAAAGGGGCATCTGACAAGCAAGGTGTCAGAAAAAGAAAGAGATGCTTAAGGCCTAGTTAGTCAAAATCCAGAGGCGGGAGAGCAGAAGGGAGTTCTTCCCAGCAGTCAGTTGGAGCCTGTGTGTCATGTGTAAGCAGGTGTTGATGGCGGGGAGTGGTGCTGCAGCAGCCTAGGGAGCAGTTGGGGTTTTGACTGCAGACAATAGGCCCTAATGAGTGATACTCCACAGGGGCCTGTGCACAGCCAGCCAGAGGTTGAGAGAACGAAGCGGCCCTTTAAGTGAAGCCATCTGAAAGGAGGAAATGCCCACAGTCCAAAGTCTGGCTGCCTGGCACTCTGACCGCTCTGCAGCCCTCCAGAGAGGCTCCAGCCGCGAGGCAGAAACCAGCCCCCCCTCAGCCTGTGCAACAGAGCAGCAGCGGAGCTCACACGCAGGCCGCAGACAGACTGATTAGTCCTCCAAGCTTTGTAATTAGACTACATTGTTAACATTGGAAAAGCACAGACTTTGACTTGTCTTTTTGTAGGTTGTTGAAAACCTGTACAGAAACATATTGTATTTCCAAACTATTTAAGCTTCAAAGTGGCGAGTGGGATATTCGCTAAGTGCAGCTGTCTTTTTCTTTGAGGACTGGAGAGGCTACTGTTCGGGAACAATATGCAAGTGATAGTCATTACCTGATGCTAAAGCTATGCCTGTTGGATTATATACATTCCTGCTCCTGCAATGACTCCCCCAGACTGTTGCTAAAGGCTTGAAAGAGGATGTGTCAGCCAAAATGTTGAGTTATACAAGGCTTTTAATGGTCCTGAAAATATGGTGTCATCTAAATAGTGCTCAAATAGGATTTTATCTCCAGATATTGGCAACAACCGTAAGTGAAAAATACAAGTGAGTGAATTAATAAAATATTATGATCTTGAGATCTGCAACTAATTACACAAGAGCATCTTGGCTATTTTAGTATTGTTGAGTGTGTTTTACTGTTGCCCAGTACACTTTTTTGTTTCCCTGTAAAACACTCTTCTTGTGCAGTAAAACAGTCAGCTACACGGAAATAAAATAAACATATTTTATATCTACTATCAACATCTGTGTCATCTCTCCATAAATGATTCGGGCCAACCAAAGACTATTGATAGCCATCTGTCATGTACAATGATGGTGCAGGCCACCCTGGCAGCCAGTCCATCCATCCATCCATCCATCCATCCATCCATCCATCCATCCATCCATCCATCCATCCATCCATCCATCCATCCATCCATCCATCCATCCATCCATCCATCCATCCATCCATCCATCCATGTCTTTATTCAGGATCCTAGTGGTCTGAGGGTAGATGCTCCTCCTAAGCCTCTCAGTGCTGGCCTGGTATATCCAGTACCTTTTTCCCGACCTTAACAGTAAGGAAAAGGCTGTTATCCAGGTAGTTTAGATTAGAGGGTGACGCAGGAATCATTTGTCGCTCCCATCCCATCCAGAGCTCACGGTAATACTCCCGCCATATCCCGATTACGTGACTGCCCCCCCCAAAAACAAATCCTTAATTAATCGCGTTCGTTAATTGTGGTCAAATCACTGAGGTTGCCATGGAAATTTAGGCTACACTATAAATGCATTACCTGCAGGCCTAGGCGATTTCATTACGTAATTCCCAGTAAAACTACAAAGTGTAATTTTTACATTTCAGTTTATGTACAGATTAAATGGACTGACAAACACTGACACACATTTATACTCCGATGCACAGCATCTGGGGCAATTCAGGGTTCAGTGTCTTGCCCAAGGACACTTCAAAATAGGACTGCAGGGCCAGGGATCGAACCACCAAACTTCCGATTGGCAGGCACCCGCGCTACCACTGAGCCACAGCCTAATTAAGAGACATAAAACCTGGGACAGGTCACAAGTAAATATTGCTTTTCAATAAGAGATCACAAGATTTAGATTGCTAAATGAAATGAAACTTTGTTACAGAACAAAAATGATGCAACTGCAGTGTGAATACCACCATTACTCTACCACTATTACTGCAGTACAAATAATAATACAAAAAACGAAATGAGAGTTACATTTTAAACTTACTTTAATTGGATTGCTTGAAAATAACAAAAGAATAACCAAGGCTATACAAAGCAGTTACAGAGGTGTACAGTGCTGTGCTCAAAATAAATGATGTGATGAACAACAGAGTTGTCTCCAGGCCAAGTCCTCTCTCAATTGCATTCGTCTGTTCACATGGAACGCTCTTTTTCTTTTCATGCCTTCCACAAGGATGTCTCATTATTTCCAAGCAACTATATTCCTCTTTCTTTCTTTTTCTGATTAGCCAGACGACGCCAGCGCTGGAGCTGTACCATCATAAAGGTCTCAAGCAGCACCTCCTCTCTAATGATGGGAGGACAGGGGACCTCTCACTACACTTAACAAGTCGTCCTCTTCGTCTGTTCCCACTCTCTCTTCCCATCCCCAGCTTTTCCATTTCCATCCTCCACTCAACATCTATCTTCATCTCATTTCACTCTTTTTACCCATGTGTTATTCTTCACTCCTTTTCCAAAAACAGGCCTACCACTCACTCCTCTCCTTGCTCTTTATTACCTCTTACCTCTTGCCCACTCTCTCCTCTTCAGCTGCTACCTCAGCTCTCCCTTCATCCTGAGACAGGGGAGAAAAGGATCAAAGGGCCCCTGATGTCTTCCTGGAGAGGTTATACAGCAAAAGTCAAATTGTATTAGAGCTCTCCAAGCATTAGCGAGTGAGGCAGTGCCAAACGTGGACGGCCTCTCAGACCGCACTTTCAAAATAATAATTACACTGTAAGAGTTGAAGCGAGGGAGACAGAGGAGCAAGGATGTAAAGGGAGGAGGAAAGAAAAAGAGGGAAGATCTGTGTTTTTGTTTAAGCGTGCTGAACGTCTTAAAAGAGTAAAACCAGCTGCTAACTCTGGGCGAGGAGAAGGGGGAGCGGAGGCAACACAATCAGTCTAGAAGAACGGATTTTGCCAGCTCAAGGCTATTAAGAGGCCTTGTAAGGCCAGCAGTACCAAGGCTAGATTACTAACCAGGCACCTGTCCTGAGGCCCCAGACCTGAACATGCCAATTGATTTTGGTGATATAATTTAAATTTCTTAGTGAATTTTTAGAACATAAGTGCAATATCAACTAAAGTGGCTCCTACATTTGTGGCCCTGTCTTCCAAAAAGGCCTTATGATGTTTATAAGTAGGCTTTCACATCAGGGACCTTGGTCCAGATCCGAGTACACTTGACCCCAAAGTCTAGCTCTTTTGATTTGTGTGAATACTATGTACTGTGCCCGGGCAGGGATCGACGAACCATGCCCAGGTTCAGTTGAAAAGGTGGGCTCAAGTATGGTTCATGTGTACTTTGGTGCAGTTCCCATCAGGTGTGAAAACTAACTGTACTAAAACACAGAAGTGGAATGGAAATAGAAATTTAGAATGTAACGTGTAACATTTGACTGACTCGTTCAGTCGGTGAGTACAGTTGCAAAGGCAATCTCATCCTTGAACTACACAACAACGGGTGATAAAGTAGGAAGGCAGGCTAGAGGGTTCTTCTTGACATTGTACATGCTATTGGACAGAGATAGATGTGAGTTTTGACTTTGACTTCTGCTGTTTGGACACATCCATCTGAGACTGGGTGCACTAGCGTCACCTGACCAATAGACCAGAGAGAACCAGGCAGTCGAGGATCCATTACCATGACTACCTGTTCAAACTGAATGTTTGTGGCGTCCTTCTGCCACTTCGGTTAAGGTTGCAGATTTGGTAGATGATGCTGTATGTTCTGTCCTCACGATTGCGTGTCTGGGCAAGGCTAGACAGATAGCGAACAGAAACTCCAATAAACCGTGTTTTAGAATATGTGTGGCTTTATTGATGGCCGTTTCTGTAAAACTGAAAGATACAATACAAAGCATGTATCAATATACTGTACACATATGCATATGAAATAATGACATGTAAATAGGTACACGTATGAAATGATAGTTAACTTAATGCAATTAACATTAATCCAGTACAGGTATTTTAACTTCTCTCTACAGGTAACATGGAAGGTAAGTAACTCAAGTAAGTATTAACACAGGAATGAACAGCTAACTTAGCACAGACCTCAATAGGAATGCTCCTTCATGCTAGCTGCTAAGCCAAAAAAGCAAATAAACAACATGTGTATTATATATTCATCTAGCAACAGCCATTTCTTTTCACGGATTAATTTAACCATGAAAACACTCATTCTAACATTTTGCATCTTTACTTACGGACATATGCCAGATCAGACTATTACTCATCACTAATAGAAGAAAATAAGAACAACCCAAGGTTTCATTTCAGCACTGTAGCCAGGCTGACAGACAGTCACAGCTCTACTGAGCCATCTATTCCTATAGCTCTGAGTAGTGACGATTTCATGAGCTTCTTTGATGATAAAATTATAACAATTAGAGATAAAATTAATCACCTCTTGCCCTCAACTTCTAACAGTTCACCTTCAAACGCAGGACTGTTAGAAGGAACGACAAGACCTGACATACTTAGACTGCTTTTACCCTATAAACCTTCAACAATTAATGTTAAAGGACTCTTCAGCTAAGCCATCTACCTGTCTCATCCCAACAAGGCTACTTAAAGAAGTGCTACCACTGGTTAACATTTCATTATTAGATATGATTAATATGTCTTTATTAACAGGTTATGTACCACAGTCATTTAAAGTAGCTGTGATAAAACCTATTCTGAAAAAAACCCACCCTCAATCCTGAGGTCTTAGCAGGGCCGGATTGGGACTCATTTTCAGCCCTGGAGTTTCATGCCTTAGACCGGCCCACTTTAGTTCACGACTAAAGGCTTAATTCATTTTACTTTTATCCTATTCCCTTTCAATCGTGAGCTTTGTATATTCACTATTGTTTGATTAAAAACATAATGGGTCACTAGTAACACTTGGGAATAGAAAGTTGTTATATTGTAAATAATGTGATCACTGCAAAAAAAAATGCTTTTCTTACTTAGTATTTTTGTCTCGTGTATCTAAAAGAAAATCTTACATCAAGATGCATTAACTAAACAAGTATGAAAAAACACCTCAAAATTAAGTGATTTTTGCTTAAAACAAGGCACATTATCTGCCAAAAATAATTGTTTTAGATTTAGCTTGTTTTAAGCAACAACAAAAAAACAAAATCACTTAATTTTTAGGTTTTTTTCAGAAAACGACATAATTTCACTTGTCTAGTAAATGTATCTTGAATTAAGAATATTTAGATATTTGAACTGGAAACAGGTAAGATACGAAGTAAGAAAAGCATTTTTTCAGTGATAACGTTTTCTTATTCACACATGATGGTACATCAGCAGCTTCCCTGTGTCTCAGTGAGAACATTAGTCTCTTCACAGCTGGCTCTGTGTCTGACACTAAATGAAATGTTTTACATTTATTTCTCACCACAAATATCCCCTTTTTACAAAGCTTTCAAATCAAGTCAAGTCAGTTTCATTAATGATTCATTATTATTAATGTATAATAATCTCAGGACATGTTTCATTGAGCAGGGTTCTGGTGTGGTGGGCTCATGACTGGAGCTCGGTAACGTTACCGGGTCTCGCTGCTCGTCACTGTTAGCTGCAAACCGGACTAGAGGCGGCTGCTGCTGAACAGCTACAAGAAAAACGTTTGATACATGAACGGTGGTTTGCAGACAACGTTGTTTTGCACGGTCGCGAGCATCTTGCACTGCTCCTAACTACCTTAACGTTATTACTTACCGGCCTCGTCGTCTTCATTTGTTTTTTTGAGGAAAAATGTGCTCAGCTTAGAACATTTGGCTGCGTCACTTTCCAAAGCTTTCTTCTTTTTTATTCTGGCCTTTTCAGCGCCGCCTTTGCGCTTCCTGTTATCCATTTTTATCAGACTTTTTTATTTTGAGCAACTTTCAAGGTGCCGTGTCAGGGCGGGGGGGGGTGGGGGGGGGGTGCGAAATTACGAATCCCACTATGGCAACGCCAAGACCCGCCCTCCGAAGCAGCTCGATTGGTTGGGGTTAGGCATTTCACCTCGAGTGGTTAAGGTTAGGATAGCGGATTGGTCAGGGGATAGGACCTGAACAAATCAGGTTACGTTACCTTGGACGCCTGGCCAATATAGTGATTGAAGGGCGGGTCTTGGCGTTGCCATAGTGGGATTCGTAATTTCGCGGGGGGCAGGGAGTCAAAAAATAATCACGTCATCATTAACCTGCAGGCTGCACTCTGCGAGAAAATATTAAATAAAAAAAGAGTGGGACTGCGATAAAATAATGAATAAAAAGAGTGGGGCTGCTGTGAGTGCAGGCAGCCATAGGGACAGCATCCATATTTCAACCCAGTGCCATGACAACAACGGCCCTCGCGGCCAAAAAAACAGACCGGCCCACCGGGAATTTTCCCGGTGCTCCCGATTAGCCAATCCGGGCCTGGGTCTTAGTCAACTATAGACCTATATCTAATCTCCCCTTCCTCTCCAAAATCCTTGAGAAGGTAGTTGCTAATCAGTTATGTGATTTCCTACATGGCAATAGTTTATTTGAGGACTTTCAGTCAGGATTTAGAAAGCATCACTGGTGAAAATTACTAACGACCTTCTAACTGCTTCAGACAAAGGACTTGTCTCCATACTTGTCTTACTAGATCTTAGTGCTGCCTTTGACACTATTGGCCATACCATACTGTTACAGAGACTGGAACTGTTATGGTTTTGGGGTTTTTGTCTTATTTTGGTAGTCTGTTTTGTATTTTGTTTCCTGTTTTATTTTGAAGTCTGGTTTTTCTCCCTAGTCATGTCTGGTTTTACTTCCTGTCTTTTGGTTTTTCCCGCTCTTGTGATTGTCTGATGTTTTCCACCTGTTTCCCAGCCCTTGTGTCACCTGCCTCTTGTTTCCTCGTTATCCTCTGTATTTAGTCTTTGTGTTTCCCTTGTCCTGTGTCGGATCATTGTATTCTGTTTTTTGTTGTGTCCCGTCTTGTCCTGTCGTGGCTACTCTGTCCTGCTTCCTGGTTCGCTTTCCTTGTGTTTATTTTCCTCGAGTAAGTTTGGCCTCCTTGGGACTCTTTTGTTTGTAGTTTTTTTGTTAATAAATCTTCAAGCTCAACAAACTCCTGCCTGCTCTCTGCGTTTGGGTCCAAACCTTGTAGCAACCCTGACAGGAACACTTAGTTGGTATTAAAGGAATCGCACTGAGCTGGTTTAAGTCCTATTTCTCTGATCGATCTCAATTTGTTAATGTTAATGACAAATCCTCCAAGTATGCTAAAGTTAACCATGGCGTTCCACAAGGCTCAGTGCTTGGACCAATTCTATTCTCCTTATATATGCTTCCTCTAGGCAATATTATTAGGAAACACTCAATTAACTTTCACTGTTATGCAGATGACACCCAATTATACTTATCAATCAAACCAGATGAAATCAGTCAGTTAGCTAAACTTCAAGCATGCATCAAAGATATAAAATCATGGATGACCTACAACTTTCTGATGCTAAACTCAAGCAAAACTGAGGTGATTGTGCTGGGATCTAAACAACTTCGAAACTTACTATCTAAAGATATAGCTACACTGGATGGTATCGCCCTGGCCTCCAGCACTACTGTCAGAAATCTAGGAGTTATTTTTGATCAGGATATATCCTTTAATGCCCACTTAAAACAAACCTCAAGAACAGCCTTTTTTCATCTTCGTAACATTGCCAAAATAAGGAACATCCTGTCTCAGAACGATGCTGAAAAACTAGTCCATGCATTCGTTACTTCCAGGCTGGACTATTGTAATTCCTTACTATCATGAAGCTCAAATAAGTCACGTAAGACTCTCCAGCTGCAGCACGTGTTCTGACAAGAACTAAGAAAAGAGATCATAAAGAACTCATAGTACCTTACTGTCCCACTAGAGCACTGCGCTCCCAGAATGCAGAGTTACATGTGGTTCCTAGAATCTCTAAAAGTAGAATGGGACCAGAGCCTTTAGCTATCAGGCTCCTCTCCTATGGAACCAGCTCCCAGTCTGGGTCCCGGAGGCAGATACTGTCACCACATTCAAGAGTAAACTTAAGACTCTCCTCTTTGATAAAGCTTATAGTTAGGGAGTGATGAGTTGCAGCATCTGCCTAGCCCAGCCCACCTGCTTCTCTGTCCCAGAAATGCTTGTTACTGACCTAGCCCTGGGAGCTTGCTCCCCGGAGTCTTTCTGTTTATTTTCACCCAGGATGAAATCCCGGGATTAGGATGGCACCAAAATCATGGTTCCAGCTGTTACCGTGGTTCTGCTGAAATTCCCTGCTATGCCGTGCTGCTCCCTGCGCTGCTACAACCATTATTACTAGTCACTGTTTCATTATCTATACTGTGATACCCCCCAACGGCACGTCAGACACCACCTACCAAGAGCCTGGGTCTGTCTGAGATTTCTTCCTAAAAGGAGCTTAAACGAAAGGAGAGCACTGTTTCACATGCACACAGTAGCTTGCTCTTTGTTCAACTGAAAACAAAATGGAGAATGGAAAGCAAAACTTAAGAATACCTTAGCTCTATCTAAAATGTCCATTAGGGGTCAGTATATTCAAAGTATAAACAGGGATAACAGAACACTCCCTGCCTGGTATATTAGCCTGGGTCTGTCCGAGGTTTCTTCCTAAAAGGGAGTTTTTCCTTGCCACTGTTGCACTAGTGCTTGCTCTTGGGGGGATTTGTTGGGTTTTTTGTAAATTATAGAGTGTGGTCTAGACCTACTCTATCTGTAAAGTGTCTTGAGATAACTCTGTTATGATTTGATACTATAAATAAAATTGAATTGAATATTAACAAGTATACCACTATTCTTTAGTCCTTCTGTCCACTCTCAGACAATAGTACAATAACCTCTGTAACATGCCTGAGGTACGTTTTGGCAGTCCCTTGTCGCATGATTCTGACCTCAACCTTCCGCACCTTGTTGTCACCACTAGGTATGGCTTTGACTATAAGCCCAAGAGGCCACTCATTACGCATTCCACTTGACTGTCCTTCAGCAGGACGACGGCACCTCGTTGAATGTTGGGTCTCTCTCCTTTCCTCTTCCTCCTCATCTGCAATGTTGCAAGGTACTCCTGTCTCCACTTTTTCTAGAAACTGTCGGCGAGACTTTGGACTTGTCTCCACTGACATTTGTAGTCTTTGAGCTCAAAGTCTCCGGGAGGTGCTGACACAACGCTGGCTTTCTGAGTCAGAAGCATTGCAGGTGAGAGAACTTCAGGGGTTTCAGGATCAGTTGAAACAGGAACTAAAGGTCTGGCGTTTATTATGGCCATGACTTCTACCAAAAGAGTGGTCAATACCTCACATGTGATGCGAGTGATTGTAGTTTTTAACAGTAGACCATCAAGAATACGTCGGACAACACCAATCATTCTCTCCCACACTCCTTCCATGTGAGATTAATGAGGTACATTGAATGTCCAAGTACAGCCTTGGTCCATCAAGTAGCCTTTAACCTCTGGGTCATGAATATTGATTTTCAGTTCCTTGCAGGCTCCAATAAAGTTTGTACCTTGGTCCGAGCGAAGGTGCTTGACTGGTCCTCTAATTGACAAGAATCGACGCAAGGCGTTAACAAAGCTGGAAGTCGACATTGACTCTATAACTTCCAGATGAACTGCTCGAGTACTCAAGCAGGTAAATACCACAGCCCATCTTTTGCTTTCAGCACTGTTCCTTCTAGTGTGGCGGGACGTGATACCCCATGGCCCAGCCTGCCAGCCTGTACAGTTCTCTGTACAAGAAGTCTGAGAAAATGACCTTGCAATATGAGTAAGCGTTGCCATACCTCTCACGAGAGACTTCCAGCCTGAGAAGCGTTCAAATCTGTATGACCCAAGCAACTGTTCTGTGACCTTTGTGACAAGGGCGGTCACTTGAGGACGTATCTCTTCATCCAATGATGAAGAGAAGCTCAAATGATTCAGTCTCCTTGTATATGTCTGTCTCAAGAACTCTGGACCAGAGAGCCAGCTGGTGTACCTAAGGTGGGCTGCTGGAATGAACCTAGTCCCGTGATCAGCTGGATTTTGATCTGTACTGACATGATGCCACTGTTCTGGTTTTGTGGACTTCCTGATCCGGGTCACTCTATGTGCCACATACACATAGAATCGCAGAGAGGTGTTGTGGATTTAACCTAGGACTATTCTACTGTCTGTGTAGAACTTGACTCCATGCAGTTCGATGTCACTCTCTTCCGTAATCAGTTCTGCTAGTTCAACTGCTAAGACAGCAGCACAGAGTTCTAAGCATGGGACAGTGTGAGCAGGGTATGGTGCCAGCTTTGCTTTGCCCATGATAAATCCCACATGGCACTGGCCATTAGTGTCTATGACCCTGAGGTAAGCAACAGCTGCTATTGCCGTTGTTGATGCGTCTGCAAATATCAATATCTCTCTCTTTTGAGTGCAGGACAATGAAACTGGTATGTAGGGCCTATGGATTTGCAATTGTTTGAGATCAGTGAGTGAGTCATGCCAAGTTCTCCACTGTGCTTCCCTGTCTGCCGTTAAAGGTTCGTCCCATTCATATTGCTCTGAGGAAAGTCCCCTAAACAATGCTTTTCCCTGCATACAGGCTATTCACCGCAGAAAGTATTCCTCTCCGTGTGAATGGCTTTACATCCTGTGCCACTTGGAACGTAAAACTGTCTGTAAGTTCCAACTCACCCCAAGACTTCGCTGGAGAGGCAGAGGGTCAACACTCCAGATCTTTGAAGTTATTGGCTCTCTCCTCTGGTGGGAACGCATCCATTACCTGGTCGCTGTTTGAAGCTATTTTATGAAGCCTTATGTTTGACTCTGCCATCATGTTTTTTGAGCGTTTCAGTAGGTCAATAGCTTCCCCGTCACTGGACACAGAGGCAAGTCCATCATCCACGTAAAAGTTTCGAAAGACAAACTGTTTTGCGTCTGGACCATGTTCCTTCTCACCCAGTGCAGCTGCTCTTCTCAAGCCATATGGCCACAGCTGGTGAAGGGCTGTTTCTAAAAACATGCACCTTCATGTGGAACTCAGTGATTTCCTTGCTGAGGTCATTATCCTGGAACCACTGGAATCTGAGATACTTTCGATGATCTTCTCTGACCTTAAAGCAGTAGAACATCTGCTCAACATCCACAGTAACGACTACTTGTTCGCCAAGCAACGTGTTATTTAGGTCTGGTCTCCTGAGGAGTGTATCATTCAAGGAAACACCTTCCAACTGTGCACTTGAATCGAATACAACTCAAATCTTTCCGGTTTTTGGGGGTGGTACACCCCAAATATGGGCAAGTACCAAGACTCTTCACCTTGCTTCAGCGGTGGTGCTGGTTCTGCTTGATCATTGTCGAACATCTTTTGCATAAAATCAACAAAATGTTCTCTCATATCTGCTTTCTTCTGGAGTGTGCGCTGCAGGGTACCTAGACGTCTCAAAGCTTGGTTTCTGTTTGGAAGAGAACTTCTTGGTGAGCGAAATGGCAAAGGTGCGACCCAATGTAGACTTCTCTGTCCATTGTGTCAAGGAAAATGCCATCTTCGACAGACAGAGCAGGTTTGTCATCATCTGGGTTTCTTTGAAAAACCTTGTTTCCAAGGTTGTCTATGTTGTTGGCAGGAGTAACGTCCTCAGGATAGAAAGAAGGGCTCAAATAATGTTGCGGTATAGGGGCACTGAACTTCTCCTTTACATGAATCGTTCCTGTGCATGGCATGAGAAATGAGCTGCATCCATTTTGCAGCACATTTGTTCTGAAGACATTCACTTTGGATGGCTTGTGAGCGCTTCCAAGACAGACTTCACCCACAGTTACCCAGCCTAAGTCCAGTCTCTGAGCATATGGTGCATTATGTGGACCATTGTACTGCTCGCGTACCTTGTGTACACTCAAAACATCCCACCCTAGCAACAGAAGAATAAGAGCATTGGGGTCAAGTGGTGGAATTTTGTCTGTGACTGGTTTCAGATGAGGGAAGTACTGAGTGATGTCACCTGTCATCTGGCATCATATTGCACTCTAACAGAGGGGGAAGTGCTACCTGGGTTTTCCCATCAAGTGATGCAACCATTACATTGCTGGCTTTCCTTCCTGCAGTCTCCATTACACCTGAGCATGTCTTTAGAGTGTAGGAGGATGAATCTCTGCTGATGCCAAATAGGTTGAAGAACTCTGGCTTCACCAGGAAATGGTTACTTTGGTCATCTACACTTTCTCAGCCTTGTCAGGATGGTTAGTGGGGTACAGATAAACTAGGCAGATTTTGGAACATGATCTGGGCCGAAGAGTCTTGTCACAGATTTCCGTGCACTTGGATGTTACCTCAGGCGACAAACTGCTCTCTCGCTCCCCGCCGTGCTCTTGCTCCCTAACCAGAGTCTCTGTTAACCAAGGAGCTGGATCTGGGTGTAATGCAGAGATGTGCTTATCACTATTATACTCTTTGCACTTCACAGCTGCCTTACAGTCCTTGGCTATGTGCTTTGTAGATGCACAACACCGGAAGCAGATTGACATTTCCTTCAAATAAGCCTTCCTTTCATCAAGATGCTTGCTCCTAAATCCACGGCACTTTGCCAAAGGGTGTGGCTTGTTATGGATAGGACACTGATTGTTTGTTTCATCTGCTTTCTTTCCAGATGTGTTGTCCTGGTAAGCTGGAGGTGGGTCTGTCACTTCAGTTTTCCTTACTGAAACAGGTGTCCGATTACTGTACCGTACAGGTTTCTCTAGCTTTGGATTGCTTGAGCTATTCGATGTGGAAAATACAAAACTTGGATCATTCCTGGTCTTTGCTTGGCTGCATATGAATCTTACAAAGAAACTGAATGGTGCAAAGGAAACTCAATGGTCTTCTTTGTACTTGGAGCCTTGCATAATCCAGCATTCCTGCAGGCCATATGGAAGTTTTTCCACTATAGAATTTACTCCTCTTGTGGTGACAAGATATGCCAGACCAGGTAGGTGTCCGCCTGACTTCGCTCACTCTATCTCCAGAAGTATGTCTCCTAGGTCTCTGAGCAGCTGGCTGTCCTTGTTAGAGATTCTGGGAAATTTCTCCAGCTTTTGTAGCAGGGCATGTTCAATCACCTCAGGACAACCGTAAGTGTCCTCTAGTCGCTGCCAAATCACGATGACACCTGCTGTTGGATTGTGAACATGAACCGACCTAATCCGCATTACTTGTGACAATGACTCTGGAGCCACTTTGTGAGTAGGTCAAGCTCCTCTCTGGCTGTTAGATTGAGATCCCTCATAGCATCTTGAAAAGAGGTTTTCCATGCCCAATAGTTTTCTGGATGGCCATCAAATTTGAACAGCCCAGAACTTAGCATCTCCCTCCTGACCAGGTATTTTGTGAAGTCCATTTTTTGTAGTGGGTCAAGTGGATAGTCTATAAGGCTGCATGTGTGAGATGTTGGCGTAGGGGGATAACGTGAATGTTGTGCATTTTGCATGTCCTCTACCCTCTCGTCTTTGATGGGCAACTTTGACATAATATTTACTGTCTTTGTAGGTGGATGGCTGTGTACTGGATTGTGCTTTCTGCATGTGTGGGTGTGACAGGCAGTAGCTGTGAGAATAAAGCTTGTCGCTGAGTGTGTGGTACTGAGGAGTGAGCCTGCACATACTCACTGGTACATTGAGCACGATCCTTAGGGGTAATCTGGGCAAAGTCTTCAAGACGCTCCTCTTCGATTTCAGCTGCCGCTTCGTAAACTCCTGCTTCAGCTGAGGCTGCCGTGGCATTCCTCTGGCTTTGTAGCACATACAGACTTGCCTCAATTTGAGCTTTCTCCCTCATCATCACTGCCTCGCTGGCTGAAGACCTGCTCGATCTTCCTGATGACTTGGAGCCTGAGACTTGTGACCTGGTCTCATGAGTTTGGTCCATGATGCTGCTTTGAAGAGCTATGGAAGCAGTGTGCTGATTACAGTTGTATTCCACTGTCTGCGCCCGCTGTGTGATGTCCTTTTACTGTTCTGTCCTCACGATTGCGTGTCTAGGCAAGGCTAGACAGATAGCGAACAGAAACTCCAATAAACCGTGTTTTAGAATATGCGTGGCTTTATTGATGGCTGTTTCTGTAAAACTGAAAGATACAATACAAAGCATGTATCAATATACTGTACACATATGCATATGAAATAATGACATGTAAATAGGTACATGTATGAAATGATAGTTAACTTAATGCAATTAACATTATACTTGAATGCCCATGCATTTTCCAGTACAGGTATTTTAACTTCTCTCCACAGGTAACATGGAAGGTAATTAACTCAAGTAAGTATTAACATAGGAATGTACAGCTAATTTAGCACAGACCTCAATAGGAATGCTCCTTCAAGCTAGCTGCTAAGCCAAAAAGTGAAGCAAAAAAACATGTGTATTATATATTCATCTAACAGCCATTTCTTTTCACAGATTAATTTCACCATGAAAACACTCATTCTAACATTTTGCATCTTTACTTACGGACATATCTCAACACAGTCTCACTCCCAACTCGTCAAATGTCTGACGCATGGCCAAGGACCCGTGGCGTTAAGTTTCAACGCCAGGGAGGTACCCGTTGCGTTATTTTCCGACGACGGGGTCCGTCAGATAGACAGTCATGTTAATCCCTCACCGTCAGATATCGACGAAAGAAAAAACACACCCCCTTAACTCGAAATCTGTGACAGTTTTATTATTGGTATTTTTAGCCCAATAACCGCTGTTTTAATCAACATTATTCACGAGATCTTATCATGGTTTATATGCATTTCTGTTAATGTTATTATTTCGGTCTATTTCGGCCAGAGAAGCTGAGTTTCTTTGTTGTTTATTGATATTTTTTAAACTATAACGCTACATCTATCAACATTTATTTAGATGTTATCATGGTATTAATTTCTTTATTTTAACAATATTATTTCGGTCTTCTTACCGGTGAAATATTACAGTATGCTGTAATACAGAACATTACGATATGATCCGAGCTAGACTTATTCAAAGCTGATATCCCACAATGCAATGCGGCCATTCATTCACAGAATCAAACAGCGATCAGCTGGTCTTTAACGACAGTATTGCTTCAATGTACATATATATATATAATCAGTGTTTTTATCACCAGCAACAACACGTTACTCAGCTTTGTTCCAGATATACACACACACCGTAATAACGTTTAAAAACAACTCCCAAGCGTGCGTATTTGTAGTTCTTTCGAGGTGGGCAGCTGCGAGCTGCCTATGTTCGATTCCTGTGGTTTCTGATGTCTGCCGTGAATGGGCTTCATTCCATTTCAGATTGCCGCCGGCCGACCGAGCAGACAATACATGAGACAAATACATGAAACTGTATTTTATTATTATTATTATCTTCATTGTTTAAATCCTTAAATACAATGTTAGACAAAAACATCAATATTATGAATATTATGTATTTTTGTATCTTCTTATCTGCCGAGCGGCACGTATTACGTCACTTCTTCAGCTGATTTTTTAAAACGTTATTACGGTGCATAACTTCCTGGAACAAAACTGAGCTATGTGTTGTTGTTGGTGATAAAACCACTGATTATATATATATATATATATGAAGATTGAAGATCATATCGTAATGTTCTGTATTACAGCGTACTGTAATATGTCACCGGTAATAAGACCGAAATAATATTATTAAAATAAAGAAATGAATATCATAACATCTAAATAAATGTTGATAGATGTAGCGTTATAGTTTAAAAAATATCAATAAACAACAAAGAAACCCAGCTTCCCTGGCCGAAATAGACCGAAATAATAACATTAAAAGAAATGCATAAACCATGATAAGATCTCGTGAATAATGTTGATTAAAACAGCGGTTATTGGGCTAAAAATACCAATAATAAAACTGTCACAGATTTCGAGTTAAGGGGGCGTGTTTTTTCTTTCGTCGATATCTGACGGTGAGGGATTAACATGACTGTCTATCTGACGGACCCCGTCGTCGGAAAATAACGCAACGGGTCCTTGGCCATGCGTCAGACATTTGACGAGTTGGGAGTGAGACATCTCCAAGGCTTAAACGAAAGGAGAGCACCGTTTCACATGCACACAGTAGCTTGCTATTTGTTCAACTGAAAACAAAATGGAGAATGGAAAGTGAAACTTAAGAATACCATAGCTCTATCTAAAATGTCCACTAGGGGTCAGTATATTCAAAGCATAAACAGGGATAACAGAACACTATATGTAACTTGCCCAGAAATTATCTGTCAAAATTGACAATGGAACCATCTCTCCTCCTTCCAATCAGGTCAGTGTTGGCGTACATTGCTTGTGGGAGGGAAGCGTCCCGCCGTCCCATTAACAGCATATTTGGGGTGACAGGATCAGAGTCAGCCATGTTGGAAGATATGTATCCAATCCAATCCAATCCACTTTATTTATATAGCACGATTTTAACAAACATGCCAGATGTCTGCTTCTGCTTTCTTTGTGTTGGAATTTTAAACTCTGGTCGATTTCTGAGGACTATGGTTAACTGCTCCTCAGATCTCTGCAGGGTAAATCCAGACAGCTAGATAGACTATCTGTCCAATCTGAGTTTTCTGTTGCACGACTAAAACAACTTTTGAACGTACACATGTTCCACTAAAAAAGTTCCTTCCTGAAGCTATTTTGCAGCGACACCGGGGCTGCCTCCAGTGCTTAGCTCCGCCCATGACGATTGTGATTGGTTTTCCCATCCCGGAACGCTGTGTGGACTAGCCAGACCCTCCTCCGCAGCGCTGTGTAGGAAGGTCTGGCAATGCGAGACTAGGGACAGACAGACTTCCCTCAACCACACGGGGATCCTCTTTCTTATTCCTGTATATTTCCAGTAAATCCTGTAGTTGCTGCTGAAGGTCAGGAGCCATGTTCGAGAAGCCTTGTCATAATTCTGCGCTCTACAGAGCCGCTACCCGATCTGGCAAACTTGCATAGTGCGGATTTAGCTGATAGAGGGCCACAAAGCGAATGCAGAAGTGCCGTTCATCCTGCTACGAGTTGATGAACTACTGAAACGATTTTGGAAACATTATTTTAAGGTACAAATCTTTGGTGTTGCTTTAAGGTAAGTACCCTGGTCACAAAGGATTTCATACCAGAATCTGATAGGAAAAAGAGAGGAAAGAAGTAGGTGTTGTAGTTCGAGGTAAGGTACCTGTGACTCTGGCAGCAATGGAGGTGGTTTTCTCACTCTCAGTTGATGAGACTTCAACTATGTCCTCCCTGATATCTCTTCTAAGACCATGTCACATGGTGCCACTGCAGTCTCAGATGAGGCAAGGGGAAGATGATCCTGCGGTAATTCAGCAATTCCTCCTACAACCCCAATCAAGGGAGATGACAAGGGGAAAGCATGTGGAGGTGCTACACCATACACTGTGTCGTGAGGAAGTAGAGGTGCAGGAGTTATTAGTCCGTAAGAGGCTGAAATCTAATGTGGCTTACTCCAGCTCACTCTCTGCCCTTCTGAGCCTCTGGGCCCTAGAGCTCTTGAGGAGTAGGTAATCAAAACAATATTTAAGAAAATCAACTCACAGGATGCCCAAATGGTTGAGGTGGAAAAGATTGGGGTGATAAATTGCACCAAAAGGGGGCGGTTCCTTCCCATGCAGACAATTTAACCTCCCTACTTTGGGAGTGGTCAGGTGGCCTATGTTTTGGGACTTTTATCAGGTGCTTAAATGTGAACGTCAACTTGTATGGGCTTGGGATGACTGCCTGCCTTTATGCAAAACGGGTGTTTTGGTGTACAATTAGGTGATTGAAGCAATATGGTACTGGCTAAAATACATAACAGGCTAGGCAAATAACAAAATCATTTTTCACATTAAAGTTATAATCTCAAAGATTTCCATTTAAATAAATGTCTTTTAAATCACTATCTATTGCCAAATGAGCTAGCATAATGGAGATTGAGCCTATGGGCCACTGATGAAAGCCTTTGCATTTGCAGTATGCGAACCGAGTGTCTGTGGCGACATTCCTGGGGGAAACTCACAAGCGGGACACAGTTAGTAATGTGTTTTTCATCACCCAGCAGTGGTTGTTGGTGTATATGTGCACTGTTTGTTGGAGCGTGACAACCTAAATTTAGTTGCATATGTGTCTGCACATTGTGTCAATGACCATTAAGTTGAATTTAATTGAATTAAATTGGTCTGCCAAAGAGGGTAGGCGGAGCTGATGCAACATACTCACTCTTCAACCCACTTGTGTGCATACTGCTTTTTCTGGTCTCTACTAGCATTATGAGTAAACGGTTACTATGGCCATACAATCAAAGGATAGAGTGATGATTACAGACAAAACTTCAAAAAGAAGTGAAAGTGAAATCCAAAAACACGCCTGCAATTTCCTCATATTGCCATTCATGCTGCATAACAAAACAGAGATCTTCAAGATTGTAACTTTAATTCATGATGTAAAAATCGTGTACTTAAAAAGGTAAAATCAATGCATGTTATCTGTTCCATATTGAAGCATCTCATAGACATTTAAATCTGCTCGACATCCATGTTGTTAACATGGCTTGATATTTTATATGTATGTTTTTATATTTAATGACAACCTGCAGTTTCAATGAAAACACTGTATCAGCCAGTCAGAGGTGCTGCGAATATTTGAGTTTATGACATGATTTTTTCTAAGATATGTTTTGTGGTCACAAGCTCTTGTAAAGTGCCTCGATGATTTCCCAAGAGGAGCCAACTGTCGCCTTGCAGAATTGCAACCAAAATAAACATAATGTGTTTTAAGGCATGTAGATGTAGACTTTGTCATTGGTTTTCCCCAGATGCCATATGGCCATAAATCTTGAGTTACTTCTATATTTGACAAGCGTCCGTCCACTCCAAAGAAAGCACTGGCACTAAGCGATCGCCACTTGAAATACATAGTGTACACAATATTTGAAAACCACAATTGCAGGTTTATGTCCATAAGAAGCTCAAGCAATGATATTGTTGCAAAAAAATATTCTCAATAGTATCAGGTTTTGTTTGCTGAGACTCATTTAGAACATATTTTGATTAATGTTCATGTAGTGAAACTTTTGCATCCAACATTTAGGACAATTTGACACATTTGTATAAGCCATAGATATTTTCTTTTTTTGGTTATAACCAAATGTGAGATTGCCTTTATTTTGATGGGTAACATGACACAATGATGGGTTAATGTGGAGATATTCTCCAGGCTGTGTGTATCAGGAATAATTAGGTAGAGTTTTCTTTGGCACTGCTGTCTTTGATTCCGTTTTCCCTCTTTACAGTTTGAGTTTCCATTGGCCTCTTGTGCTAGTGCCTATTGAAACAGTCAATAAACCAACCAATTACTTATAAGGGCAGAATGATCTCATTGTTGTCTATCAGATTAATAACAAGGAAAAACAAAGATAAGTGACCCAGATAACACTAAAGAGTACCAAACGTGTGCCATAAACTGTTTCTTGGAAGTAAATTATACGACAGGTCTGCAGCTTCTTGTCCATCACAACTCACCCATGCTGAATAACATTTAAAAGCACTTGCCCTTTTTTTCCATGCCTAAAAACACAGAGGATCATGGGAAATGACATGAGGGATTCTGGAGCTTTTTACAACCAAGGGATGTGGTCATGGCCACTTGTTAGAGTTTTACTGTTTTCTATTTTAGAACCTTACATGGATTAGTGCGACACATCTCACAGGTGCTCATTACAATGACCAGTGTCGTCCCCATTTCCTTTTCTGCTTTAACCGCACAACCACAAAGCTGTAAAAACATCTTTTCGTTGGAGGATGTGAATACGGGGGAATGCAGGAGATACGCTCTCCAACTTCCTTCAAATCAGGAACAGGAACAGTAGTCTGCACACCTCCTCATCATCACTCTTGTTACTCATGCACAGCTTTTGTGTATGTTTAATCTGAGTGTTAATGGAGTGTTGTGGAGATTGGACACACTGTGAACGGATGCAATCATGATGTCCATGTGTAAAGAGGCCAGGCAGCAGTACCTTTCTGAGTGTGTCATCGGCATGTTTCCATGCAGTTCAATCAGCGACTGAACTCAAGCATTGGAGAAAAGGCATAGAGAGCAGTTGTGTTTATTATGCTGTATTAAGTTTTTGTCAAAGAACATCTAAGGGCGAGCAGGTGCTTCTGAGCCCGGAGCCTATTTGTTTTACTTTGTAACAGACTCAAGTTGGGGAGAGCGTTTCATTTAATCCCTTTTAACGAAGAGCAGTTAGGCTCGCTAATGAGACCCTGGGTTAGATATTAAGACCCTTGTTTATCCTGCTTTCCTTTCCTTCCCGTTTTTTCTTTTATTCTCCCATACTTCTTCACTGTTTTTTACTGCTTCACAGTCAATTTTGCCCTTTACATCCACCTCCTCTCCTCTCTGTAAAAAAGCAAATGTACATGACAGAAAGTAATTCAAATCTTAAGAGAGTAAAGATGAATATGATTTCCATCCATCCATCTCTACTGTATGTAGGGTAAACATTGTTTTTCCTCTTTAACTAGAATATATCATTATATGTATTACAACCCCAAATCAGAAAAAGTTGGGATAGTATGGAAAACACAAATAAAAAAAGAAAGTAGTGATTTCTAAATGTACTTTGACTTGTATTTCATTGCAGACAATACAACAGCACATCATTTAATGTGTTCCTCATGATTTGTATTGTTTTATTTTCAAAAAAACAAAATTCCTATTTTGGTTCTTGTAACACATTTAAAAAAAAAGTTGGAACAGTAAAGCATTTACCACTTTGTAATTTTGCCATTCCTTTTCACAACACTTAAAAGACGTTTAGGGACTGAAGACACCAAGTGATGAAGTGTTTCAGGTGTAATTTTGTCCCATTCTTGCTGCAAACAAGTCTTAAGATGGGCAACAGTACGGGGTCTTCGTTGTCGCATTTTGCGCTTCAAAATGCGCCACACATTCTCTATTGGAGACAGGTCGGGACTGCAGGCAGGCCAGTCAAGTACCCGTGTCCTCTTCCTCCGCAGCCAGGACTTTGTAATGTGTGCAGAATGTGGTTTTGCATTATCTTGTTGAAATATGCATGGACGTCTCTGGAAAAGATGTCTTCTTGAAGGCAGCATATTTTGCTCCAAAATCTCTATGTACTTTTCAGCATTAATGGTACCATCACAGAAGTGCAAGTTACCTTTGCCAAGGGCACTGACACAACCCCATACCATGACAGACCCTGGCCTTTGGACTTGTTGCTGGTAACAGTCTGGATGATCCTTTTCTTCTTTGGTCTGGAGCACACGGCGTCCAGTTCTCCCAAAAAATACCTGAAATACTGATTCATCTGACAGTACACGTTTCCACTGTGTGATGGTCCATCCCAGATGCCTCTGATCCCAGAGAAGTCGACGGCGCTTCTGGACACTGTTAACATAGGGCTTCCTTTTGGCACAGTACAGTTTTAACTGGCATTTGTGGCTGTAACTACATATTGTGGTACTTGACAAAGGTTTGCCAAAGTAGTCCTGAGCCCATGTGGTGATATCGCTTATAGATGAATGACGATTCTTGATGCAGTGCCGCCTGAGGGATCGGAGATCACGGTTGTTCAGCTTAGGCTTGCGCCCTTGTCCTTTATGCACTGAAATTTCTCCTCATTCCTTGAATCTTTCAATTATGTTATGCACTGTTGAAGGTGAAATAATCACGTATTTGTTGGCAAACTGGCGATCCTCGGCCCATCTTTACTCCTAAAGGACTAGACCTTTCTTGGATGCTGCTTTTGTACCAAATCATAATTACAATCACCTGTTGACATCACCTGTTTCAAATCACATCATTATTTAACCAATTTACCTGATTACTAGCCCTTAATTGCTCATGTCCCAACCTTTTTTGGAATGTGTTGCAGGTCTGAATGACAGGAAAGGATGTATATTTACAAATGAAATTAAGTTGACCAGACAAAACATGAAATATTTTGTGTTCACATTGTCTGCAATTAAAGTCAAAGCACATTTAGAAATCACTACTTTCTTTTTTTATTTGTGTTTTTCATACTGTCCCAACTTTTTCTGATTTGGGGTTGTATATTTAAGACCTAAAATATATAAGTGTCCTGTGTGATTGACCTTTCTTAAACATGAAAATGGTTAGATAGAATTTTCTCTTTAAAAAAAAACAAATGCAGACAAGGCAGTGGGTTTGCACACACAGAAGGGGGTTCAATGCACCCCCGTTTTACTATAAATAAACATTTTGCTACGTTTTGTCAGGGCTGAACCTGCCCAAGGTGAATATGAATTATCCATTATGTGTTATGGTTTTGGGGTTTTTGTCTTATTTTGGTAGTCTGTTTTGTATTTTGTTTCCTGTTTTATTTTGAAGTCTGGTTTTTCTCCCTAGTCATGTTTGGTTTTACTTCCTGTCTTTTGGTTTTTCCCGCTCTTGTGATTGTCTGATGTTTTCTACCTGTTTCCCAGCCCTTGTGTCACCTGCCTCTTGTTTCCTCGTTATCCTCTGTATTTAGTCTTTGTGTTTCCCTTGTTCTGTGTCGGATCATTGTATTCTGTTTTCTGTTGTGTCCCGTCTTGTCCTGTCGTGGCTACTCTGTCCTGCTTCCTGGTTCGCTTTCCTTGTGTTTGTTTTCCTCGTGTAGGTTTTGCCTCCTTGGGACTCTTTTGTTTGTAG
>CM042446.1:9973978-9978978 GCA_023631565.1 Gymnocephalus cernua | reverse complement strand
CTGCCAGTGGAGTGTTTGCCTCCTGTGCTGGAGGTCACCTGTAACCTCCAAAACAGGATTTTCAAAATAAAAGTAGACTTGTTTGGTCATACACTTTTGTCATTAGGAGGCTACGAACAAAGCTGGAAAAGTGGAAGAGAATTTGACTCAATATCAAAGATGCATTTGATGTATGTGAGTTATTGAGTGTGCGCTATAATTGAAAATGATGCATCTTAGAGTAATCTCCCTTTGTGGACTTCTTTGTGACTTTAGTGGGTGGGAGTGATAGATCCATAATCCTGCAAGAAAATGAGAGAGAGAGAGAGAGAGAGAGAGAGAGAGAGAGAGAGAGAGAGAGAGAGAGAGAGAGAGAGAGAGAGAGAGAGAGAGAGAGAGAGAGAGAGAGAGAGAGAGAGAGAGAGGATTCATTCTAACAGAGGACTCTGTGTGGAGTGAAGAATTTGTTTTTCCTCATCTATATCCAAAATACCACACCGCCCTGTTCTTTTAGCAGCAAGTCGCTGAGTGTGCAGCAGGGTGACATATAGTAAGTGTGGAAACAGTTTGCCCCAGCAGGAATAACAAGAATAAGTCCCTGATGCTGCATTCATCCTATACCTGCCGAAGTGCCCTTGAGCAACAATCCCACCAGGCTGACCTCTGACACCCCCACAATGGAGGGCGAAAGGGAACAGACTTCCCCTGCAGTGTGAAGGGGGGGGGGGGCACGAGGGGGAAAAGTAAGAAACATTTAAAAAAAAAAAAAAAGCATCGGGTGAATAAGGGGTGTGAGCTGGTGGGTGTCGCTGGTGATGTCACACCTCCCAGACAGCCACGATTGGACCCTAATTAGAAAGCTCGGCAGCAAATAGACAGGCGTCCTGCGTGATTGGATTCAAAGTGGCTGATGCCAAGGATTTCTGCAGAGGCGCGGAAAAGCTGTCGGAGAGCAGCGGAGGTATCAGTGCTGCTGAGAGCCGCTGCGCTGCGAACAGTCTCCCCGGGAGCGGGAGTTCCAGAGGTGATACAGGAACAGCAAGACGCCCCCCCCCCCCCCCCCCCCCCACCCGCCTGGCTTAGGAGTGATACAAAACAGGAGAAAGAAGAAAAAAAACAACAGGGTGAGCCGAATATATAGTCTAGTCAAACCCGAGGACGCTGCGGTTATCAGAGAGCAGCGGAGGTTGAAGCGAGAGCAAGTGCAAAGGAGAGTCGAGCCGCCGAGTCCAAGTTGTTCCTGCGCTCCGCTCCGCTCCGCTCCGCTCCGCAGGCTGCGCTGATGGCATCCGTACTTGGAAACAGCAGCCGCGCGTCGGGGGCTCAGGGCGGACAGGTCAAATGCAAGCTGAAAAGGAGGAGGAGGAGGCGATCGAAGAGAAAAGGTACAACTTTGCAACACTTCGTCTCCTTCTTTTGTTTTATGTGTCTTTTTGAATCCCCCAGTCTGATCGGAGGTCGTGCATGCGCGCCTCGGCGGGGGCATCGGAGCGCGCGGCAGCCGGGCATACCCTGCGCAGCTCCGGCCTCATGCGCAGCACGCTCCGCCGCCGCTTGTTCCACTTCGTGCACCTTAATAAGTCTAAAACAGTGAACACGGAGAAATGACTACAGTTGAGATGTTCCGCCTGCTTTAAATGACGCATTGTTTTTTTTCTTTTTTTTTCTTTTAAAGTTTAGTTGCTGCTGCGTTTTATTGTCCGTAAAAAAAGCCCCCGTTGTCTTGAACATGGACGACGACGATGACAAAATCAAACGACTCATTCGCTTTGATACAAGTTTAAACGTGTGCTTGTGAAGAATATGCGGCGTGTGTTTTCTTATTTAAATCCGCATTTTTTGATGCATCCGTAAAGGACACGACGTTGTCACCGAAATCCCGTTTAACTTCCTCAGTGACACCACCGCGACGTCTTCCATCACTTTAATAAGAGAACTAAGTCATTGGCGACTTTAAATATTTAAACTAATGGGTTGAAGCGTTAGCAATGCCCCCTGACAATGCAATACAAATGCAAGACGTTCTAAAGAAAGCTAATAGATGTGTCTACTTTACATGCTGAAATTCACTAGTGATATTCCTAATCATTTCTCAGCTTCTTTTTTTTTTAATCTGTTGTCTCATAAAACAAATATTGCCTCATTAGAGGCTTCAACCTCCAGAGCTCTGAACACTAAAAAGTCTCAAGTTTGAGAAACCGATCTGGGCCTTCAGCAGGGAGAGAAAAGAGAAGAAACCTATCATTTGTTTGTTTGGAACTTCAGAAGAATATTTAATTTTCATGTGTTCATTTTTTATTTTTTGGATATATATATATATTTTTTTAATTTAAAAACTGAAACTGCTAAATAGAGTTCTTAATGAAGAAATGTGTAAAGAGTCGGTGTGCTAAAACTCCCAGACAAATACGTGCTGAAGAACAATAATTCTACGTGTGTAAAAGCGTGCTGGTCTTCCATGACTGCAACATAATAATAATAAGAATAATAATAAGAATGCAACATTTCCTCTTCAGCCGCGCTGAAGTAGATGCTGACCGGGGCTCATGGTGAACAAATCCCCCTGTGTGCTTCTCTGCCCTGCAACCTGCAGGAAGGTGTGCGCTTCCTCTGCCCGCGACAGCCACACGTTTATGCAACTCATGCGTTTACTGAAGAAACTAATAATTTACAGCACTTTGACTGATCACACATTTCCATCTCACCACCTCTCACTTTGAGATATTTTTTTGGGGGGGTTTATTTTGAAATGTTGTGTTGTTGGAGTGTTGTTCACTGTTTAAAAAAAAAAGTATATTATTGCGAAGGGATTTTACTCCAACTTATTTCATATAGTGGCCCACTAAGAAAATGGGAAAAGGACATATAAAAAATAAATTAAAAAAATAAGATTAGGAAAGAAGTTATTTGTCAGTGAAAGCTTCCATACTTAAAAGCTTAAAGAGGTTCTCCCTGGTTTAGTTTTCTTGATTATTTAGGTATTTTGGCTACTTTAACCAAACTGAAGCATCAAATGCTTATTTGATCTGGCACAGGCCGAAAACACTCAACAGAAATATGTTGTTTTTTTTCTTCCCAGTTTCACATTTTCTCCTCCATAAGAAAGCACAGATCTAAATAAAATGGCAATAGCAAATATATTTGTATTTCTCCCTATACAGTATATGTGAGAGCTGAGACCACAACTGTATGTGTTTGGTTATGCTTGAAGATGCTGACGTGCCACCCCATTGCATTGTGGAATATGGATGAACGCTCGGAGCGTGTTGACGTATCCAACTGCAATTGAATGCATAACGAGCTCCCATAAACACTTTGCACTTGTCATCAAACTACAGACAGACAACTGCGCCTCATTTCCATAACCTCTTGATTTTTAATAGCCCAAGTAATTGAGACAAGGGAGACAATACATAAAATATAGTGCTGAGGCAAATGTATTTACATAATGGAAACGACAGAATTGGTTCCACAACATTAAGCATTGCATATGAGTATGACACAAAAAAAACAGCGCGCACATTAGCTGACGGCCTTCGCGGCGTGTTTTCCGAACGGCTAATTTATCAGCGCTGCTGATTCATTCTGATAACACGGAACATTAGGGGGCCAGTTCAGGGACCGCGTGGAAATGAACTGTGTCTTTTGGGAAGTTGCTGATGGCCGCCGACTCCTCCAAAGCTGCAGCAGCAGGGTGGACTCTGTGCTCCAGCAGCAGAAACACTCAGTCACATCTCTTCTTTCTGTTCCAATGTTTTGTGTGTGTGTGTGTGTGTGTGTGTGTGTGTGTGTGTGTGTGTGTGTGTGTGTGTGTGTGTGTGTGTGTGTGTGTGTGTGTGTGTGTGTGTGTGTGTGTGTGTGTGTGTGCGTGTGTGTGTGTGTCAAAGATTCATAGAGCTCTCAGACATACAGATTTTGTAAATGTTTTCATGATTGAAGGATTTTTTTCCCCCTACTTTGAGCTTGACCACAAATTACACAAAGCCGGTCTGAGTGTTTTTTTTCTTTCTTTTTTCATCATTGTTGTCCTTCATCTCAAATGGCAACTGATCATCTTGAGATTTCACACAATTATTTTTATAGACCTTAAGGCTAACAGTCACCGAGGGATTAGTGCTTGACATTTGGGGCTTAATCCCTTGAAAAGGCTGCAGATTATTTCTAGATGGACTCACTAAAACCTATGTATGTGTGTGTGTTCAAAAGGTTGTAAGCAGATTCCTTCTTGCGACTTCTATTAACACCCCCCCCCCCCCTTGCAATTGTTCGGCTGTAGAGTGCAAAACAAATAAGTACAGAGGGACGATTACAAGTCAGAGATTTGTTTGCTCATATTTCTTCTCATGCTTGCTCTCTGCTCAGAATTCCTGGAAATCACTCAGTCACTTAACTAAATTCATCAGCTGTGTCTTTAGCTCTCTTCGCTGCTCTTTATTCTGCCGCCGCCTCCTCGTATTGTTCAGGCTACAGCGCTCCCGTCAGGACGTACACCTCGCTCTGCATTCGTTTGCTCACCCTGAAGCGCAACGTTTGACCAGCGTCGCCGCTCCTAGAGGGACTCATGGACATGCTGTGTGTCTGCCTCTTAATTAAGCACAGCCTTGTGATTTACGGTTATGTCCCTTAAGGGTATCCACAAACAGAATGCTTTTGGAGATGTGTGATAGCCCATCCCAGCCCACTGTCTGTAAAATCCTGCCTGTCAGTCATCAGTACAACATGTTGTTTTTTTCTTCTTCCCCCCTCTGCTACATTTTAAACTGTGGCACGTGTAAGACACATTCCTGGTCTTTCATCCACAATGTGTTTTGTTTTTTTATGAGCAAAAAATAAGCGGAGCAGAGATTTATAGACCAACATTATTTTTTTTTACAGCCACACTTATCACCCTGTACTCTCAGCGTGCAGTATATCAGCGTATTATCAAGAGCGCAGAGGAAGAAATGTGGAAAACAGAGTGTAAGTGATGTAGCAATTACTGTGTACGCTCTCGTTCCTGGCAAGGTGTTGGCAGAGGGGGG